>CM032061.1:4645485-5245485 GCA_018831715.1 Matsumurasca onukii
AAACACAAATTACAATAAAATGAAATGAAACATTTGCACTCACTCACACTAAAAGTAATTGCAAATAATATTTACCAATCTAATTTTGTAACTGCTCTATTAAAATGTATATAATTATTACATTTCTTTAGTAACAAATTAGCTATTAAGCGTTTATACAAATTAAGATCGATAATTATATTTCATTATTCTATTTTTATTACAATATCTTATAGAAAAAAACATTTTAGAAATATAAGCAATGCATAATTCCCTTTTGTGGTACCGTTTATCAGCTTTACACCCTACTTTTTACCCCAACCTCTACTCGCCATTTTCCTTAAAAATCCCGCCTTCTGAGTTTGTCCACCCAATTCGCGTTATGTTCAACAGATCGAAGGTTAAATGGCCGAAGTTTAAATGATCGAAATTCGAACTGTTGAACTTCGATCTGTTGAGCCCTCACCACTCATCTATCCCAACTCACAGATTCAAACGTAGAGTATGAACATAATTATTATAAGAATGTTTTCTATAAAAGGTTATCTTTTTCACTACAATAACCTAAAGTTAATTGTTTCTTTTCTTTTAATTTTGTTTGTATATATTTGATTAAATAATATGGAAAGTTACTGGAAACCAACAGAACTCAACTCTGAAAATTCTACTCAGCCCTGGAATCATTGGCGAAAAACCTTTATGAGTTTTCTAGCCAAGATCAATGCCACAAAAAATAATAAGGTTCTTTATCATGCATATCTTTAAGGTCCATATCGTCAGAAGACAAGTTAAATCTCGTATCTCAATCAGTGTTTGATTACTTTTCGATCGTGGACCGAAGTATCGTTTTATTGTGGGAGGAGACCTAAATGAAAATTTCCTTGTGAACAACTCGGCTACAAGTAGGCTTACCTGTCTTCGAATTTGTATTGTACAGTGCGGACACCGACAAGACAAGCGTCATGCTTAGATAACGTAGCTACTGATTTGGACAAAGACTTGTATTTGTCAATGGTAAAAGACTTTGGGTTAAGTGACCATTCCTTAGTTGTGTTTTGGGTTTTTATATCTGACATTGACAAGGCGGAAATAGCCATTCCTCAAATAAAAAGAGTTAGGCGAGTAACTGAGTCAAAGCTGGACAATTTTGCTTTTAAACTTGAAAATGTAGATTGGGTGAACACTCTCTCTTCAAATAGTGCGGAGGAAAATTTTGATACATTCTTAAACGTGTTTCTTAACTTGTTTGAAAGTAGCTTCCCTGTTAAGCTTTTCAAAGATGGGGCACGACCAAAATGGTCGTCACCTCCATGGTTCAGTGATCAATTGCAGACTTACAAAAGTGGGTCCTTCTAGCCTACGATTTGTATAAAGAAAATAAGACACTTGGGTTTAAACAGAGATTTTTATCCCTTAGGACAGAGTACAGAGCTTTGCTAAGACAAGCAAAACTAGACCACAATGCAAGGTTGATAGAGTCATCTAAAAACTCTTGTTCTGCAGCCTGGAAAATTATACGAGATGATAGTAAACCTTCTAAACCCAATGTAACTACAGTAAAACCTGACGAATTCAATGACTTCTTTCTAAACTGCGTCTTGGATGCGAGAGATGAAGTGGGCACCCCAGAGGACTCTGCAATGAACCTTCTGGCTCCCAACACCCCTACCCCAGACCAGACTTTCAACTTCAATTTAGTAAATTGTGACCAAGTACTCTCTGTGGTCAAAGGTATAAAAAATACATCAAGCAAAGACATTTATGATTTATCTGCTGGCTTTATTAAGGTAGTAATAAATTATATTGTAATACCTTTGACCTTTTGCATAAATATATGTATTGAGCAGGCTGTTTTACCTCAAAAATTGAAAGTGGCAAAAGTTGTGCCAGTTCACAAAAAGGGAGCTTGGGACTTACCTGCGAACTTCAGACCAATTAGTTTGTTGCCTATCTTTTCTAAGATCTTTGAAGGAGTTTTGAAGAACCAACTGTGCAGTTTCTTTGAGTCGAATGGCTTGCTCGTGGCCACCCAGTACGGTTTTCGGTCGGGCCTATCCAGTGTGAGATTACTTCTGTGCACAATTACAAATGTCACACCTAACGAGAGAATGTTTATACATAGCAGAAAGTCAACAAATAGATTATCAATGCCTACATAGCTCATGATTCCAGGCAAAGTGCTTCTCAACAATATGTAAGACAGAGTAAATATGATCCACTTGTTCATTAAGTAGACCTGATAGAAGCCAATCCAAATTACGCTGTGGCACGTTTACAAAACGGGAATGAAGAAACAGTATCTCCCCACCACTTAGCTCCTCGAGAAGAAGGTGAAAATGTCAAGTGTGAGTACTTATGGCATAACAAATAACGACTTAAGACTAGTTAGCTCGTAGAATACAATGTGGAAGCAGAAGGTTCAGACACTTCAACAATTGAACCAACACCTCAGCAGCCACGTAGAAGATATCCCATCGACAGAGAAGAACTCATGAATGTTTGAAAGACTTTTGTTCATTTTAAAACTGAACGTATGTTTCGTTTCTGACAATGTTGATTTAAATTGGTTTACTTACAAGTATATTACGTCAACATAGTCTTGTTCATAGGTGATTAAAACCTTACTGTGATTCTATAAAAGGGGTCCTCTTAACTGTTTTCGAGGGTATCGTAGCGCCCTGATGATTAATGGAACAGTTTGAAATGTATCATTTACTTATGTATAAAGTCCATTTAGTCTGTGCTATTATTTTTTTTACATTTGAATTTAACATTTGTATCAATGCTCCTGCAAAACTGGCACGGTTAGTACTTTACCACATCGGCTAAGAGTTTGCGTTTTACATGTGCAGGCGGCAGAACTGCCCAGATTTCAGTGCGTTTTAACGTTTACAAAATAATTTAGTCGGTTATTTTGTTGTGTTTTATACAAATTGATAAATATTCAGTTATATATGACTTTAGAGTATATTAAAAATTTTAGAGTAAAGCACGAGATATGTAACGGCATAGGGGTTTCGTCTATATTATAAAAAAATTGCTAGCTTGATTCTGAATTTCTGTATTCCAGTATTCTTCCTGAGAATTAACTCTGGATGGAACATTTATTGTTTCAGTGTTGTGTGCTCATTATATTATAGTTTTCCGGACAGCAAAACAAATGTGTAGATGATTAGTATAAGTGGAACTGTATAATAATTGTATGTTTTAGTTATTTTCCTAGATCCCAAAAAAGAATATTTACTACTGTGTACCCAAATATATGTATTTTACACAAATTATGTAACTGATGTACTCTAAATTCCTTCAGTTGACAATTCTAAAAATCAATATTTTAAAAGATAAATATTGGCGCATACAGATAATGATTTTGATAATAAGCATGAATCAATTTAAAATGAATCAAGTCAATGGAATAGGCATGATGAGGTTTGTTGTGGATTTATAGTATAGACAGTGCGGAGGACATGACAATTCCTTTGATACACTTGTTAGACCCTTTGGTTTATTGTGCTGGTTCCCTGTTCTCCGAATTCAGCTGCCCCACCCCCGTTTGCTTACACAGCTCGAGGATCGCGCTACCCAATTCTGATGCGTGTAACTCCTGCCCCTCACGAGACCCTAGAAGACCCCTTCTCCTGGCCTCCAGGGACTCGCATTCAATAAGAATGTGTTTTGCGAACTCAGGAGTATGCTCACATAGCCTACATCTGGTATCTCCTGTGTAGAGACCCATTTTTGGTAGGTGATTTCTGAAGTGCCAATGACCTGTGATGTACGATGTAACCAGTCTGATGTTCTGGCGACTAAGACTGGTCAGATGTTTGGTAAGTATCCTTGATGGATACTAAAAGTTTGGCGGGTTCCTGGCATGGTAGCTGTTTCCATCGCTCAGTGTGTCGCGCATTTGCCCTATCGGCTAGCATAGTTTTGACAAGAGAAGGACTGATTCCTACCGCTGGCTCCGGACAGGCAAAGGATGACAGCGCTCCCTTTCTAGCCAGCAGATCTGCTTTTTCGTTCCCTTTAAATCCTTGATGCCCCGGTATCCATTCAAGCCGTACATTATTACAGCTTGCTAGAGCCCGGAGCGCTTGGGATACACATGTTATTTAACAAGTTTTTTGTTATCGTTCGTAAACTGTTCATGACTATTTTGCAGAACGGTGGATAATACATATGTTTGAGTTGTGATGAGTTTAGAAGAAAGGTAGCGGAGTGGAGTGGAGTGGAGATTGTAGTGGGCGCGCTGAGAGTTGACCTGCCTCAGGCTGGCACAGAGAAGCGAGGCTCAGGGTTCATTGACCTGCAGCGGCCTCAAACCGTGTCGTATTGGAGAAGAGGCAAGGTCCCTCCATGCCTTCTGCTCACTGCTCGCCATCTTATTCATTTATACCGCGAGTATTTTGATTTCGATCGTACATACATAAATTTTGAAAACGGAAATCAAATTGATGTATTTTACACTATTATTATCGCCCGGTTCGTATATTTCCAAGGGATTCGCGATTGGAACAAACATATATAAAACAAATCATAAAATTGGACAAACGCGAGTAAAAGCTCTCGAAAATAGTCAATTTTGACGTAAGGCGCTGAAACAAGTTGAAAAATTTACGCTTCTTGGGGGAACTCAGGACGAATTTATAAATCTCTTCACATTTTTGGAAGATATAAATAAGACACTGTCTTAGGAGTGCAGCAAATGTTGTAGGAGCCGTTTCTGAAGCACACAAGGTTTGATAGGACCGTTTTTATAATCAACTGTTCTATATAAAGTTCCACGTAAAGTAAACATGAATTTCTGGATAGCCTTCCCCTATGAGTCTATGGGATCGAAGATGTTACCCTGTTTAACAAACCCTAGGCTCCCGCCATATTCTAAAAAGTATTCAGGTGAGTTATAATAGCAACTTAATAAAAAGTAAACCAAAGATGGCGTGCCTTTAAAAAGTCATAATCTACAATTTCTGTCGAGAAATTTGAAATTTTTTATGTATTCTAGCGATAAGTTTGAACGGTCCATAGTATCGCAGTTTAGGAAGGTCAAGTATGCTAGTGCAGATTGTGATGGAATGTGACAGAGACGTGAGGGATGGGGTAAATGTGTCAGTGTGTGAGTGTCACATAGCACTGTTGTGAATATTCATGACAACAAGCACTAAACTGCACTTGTACACTGCGCATGCGCAAGCATCCGTCCCCTCAGTCACTAAATAGAGCCTTTCCCTACACAGTGTCTCAAGCTGTATCCTTGACAGAAAATAGCCACTGGCAACACAAAATAAAATTAGTATTAAATATAATTATATATTTTATTGTAAATTTCTTTCAAAGGAATATTAGTGATCACTTGAAGGGTCTAGGGAGAAACGTTCTTAGTTATAAATACTAAATAAAAGCTAGTTACTGAGAAAAACTGCTCTTTAGTTAGGGTCTACTAGTTGATACCCTTGCCTTATTATTTAATATTTATCATTTGAAGTTGGGCACCAGTGTGAAACTATGAGGTAATCTGAATAGTATATAAGTTCAATGTACTTACTTTGGGTTCTCCTAAGAATTATAATTGCTTTTATATAGGATTTTATAAAGTACAAATGGGCCAATTAAATATTGTACTTTCAAAATTAATTAGAGATTCGAAATTATCATTTTCCATAAAAACTTAATGAAACAAATTTGTCGCCACCATCTTGGTCTGACTTAACGGATTTTGTTCATTTTTGGTACATGCTAGGTTTAAATGTGGAAATAAGTAATTTAATAAATTTAAAGGGTATAACCTTGATTTTATATTAATTGGTAGGCCTACTATAAATGTTTATTACGAACTGTAGTTGAAATCGCATCATAAATGTAGGTAGTTTTTATAAACCTCTATTTTGGGGAAAACGTCCCTAAAAGGTCACTTCCCGTTGGTCGATTTTGCTGGATAGCAAACTTAACTTATAAAAAAGGAACTTTGATAGCAGATGTTGTGAAAATCGGACAAAGATTCAATTTTTAGAGTAACCACAAGGGGTCAAAAAGGGCTAAAAGGGGCATTCCGGGTATAATATTTACCCAACTATAGGCAATCTGCTAGGATTCACGGAGCACCTGTGGCTTCATGCTGGATATGTTTCTGCTTTGTGTTGTCAAATTATTTTCTTACTAACGTTTGAATGTTGCCTACATCTCCAATGTGGGTGAACCCGTGAACAAAATGCGGACGCTGTAGGATCCAATCGAACCGCAAGATATGATGAGACGCAATGAAGCGGAAGAGATATATGTGGGACCTAGATTTGTGAAACCACGGTTCTGTTGTCCAATCATATGACGTGATTGATGTAGTGGAGATAAGTCGAGCGTGGTCATGTCCGTGGCAGCTGGTCGAGTAACGGCACGGCCCACACAACCGCACAAATCCCCCATACTTTGTCAACTAACAATTAATCGTCAAACTACGAGTACCTTTGTGTTTTATAGTCAGAGTTTTTTGTTGAAGACCCCTGCTGAGGTGCAGATCAAAATTAACTAGTCTAATCTAAAATATTTTTTTGATACGTGAAGTTGTAGTAGATTTTTATTTGAATAATTTAATTTCCAAGTTTTAATTATAGCCTACTAATTTCACCACAAGGCTAGGTTCTGATACAAAATACCTCTAGGTTATGAGTGGGTTTGGTATACCTCTATGCACTCATCCATAACAGCAAACTTATCAGATGTAAAGACCTAAAGTAACGATGATCCTGACTAAGATTTGGAAGATGTTCTCCGAAGTGGTCTACTAATCGGTCCAACTTGAGCGAAATACCAAAACGGCAAATACCGCGTACATCATTACGTCTTATTAACAAACTAGATAACCGATTGACGAATATTTAGTTATAATTTTAACAAAAACTTCTTTTGTTAAAATTCATACCACCGTTCTGGTTAGAGAAAGGTTTTAGTGTACATACAAACAAATTAGAATCTTTGGTACTTTCATTGTCAAAAAATACAATTGCAATAAACTCAACCAGCATACGATAAGTGTTAGTTATTTATCGTTTAACGTATTTTACAAGATGCTTACATTCAGTATAATTAGAAGGAGAACCTGGTGTCCATACGGTTTCCATCAAACTAATGCACTATCCAATATCATTTTGAAAATATCCTTTCGACCAAGAATCGTACAGTTGCTATTGGACAATCACGCCCTGCTCGAAAGTCAAGCTTATCTGTACTAAAGTTCTCCAAGACGTCGAGAGTCCTATAATATATTTTTCGTGATGGATGTGCGTCTAGACGGGTCAATGTGCTGATGTGGTGATTACTGTAGGAAAATTGTGAAAGTCCTTTTGAAGGAGCAGAGTCATTCCACTGCCTCACGACCGTTTGTCCTCAGAATTGTATATTATGGTCACATGGTGTTTACGGCTATGATCAAACCAAAGAGGCTGGATACGTCAATGGCCTCTGGAGGAGTACCGTACGTACGGAAGCTGGCTGCTGAGTTTGTTAACCTCTTGGTGTAAAAGTGAGTAACGGACCAACACCGTTACAGTAAAAGTTACCGAGGCTGGGAGTCCAGTCCACCGTCAGCTGACGAAGAAGGGTTACTGGCGGTCGTTGCCACAGATCCTGACGTAACCTTGCCCTTCCCGCGCGCACTCCCCTCCATCACACCCGCCGTGGCGGGAGACTGGTGCTGGTGGTGGGGGTAGACGAGAGGACTTCAGGATACTGTACAAAGAACAAAGGTATTAGATATTATTTTGAACGATTGCCAGAAGCCTTAAGAAAATCTTATTATATTGTGAGACCAAGACATATATGGTTACATTATTATTTATTACATGCACAATTAATTGTCGCTTTAGACATTTTATATCGTCTAGTAGAGTTGTTAAGTTTTAGTAATCATCTCGTTGTACATAAACATACAGTGTTATATACACTTTTTTAATCAGGAAGATTTGCTATAGAACATGTTGAAAATTTTAGGTTGGTCTGAGGCACCTTTTTATGTGCACACCTCATGTATGTTCCTATAGTACATAGCATACAAATCATATTCAGAACAGTTTGGGCATGTATAACTGGTATGAACCTTTTCTTTGATAATATTGAAATTTTTGGAAGTACATAGATAGGTCCAAAAGAGGTACTAGTTTTTTTTTATGGTAAGTATTTGTTTTATTATCCATACTGAACTGGTTTTATCTTAAAACTTGATGGTCGACATGTTTTCCGCCATTGAGAATGACATATTCCATACGTCTTAACATGTTTGCAACCATTCCTAACCATTTTGAACAGTGTTTCAGGGCACCACCTTAAAGTACTCAAAATCTGAAGAAAAACATAACATCGGTAATACTCAGCGGCGGAAAACTTTTTGATCATTAAGTTTTCAGATAAAGTCAGTTTTGTACAGTTAAAAAAAAAATACTTACGATAAAATTACGAGTACCTTTTTTTTGGACCACTCTGTACTATAAACTACTCGTATGGTCTAAATGTTCAGACATATGTATATTATTTTACAAGTTGTTATTTCTCAAAGCTATTTACTTAATCGATTTGAAATATACGTTTTTAGTGTGTATAGTCAGTAAAGGCTGTTTCTTCACATAATTACTTTACCGTTGACGAGCTACACAGTTTCCTTAAATTGCATTTTCGTTTGAAAACGGACACACAATAAGTCTGCTTGCAACCCACGATATTTTATCAGTAGAAAACATATAAATCATCTAAAACAAATTTAACCTGGTATCACAGAAGAAAAGCTTCAGCATGACTCGTAATACAATCACACATAACTCATGTTTTTCTAAGCATTTCCGAACCAACGGAATAGCTATACATAACTACATGCACACTAGCCCTCGTAACAGTTTTGTAAATTCAAGAACTAGTCACATGTTTTGTGAACCAAGAGTTCACCACCTGCGGCTGGGGCTTACTTTACATGGTCCCCAGATACCCCAAGCACGTGCACTAACTTTCAAATCTGTTGGGAACTTTCCCAGGTTAGGGAGGATATTCACCTTTGTGGACTGGACTTTGTAACTAAGCAGAGTTTTGTAACGGCGTTATAGCGATTACACAAAGATCGACATGATAAAACGTGGAAATTGAAACTATTTCCATGTAAGTGCAAAAATTCTCACGGAAGTGATTCTGAGTTATAATACAGTAATATTATTAATTAAACTATAGAACAGAAATAAAGAAACAAGGGAGTCTTTAAGAATGTTCGTTTATAAAAACGTTTTCAACTAAAGGTTAAGGAAAGGTATAAAAGTAAATAAACAACTTATTGTTCCTTTCCCTCACCTCTAGTTGGAAACTTTATCAACGAAAATGGCTAGATTCCTTTGTTCCTTTTTTCTGTTCCATAGTTTAATTAATAGTGTAAGTTATTTGGCTCCTCAAGATTAATTATAATATAATAATGAAGATGTAGATAAAGTAATCCAATAACAATCTTATATTTCGGAAGAGGCCTTTCAGAAACAACGTTTCTATCTACAGGCCAGCAAACACCAACTTGTCTGAAGATGATGGAGACGTAATAAAACGCTAAATGGCCTCACCCAAAATAAAAAATATTTATTAAAACATGTTTTATGTATATTCATTTTCTTTATTTTGAAATTCCAATAAGAAGCTGTTTTGTGGTATAATACGATATTGTTATGATGAACAAACTTCTAGTTCTATGTTCATTAATTTCATATCAAGGTACAAAGTCTTCTCAAACTGTGTGTTCAGCAAACGGCAAACCCATGCGAGCACTCTAACATTGTTTGTCATATTCAGTTAAGTCTGCTGCTAAGAAACATAATTGAGTTAAACAAAACAGCGTTCAACGAGCTGTGAACAATTGACAATGGAGGTGTTATTACTGGGTTGGTTTCGGCTACCTTGGGACACCCGAGGAGGTGGACATTATAGGTCGTTGCCAGCGCACTCACGTGGCCGCAGTGGAAACGGTTCTTGTAATTTTATAACAGTGTCGGCGGAATGATCGGACCTAGGACAGTTTTTGCTAAGTTATAGACTACAAGTGGATACATGAGGGCTTTGCCCTCGTAGCTTGAGTCGTTAGCTGTTATATTCTTCATGACTTCTAGTTTTAATAATTTGAGTCAAGATCGTTACGGATGAGTTGGATGGTTTGAACATATTAACGATTACTTAAACGTACAGACGTATCGATGTTTCGTAATCTCCAATAGTTTATACCAAAGTCTTCCACCAAGGTTTTCACAAGTTGCGGCAATTTGTTGGAGGCACTTGTGGAGAGGCAACTTTTTCAATACATTTCGGTTTCCCGCGGAGTTTCGTTAAAGATCAAAGAAAATTGACAAGTAAAAGTGGAAGATTTGTTGCTGCGCGCTTTGGGCAAGCAACTTGTAGGAAATTAGTGTCGCGGTGATACTTTAAAACTGGGTAAAACCATAAGAAAAAAGAAGGCCACTATGAAATCTCCTTAAACAACCTATGTATATTATAATGTGAATTGAAATAAGTGACGAACAATCCCCCCTCCACGCGCCCTAGACATTTCTTGATTTTATGTCCGATCATAGAAATCAAATACTTAAAGTTACTACTGGTAATTCTCAGAACTCTTTGACACTTCCGTAACACCTCAGCTCACCACGACGTCATCTTCTTGGAGATCAGCTATCATGTCACTTCCACTGTACCTATCAATGAGGGTCTCACCAGGCCCCGGTCTCGTCTCGCCCAATAGCACTTAACCAGGGTTGAGCATGCACTTCCAGTTATACGCAGTTTTATTTTTGATTATTGTTAAGACCACTTAGGTGAACATGAAAACGTATGTTGTCAACATACCAGGTGGTGCCCAACCTGGTGGGAGGAGGAAGTTCGCCAAAATGAACCGCTCATAACTCAACAACGGAAGTAGATAGAAGGTTCCAACAAACTGTATTACATCAATAAAAATACGTTCTTCAAAAAAGGCCATTACAAAAAAAGTCGTACTACCCTTAGTTTTTGGGTACAAATGTATTTTCTTTCCAAATACAACTTAAAATCGCATTTTTATTCAATTTTCACACCTATAAGCCATTTATTCAAAAACTAAGAGTGATACGACATGTTTTGTAACAACCTTTTTTGAAGAACTTACTAATACTAGTATAATAACGTTTGTTAGAACCTTCTACTTACTTCCGGTCTATAGTTATGAGCGATTCGTTGTGCCGTTTTGACCCTCAGAACATAAAAGGAGTTGAGCATGTCCAGTGAGTTGCACGAAATTTTGTTTTGGATTATTGTTAAGGGCAACTATATAAACACGAAAACGCATGTTGCCGCTCTCCCAGGTAATCGACAACATGGGAGGGAGGGGGGAACATGGCCGCGTACGCTGTTTAAGGAAACGCGCATAAATCGTCAACGGTTCTACATAGGAAGCTGAAACAAACATCGTCTTGTTGCAAAAAATATACTTTACAAAAAAGGTCCTGACAAAAAATATGCTATCTCCAATATTATCCCATAAAAAATTACCCTTTTAAAACATAACTTTAAAATGCCAGTTTTCTGTCATTTTCGTGCTTTTAAAGTGTCACTGCTGTCAACTTTGGTGTAAACGCTGCTTAAGAGAAGTTAGGGGACAGTTTCTGCAAAGTAAAAATTTTCAAACTATTTGAACAAATTAAGGGTTTTTATTACCATTTTAACGTTTAAGGGTTTTTCCACATCAACGAGAATTTTTTTTTATTTGGCTAGAATGCTAGATGGTTAGAACAGTATGATGCGTTATAGCAAAACATGGAGAGTATGCCTTGGGCGTAGAATTTGTTTGATGACGATACCTACTAGATTTTTTAAATGGGTAGCCTAATATTACTGCGTGGAGAAGCTACTTGTCGTACGTATGGTTGATTCAGGTAAAGTCTGGAATCATACACACGTAAATAACTGTCCAATGTTTAAACCACGCCAATGAATAATCTATACAAATTCAGAGGGTGGTTTCAGTTGGGGAAGTAAAACTGATATGGATAGTACAGCACTACTGCAAGCAGGTGTGAGATGTGCACAGATGCACTGTGCGGAGTAGTGGCTTCAGGTCAAGTGGACTCTGAGTCCGTCACTGATAAGGGCAGTCAGCGTTAACTACGCAAGGCAGGTGTGAGATGATACACAGACACACTGTGCGGAGTGTAGAGCTTCAGGTCAAATCAAATCAAAATCGTTTATTCATCAACATGTACAGTACACGGGTACTCTGGGTTCAGTACTGATAAGAACAGAACCCCTCATGAAAGGCAGGTGTGGTGGTGCACAGGCACTGTGCGGAGTGAGCTTCAGGTCAGTGTACTCTGGGTTCGTCACTGATAAGGACAGTACACCTCTACTGCAAGGCAGGTGTGAGATGGTGCACAGACGCACTGTGCGGAGTGTAGAGGCTTCAGGTCAAGTGTACTCTGGGTTCGTCACTGATAAGGACAGTACACCTCTACTGCAAGCAGCAGGAGATGGTGCACAGACATGGGGTGTAGAGGCTTCAGGTCAAGTGTACTCTGGGTTCGTCACTGATAAGGACAGAACACCTCTACTGCAAGGCAGGTGTGAGATGGTGCACAGACGCACTGTGCGGAGTGTAGAGGCTTCAGGTCAAGTGTACTCTGGGTTCGTCACTGATAAGGACAGTACACCTCTTACTGCAAGGCAGGTGTGAGATGGTGCACAGACGCACTGTGCGGAGTGTAGAGGCTTCAGGTCAAGTGTACTCTGGGTCGTTGCCACAGATTCTGATGTAACAGAGAAAGGCTGTCCGCGCTGCTCGCTCGCGAAAACCCGAGGTCATTGCCATCTCACACTCCTTCCCTGCCATTGTTACAATAAACCTGTAAACAACCAGGAAAACGTAATGCTTTTGTGTTCGTTAACAGAATTGCCTCTCTCTGGAAAAATGCACTTTATTTCACCCAAAATACTGAGACCTTTAGAGATTCCAAAGGCTTTCCTTGCACAAGACAAGAGGGTCAATATGTAATAATGAAGGGCAAGTACTCGTTACACAGTAATTCACGTTTAACGAAATGAGACTAACGTAGATATGTCATTATGAGCAAATGGGTTGCACTCTTTTAGGCTTAATCACGACAAATATGACAAGCCATTGTACTAACGTATATATTTCCAACAACTACACATAAGAGTGGAAACTTTAAATGAGTGTACAGATTCAGAATTACGTTACATATCCGTGGAATGATTATTATTATTAATAAGTTTAGCGTATTTTCTGTAGATGTTACATATACTCGTATATTCGGTAGTTTTTAAGAGAACCAGGTAGACATTCAAGTGTACTATGAACAAAAATATCACATGAGCTTCCTTTCAGTTTTTTAAATTTAGTTATGACGGGGTATATTTACATTGTAAATTGTGTTGGTAGGTCCCAATAAATAGTGAAACTCTACAATCTTTGGAGGAGGTATGATAATATACTTTGGTCCAACAAAAAGAGGTGAGCGACATCCCCTATACTCTAGGTGTCGGAGCGATGACGTGTGTAGTGTAAGGGAGTAGTAGCTCTCATCGCTATCATCAGGGTTGGCTTCTCGGAGCAATGCCATAGATTGAAGATATACAGCAGATATAGTAACTCTTTCGGGAGTGCTAGCTACCGAGCATGTCGCAAGGAACGCTGTGCACCTCCTTGGTGCATCAAGGCAAACAAGATGCACAAGTGAAGAGAGGACAGGAGAGGAGAGAGAGTGAGGAAGAATGTGGGATGGATTCGTCCGGTTGGCCGTGTTACTTTCGTGGGGAGTTCAATGAACTTGGCAGCTCGGCAGCGCGGCGCGGCGGTGTGCCGGGACACCACTTTCTTACAACGGGATCCTCACCGAACAACGGACCGTTAGAGGGACCTTCACTAGGACCGTGACCCCGGCAGCATCCACAGCAGGTCCCCACTCCACCGCCGCCAATCGAAAGTAATCAACACTTGTGTTTGTTTCGTTAAAACTGACAAGCTGGCTAAGTTGTATCTGGAATATATCGGATATCATACCCTGAAGTTTTGCTTTAACAACTCTTCACTTCAATACGAGAAGTTGCTATATATTTTAATAAAATTGTACACAAAGCCTTTCTAAAATTGAAGAAAAAAGTCTAATAACCAAGCAGTTGGAATAAGCCATTCATTTCTGCAGTGTTTCCAAAACATTCGAATGATTATGTAACATTTTTAAGATTACTAGCCAAGCAGTGAGCAAGCATATTTCACAATAGTTTAATTGTATCATTAATTTTCCCAAAGAAATAATCATACCGCTTACACGACTTTTTCAAGTCATAACTGATAACCACGGAAGACATCCAAAGTCCTCCTATCACTTTATGATGGCCTGAACTCTACACCTTGGCCACCATACCACCCTCAAACACACATTTATCAAGACGTAAGCTCACTTGGAACTAATTAAAGGTTGGGATTAACTCTTAATATAGCAAAACCAAGTAAGTATAGTGTTCAATTTTTAACGATAACTCTTAATTGAACCTGATAAATCTAATTGCAACGACTGTATAGCCTCGCTTTAACGTTATAGCTGGGTTAAGGCTAGTTGGATTTGATACTTTGGTACTTTGCTTTGAGACAACGACCACTCTTGAGGGTATTTTAAGGTGAATATGGTGGTTTTAATGATAGTGAGTTTTATGAGTGTTGTTGATGGATGATGATGTGTAGTCTTGTTAAAAATTAGGACCAACTGTTCTTCATATTGTGTAGTTAATTAACAGCTTTTTCAATGTTTTCAACTATTTTGGATATTAAACTTATTTTCAACTATATTTTAGTAAATATACTAGCATAAGATATGCTGAAGACCTGATTATTATTCGAAAAAAAAATTTTAAACGGCAGGCTATACACATTGTTCTCTACTGTAATATATCGTAATCCTACTTACCTACGTAACAATCTACAGTGTTATGTGTTTATGTAAATATGAAAAGTATTATAAGCCGTGTAACAGTGTATATGTGTATGTCTCTACATGACATGGACGAGGAGGGAACATTGATGCGGGTATCACTGATAAGGCACAGGTGCAGCAAACCTATGTAACGGAAACCTGCTCAAGTGTAACTCATTGTCATCAGCATATTTCATCTACAAGTGGATGTTAAGTAGGCTGTCTTTACTCGATGAAGAAGAAGAAGAAGATCGATTGTTGTTGTGACAATAGAAGTTATGTAGGCCTATAAGCATTTAAAATATAAGGAAAGAAATAACAAAAAAACCAACAGTAAAAGCAATAAAATAAATCATCATAATTGAAGACAATAATCAAAGAATTAAAAGATCAAATAGATAACATACAACTTTGAATCTTGTTGATTCCTTCATGGATTTTCTTTATCTTAGAATTTTCTTCAAGGTTATAATATGTTTTTTCACAATATAGGGTGTTATAATTGTAATTATCTGTCTGTAACTATATACTGCTCTGGGAGCTTTTAACTTAAATTTATAACATTAAACAGTAGTAACTTAAAATTGTTAGAGTAAATTTCTTAAACATAATAATACCCTTTTGGCTTTTGCGAAGTAGAGTTTATTCCAACATAAGCACTGATGTTCTTATCTTCTCTGATCCTCTAACTGTGTGGAACCTAATATATTACATACACTCATGGACAAAATTATAAACCAAATTATTTTCTTTCATTTCATCCCGCCCCTTTTTCGTGTATCACTCTGTATAGTTTTAAATGTTTTGTAATAGTTACGTTGGTTTTAATATTTACGTACACTTTGCTAAAGAAAATTACAATTTTAAACGAAAAAGGGGGCGATGAAATGAAAGGAAATCATTTGGTTCCATAATTTTGTTCATGAGTGTATATTATATGATTTAGTAGATACAATGCTTTTTAAACCTTACTTAGCTTTTACTTACCTGAGATTAAACACGAGGTTTATGACATACGTTTTAAATGTCTAGTTAAAGACATGAATTTAGTATTTTATTTCCAACTTTAAGCTTGAGTGGATAGTCATAGTGAAAATTATTTTTTGATAAACCATTAAAAAAACATATTTTTATCTTATATTTTAATTATATAAAATAAAATGTATTTTGTTTGTAAGAATGGTTACGTTTAAAGAAAACTCTTAAATTAAGGACTAGCAACGAAATTTCCCCCAATCCATATGTAGACCATCATCTGTGTATTCAGGGGCCTCACACTACTTATCTTATTTTACATGTATATCTTGAGAAAGGTTTGTCATAATTGAGCAAAATAAAAAAAACTTCACTTTGAAATTATTTGAAGAATATAAGAGACAATTCAATTATATTTCGATAAATCTTATGTTGGTAACAACATACATGGTAAAAAGGTTTGAAAATGGAACTTAGAGCTAACACCCTTAGGGCTGAAGTATCCTTTCACTTCAACTCGTTTCAATGCACTTCACTGTAAAACTGAGGGAGGGAAGGCCACTCAGAAAGAGTGAAATTTCGTTCTTTTGGGTGTTGTTACCAAGCCACTCTCATCAAAGAGTGACTCGATCTTCACTCTTTTGGGAGTGGTTTTCACTCTTTCATACTTAGAGTGATATAATCGGCTTTCTGAAAACCGTTGCAGATATTGAAGAAAACTTACAGACATGCTTTTTTCAGTTATTTGATTTTTAGCCCTTTTCATGCACAGGCAACTTAAATACGGAATTTTACAAGCTTATGAATCATGTTTCATGGTTAGTTGCTCTAGTGCTGCGGTGACAGATAGCAGCACATGTTTGCACAAGTGTGTTTAAGTGGTTGGCAACTGGGACATGCAGACGCTGAGCTCTAAGCCTTATATATGGACCAGAAACACTTCATCCACTCATGTACTTAGTGTGCCCATCTCGCAGTCACAGTCTTGCGTTACGTCACCAACACACTAACACAGAATCACTATCATTTGTACAACCCTCAGCAAACCTCCATCATATGCCTTAGCAGCTAGGGAAAATAACAGATTTTTTGGACGAAAATGTTGTATATAAACCTGAAACTGCATAACATATTTTAATTTAAGATTTTTAACCTTAATCAATATTGCAAATGTGGATTTTAGGATATTTGTTTGTTAATTGTATGAACAAGTTATAAGTGCAAGTTTTAAATAATAATAATGTTTTCTAAGATACTTTCAAACATTTGAATAAGATAAATAAGACGCCAATCAACAGTGATTCATCTATTATACGGTCATAGTACTCTAAACCAAAACAGTATTCAACCGAACGGACAAAGGTTCAACCAGAAAGTAACGTTTTAGGTCTTCTGCTTAAGGATAGCTATTTACGGTTAGTCCTTTTACCATGGCAAGACAACACAAGTAGAAAATGATGTTTTTTGGGGTGGAAAGAGCGAGGGGTAGGTCTCTTACATTGACTGACATGCACTTGGCCATGTGACTCACACTGCCAAGCTATGAGGCACATGATCTTAAATGACCTTTCCCAATTTTATTAAGGGTTCCACTGTAATACTCGTATCATCAGTATTATATCAGTTTTGTATCATAGGCGGTACAACAATACACGGTTGTAAATATATTTTAATATTGATCAACTTGTAATAGGTGCTTAGACTGATGTCCATACTATTGGATACAGAAACGAATTTTTCCTGTAGTTAATAAGTTTGAAAACTTCAAAGAATTTCAATTTTGTTAATCATTGAAACAAAAATAAGGCAACATTAGTTTTATTAGTTTATAGAAGTCCAATCAAATCAAACCTTTGGTTTAACATTTAAAACCTAATAGTATTATTTGGCTTATACGTACCTATTTAAACTACAGGTGCGATTATATTCCGTTACAATGGTTAAAGATGAAATTCGACGCCTAAACCCAAAAAAGGTAATTAAACTATTAACTAACAATATACTCGTATGTAACCATTGACAAAGCACAAAATATCACGATATTATCACTAGGAAGACACACATAATAACTTAAAACAATCATAAACTTAAAAGCAATAAAAGTCCGCCATACATTGAACATACTGTAATGTTACGTAGTGCAGTGGGGCAATGCATGTGCAAGACCGGCTGTGGACGCAAACTTGATACAGAGATGTACTGCGGGTATTGCCTAGCTGAAACTCGCACGGCGCTCACCCACTCGTACACGCTCACCTACAAGTCCTCACTTATTGCTTACAAGTTTACATCTGCGTATAATAATTCGATTTAAAAGGTACGGTTTTCAATTATTTAGCAGTAGTTTGAATGCTAAAACAATTTCCTATTTTGAACATTATTTTGCTTTTGATGTGTTGTTAGCTGATTCTGATTTTTTGGCAGAAGAAACCACTTACTCGCGTGTTTGTTCGCTTCCTGGTGATACTCTTCGAAATACACCTCTAGCCATTTATTTAAGGTGTCAATAGCTAACAAAGGTTCGGGTTTCACTAGATCTTTAGCTAAAAATGTCGCAGACTGTAAAGTTTTGAAAAAAAAAGATCAAAGTAATGTTAGAACTATGTATGGATTTTAACGCTTTAAAAGGGCTCAATTAGTGGTGGAAAATCAACTTATAAGTTAACTTACATAAAACAAAGTTGTAACTATAATTTACCACACAAAATCAGAAATAATTTAGTATGTTCAAGCTGAAACCAATAGTGACAGAGGATTGGATGGATTAAATTGTCAAACATCTGTGTTTACTGGTCTGGCATATTATTCTATGAGGTATAAGAAAGTATACATAGTAGCCTGTAAGATTTTTATTTCACTTTTCACCGAAAACATGACAAGCGTAATATTATGTCTTACCGAGTACTAAGTATATTTTCTTATACCTCATAATTACTGAAGAAATCTTTTGTGAATTCCTTTCAAATATATTATTCTAATTTATCCTGGCTCAAGTAACGAACTAAGTAAACATTATAAATTTAATCTCGCTTTATTGAAACAAGGTGCGAATACATTTACACAAATTGGCTCGTAAAACTAATATTCTCTATATGATAAATCGAAGAAGCGTATGCACCAGTGAGTCCGCATCATCATTTGTACGTGTTAAAAAAAAATACCAACTGTAAACCACTAATGTTAGTTTATCAAAACAAAGCCGTTTGTTCCTTAAATGAAACTATTACATAAAAACGATTTAGTTGGTGACATTTCCTAATTGTCTCTCTTTTGTTAGTGGTTCGAACTCTGAAGATACCTGAGGATGAAACGACTAGTTAAAACCCTTTGGCTGGATGGTTTGATGTTTGTAAACTTTTACTAACTAATGGATTTTGTAGCTTTTAGAAAATGTATTTTATTATTTGTTCAACTTAAACCTGAAAATGAAGTATGATGATTTTCACGAGACGTTTTATCTGGCAGATACACAAACGTATGTAAGCATTTTTGAATTGCCGTTAGAAGAAACTGTCCCAGACGATCCTTATGTGAACTAGACAAACAGAAAAAAATGTAGCAGTAAACTTATGTGCGAGTATACTGGCCGGGTGGGGGAGGGGAGTGTTGGCCGTGGCAGTGGTCTGTCCTACTCCAGGGCTACTCGCGGTCGTAGGCCTACTTACCTCCCCCTCCTCCCCACCAACACCTCACTTCCTACAACGTCACTCGTTATATACAGATCAGGTAAAAGTATTCGGATATCCCAGCCACACCAAACCTCTGACTCATGCTGGGGTTTATTTGGAAGTTTATGTGATTAAAAACGAAGCATGGCTAATTTTGGTGGTATCCAGATCTTAGTAATTGGGGTTTGATTGTATGGTGTTAATTTTTTGGCCGGAATACAGAATCAATTTGACTATGCTTTCAAACATCTCGGTGTGTGAGCGGCACAGTGTTGGATTGTAAATGTTGAAATTAATAGCTATCGTTGAAACCTGTGTTCATTGTGCAGAAGAAATACCAACATATTAATTTATCATATCAATACGTGATTGGTTGTGTGAACATGAAGTTAACTACACGATCTACAAAGAGTTAACTAAAATTTAAACACTGTAAAATATTAATTTTGCAAAATAAACATCAAAGATATTTATTCAAATATAACTTGAGTCCACAGACGGCGAACAGTAAAACATTACGAACGGTCTCACAATTTATCTTGGAATACGAAAGCGGCATATTTTATAGATTTATACATACTTGTACTTCCTTGTACGTCCATAGCTCTAATGATGCTCAACTCAAATGTTATGTTTTATGTGTATTGTTCAATGCTATGTTCAATTTAGGTAGAACTTCCCAGAAAAAATGCTTTGTATTTGTAATGTATTGCTTTTTATTATTTCTTTAAATTTTATTTATGTTCAATCTTAAAATCTTTATACTATTCACAATAGAGGTGTTTCCAGAACTTCAGAGTCCTAGCTTCTACAGTATTAAAGTCTGGATCCAAAGAGCCAATATTTGGTTTTATCTCTGGAAACATTGGTAAATCCCGGCTTAAACAGAGCACTCAAGATAAGAGTACGAGAATAAGCAAATGCGCAGATTCGTTAGTTAAACAGCTGGTGATAAGTGACTGCGAGGTCATTGACCGCAGAGTGCTCAGTGCTTACAGCTCAGTGCTCAGTGCTTACAGCTCAGTACTCAGTGCTCAGTGCTTACAGCTCAGTACTCAGTACTCAGTGCTTACAGCTCAGTACTCAGTACTCAGTGCTTACAACTCAGTACTCAGTGCTCAGCAGGACATCTGAACTCAGAGTGCTTGATGTTACACATTGAAGTTAGGAAAATAAACACTCGGGAATTAGTAACATCAGTTAGTTTAGAGTTAGATAAATACGAAACTGTTTAGTAATTTGGAACATAACCAAGTAAACGTTGTTCATACAGAAGAGTGATTCGTTTGAAAATCAGAGAGATGATATTTGACAGTGACAAAATAAACACGACCGTCAAAGTAGCAGTTTGCTTGTGGTAGTTGGCTAATTGCTTTATGTGTTTTCATGTAGCTTTC
Source organism: Matsumurasca onukii (assembly GCA_018831715.1). Taxonomy (NCBI): domain Eukaryota; kingdom Metazoa; phylum Arthropoda; class Insecta; order Hemiptera; family Cicadellidae; genus Matsumurasca; species Matsumurasca onukii. The sequence continues at coordinate 4,666,471 of CM032061.1, forward strand.
GTTGGAATTTTACTGTTCACAAGTTAAAGAAATTGAAAATATAATTATTGACAAAGGACTAATGACTTTTAAGTTGTCGTTACATAAAATTGAAGGGTACATTCATAATTGCTCAATGTAGTGTTCCTGTAGCAAATCTTTTGGTGTTTTCTGTAATACTTTCTTAATTCGAGTTTCAGAGTTTTTTTTGGACAGTACAAATAATTGTATCCATCACTTTCAAGATTAGGTTCATTGTATGTATCATTTAACTAGACTATTAATGGGACCCCGCATTCCAAATACACACACTGAAAACTTTGATTTACTTTTGTCAGTTTGTGGAACATTTTCAACCCAAAAGGTTACATAAAACTGTTACAATAACTGATAATAAATATGGGAGTCGATATTACATGGTACATAACTCAATACAGTTTGAATCAATGACTCTCAGTGTTACAATGCGTCATACGAAGAGCGCATGCGTACAGCTGAGCACATGTTGACACTTTGAATCATGTGTTAGTCACATTGTAGTAAACAGACGAAAATAACCACAGAGTAGAAGTGGAAGTGATTGTGCGACCTGTGAGTCGCAGGAACAGTTAGAGCAGAGGGCATTGACCTCGCCAAAAACCGTACCTTCTGCTTCTGCGACACCGCTCAGGCTCCCTCTCACTTCTCAAGTTCCTTCACCCTGCACTCCTCGATCAAATAATAAATAATAGTTTCAGTAAAACATTATACTCTAAGTTTGTAATCTAAATACAACCTTACGCTATGTTTTTCTTAGCAGTTCTGGAGTTATGCTTCCAAAAACCCCCTCGGACTCTTCTCTTAATTTTCCCAATGACTTGAACTTTCTTTGTGAACACTGTCCTTGACATAAACCCCCTCCCCGCTAAAGTCTAGGGTGTAATGTCTAGGTGGTTGCCATATTTCCACCATAATATGTTTTCAATGTTATCATACGGGAGTGTTTTAATATAGAGACCGGACGCCGTCGGTAAACGTCTGCATAGAAAACAAAACGGTCGTAAAAGTGGTCACCGCTTTTCTAAGAAACCATAGCTTGAGTCATACACAAGGGAATTAAATATATCCAGGTTATTTTAACAATAATATCAAACCAAATTACGAACTATTATGAAAAGCCTAAAAAACAAACGAAACAAAAGACTCAAATGTTGAAAAAATGGCGCAGTGAAATCACGCGCTAAATACACGATTGCTTGATCTCGCCGTAATCGTCTGAGTGTACATAATTCATATTATGCTGATTCTCTTACTTAAGTTATCTAACCTTCTAGCTTCCTTTGTTCTAAGGAGAAGATGTAGTAAAACCAATAGAGAATGAAAATAGATTTTCCCATCTTAATGGATGGAAAATGGCATGAAGTAATTTAGATTTAACGAAATATCGTTGCACATATTCCAATACAAGACGTGAATCTTTGATTTGTCTGAAAAATTATCAACCACGCATTTAGGTAACCAACAAGAGGCGGTAAAACGCCTTTTACAAACCTAGACAAAACACTCTGATTAAGATAACTACGATTTGTAAGACAAACTGCAGAGTAAATAACTTTAAAAGTTTTTCTGTTAAAAAAAAACAAACGTAGCTCCCTTTTATGGAAGTTCCAGAGCTCAAAAATCATATCATTCACATTAAGTTCAAGCTCCATTTCTGAAACAATAAACACACTTCGTCAAATTGTACAAAATACACTTTTAAAAATAAATCGACAAAAGTTGTCTTTGTATATCCTTATTCTCTAAGTCGTGTTTGAATACTTTACATTAAGTACAAAATATAAAGATTTTGAAAATCGTTCCCGCTAAGTCTTAGACGTTGGTGTATTTAAGTAGCTCATACATTGAACTTGGAAGTTCTCGATTAAATAAGAGTAAATTAAGTGAAGGCTTAAAAGATAGAGTGCACAACACTATAGAGAATGCAAACAGCTTTTCTCGTCATAATTTCGGTATTATTTGGGGAAAAATGGCGTACTATTTTGGAGCCAATCGAAAATATGTTTCGAACAAATGCAAACCTCTTTAATAAACACGAGTCCGCAGAACATCAAATGACGTCCATCCGCTAATTTTATTTCAAGTAATTCAAACGCAAAGCAAAGATCTAGTATAGATACCTTTTTTCACACACTTTGTTGTAACAGTACAGTTATACCCCTGCAACGTGAGACAGTGTGCAGAGTAGGCATTTACAGTTGTGCCTAGGAACTGTAGTGTACACTGTAGACTGTAGACAGTAGAAGCAGCATTGAATGGTACAGTTGCTCGTTCACGGCCAACTGCGGGCAGGCAGGGGTCAATGACCGATATCACAACAGCCTTGGCCACCAGTCACTGATAACAGCGGCACTGCACTTGGCACTTGGAGGTTCTGAGGCCCCAATCGGAGTTAGACGTAAATGATGAGCAAGCATTGCACAAAGTATGAAGAAGTATTTCCACGGGGTGAGATATCTGATAGCAGGGTCTGATAGAGTTGGGCTTCTCATCAGAATAGCTTTACAACTGTAATATTTTATTCTTCAATACGCTATACAATATTATAATTATTATGACAATTCAACGTTTTTTGCATCGATATGTACATAACTATTTCGGAATGAGTTAAAGAGACATATGTGTAGGGGGTAAATACCCAAATCCTGTAGGTAGAAGACAAGTTTTAACTCGTTTCAATTAAAGTGACTCATTTCATTAGGTGCTTGACACTAATAGACAGACAATTTTTGACAAAATGCATTGAGGTCCCAATAAGATTATATTGTGAATCAATCACGTATTCGGGTATTCAAGTTATATATGTTTTGAACTCTGTAACTGGTTTCCCATGAAATAGTCACGCACGCGGCACCGCTTGAAGTAAATGCATTTCCTAAACAAACCAGGAAATCTCCTTTCATTCTTTTTTATTAGCTTGCCAACAGCCGCTAGCTAGAAGGGGCAAAAACAGTTCCGGCTGGAAGGGTGGTTAACGGTACTCTTCTAAGACAATATCGCACCCCTTACCCTGGCCGCGCCGCCGCTGCGGTGCAAAAAGCCTGGGTAACGTGGCAGCACAGTTACTTCGGTTCAACCACCTCCCTCAATCACTGGCAAAAAACCCTTATAAATCTCAACCCTTGGGAGACTCTCAGCAAACCTTTCCTTTCTTTCACTTTTATTGTTTTCAGAGGCGAAAGCGCCAAAGGGAACACGTGCTGTCCGAACGTAACTTCTAAAAGCTCCGGAACGTTTTCGTATTTTGACTGTTCGTAGCTGCTATAAACATATTTTGAATTGTCATTATACACTTGCGTCATGAAGTTTCGTGGTTCTGAAGTCACCTTCAGCCGTTCCTGAGCTGCCGAGAAGCATATGAGAGCATCAATTCACTAAAAGCCACTATAAATAATATCACCTGCACCATCTTTTGTTTAAAATATGGGAAATGCATGGAACAAATATATAGGACGAGATCGTGAGATAATTATAAGGCGTATCTATAATAAAATGAGTCATCACCTTAAATTGAATTATGTTTAACTAAAATGTACAAATGAAACTACACCAACACAATTTATGTAAAGGCCTGGAACATTATGAAATGTTCAAAATCCCAATAAACAAAATCTATTAGCACAATGAGTTTTAATGCTATGCATTCATGTTTGGTACAAAACAGCCCATGTTGCAGTTAAACACATTGCACAAATCTGTATAAAAACTAAAAGTTGTATTATTTTCAAAGCTTTAAAACCCAATGTTTGTTTTAAAAAGTCACACGTGTGCAGGAGAACTCTCAACTTACCCGCGAGTTAAAATACTGTTGCAAGACGTTATTCATACTTTCGGCTGGTTTGCAAAGATTTATTGAATTTAACCAACCAGCTTGTATGATTCATGTCAAATTCGTCTCAAATGACATCATTCGACTATTTTTATGAACAATCTGCTATTCATGAACGAATACTATCCATGACTAATTATGAGCCAACATTAACAACTTTGACTCATTAAAACTGACAACAAAATTTCGAATGTAAACATTGTTGATGACAGATGACTCGAATAACGGGACCAGCTGTTATTAGCAAGTCATGAAGTCAGGTATGAATCTGCAGAGCTCTGCTGACGTTGAACTCATCACAGTTCATCCACCCCTCAGTCTCATCACATGCATGAAGTGAACTGATCTTGGCCTTTGCGTAACGTTCAGCCTCATCTCAGGTTCATCAACCTAGTCCGATGATCATACATCAGCCAGCAGCAACACGCGCTGCCTGCAAGTGTTCAAATTCCATTTAGGACTGGTCGTAATAGTTTTATGAACATTTTAATAAAGACAAAACAGGCTGACAGCAGCTAAGCGCTAAAACACCGCTGAGTACATAGATTTCCTTCGACATTTTCTTACTCTAATTAGTTCCGTTCACAGCCTCGCTTCGGCCTTCGGCCTCAGACTTACGGGGGTTTTACTGGATACATATCATGAAAGGAAAACACATTTTAAATTTGAAAGTCGGACAAAAATGAGACCTGTAGAGATGATACACATACACAAAACTATATAAGTTTTGAAAAGTGCTCAAAACGTGTTCTGGGAGTCGTCAAGATCAGTGCGCATTTCATGGTCCCTGGATCTCACTCACCATGCGGACGGCATAAATATCTCATTTTCCAAAGGAAATTCGTTAAAATCGGATTACGGGAAAACCTATCATAATTATCTTTGAAAAGGTTGTCACATAAAATGCATTTGCAGATGACACCTCAGTATTTATAGCAGTCTAACGAGCTGAGCTACGCAACTTTTGCAAATTACAGTGCTTTAATTTTGACTTCAAAGAATATGAAAAAAATACAGTCAGTTAAAAAGTGCCGAGGCTGAAGGCCGGGGAAAAAGCAGCGAGTTAACAACATGTGATGTAACGCTGCTCATTAAAAATATATTTATTATAAATACATTTAGTAATTTGATTCCCATTTTATTTGACAATGACACCTGTTTTGTGCAATTTAAAGAACATATTGTAAAAATCGTCCTATTACATACTAACGCCGAGACTGAAGCCCAAGGGTTGTTATATACTGTATTTGTAATGTTATAATAAAATATCGAGGCAAATGACCTTAGGAAGGACTGCTACTTTCAATTATATTTACTAACAAGGAAATGACAACCACTCTCACCAGACTAGAGGTAAGGAAGACTATCAAACTGGGTGACTTAGAACAGTATATCATAAAAGTTCTTTTCGCAGGCAGAAGCTCACTTTGTCAAAAATTCCCTTCTATTTAAGGGATTTAAACCTCACCTGAAAAAGTGCTTTTTAATCGAATTGACTTTTATGGTGTAGTTGAGTTAATGGCAACGACTTAGGGAATGCGAATTGACAACTACCACTTTGGCTATTTATGGATTGATTCAAATAAATGAAGGGTTAATCTAAAAGGGTTATATGTCAGAACGAATGGTAAGTTTAGCTTCAATAACATAATGATTGCGATACATAAAAGTTTGTTTGATAGTTAATTTTCTGCTAACCCACAAATATCTAGCAATATTATGTAGGATAAAATAGTATATTTTGGTTCCAATGTGTTTGTCAAGTTCCTGGCGTGTCCTGGAATCAAATTATTTTTAAAGTACTTAGTTACCAAGTTATTTAAAAAGCTGGGCATGTACAACCGGATCCTATGGATACAGAAGTCACGTTAAGCCGTTGGTCCTTGTATTTCCATTGGTCACTGGGCTATTAATTAACAACCCATTCTAAGGAAGAGTCGGCCTTAGTTTGTAACAAGACTACACCTCATAACTCATTACTACCACTCATCACACCCATCCTTCACCACATATTTACCTTAAAATACCCTCATGAGAGTGGTCGGCATCTCAAATAGTGATTTATGGTTTAAACACCACATCAAGTAATCGCATTGTTAATAAGAATCTTCATGTATAGTTAAACACAGGATCAAGGAACTGAGTGATGTCGGGGAACGTGCGGCGGTGGAGGACACACATGATCAAAACACGTGTTGGAGGTATAAACAGTCTGAGTAGATGCTAAACCAAGCCCTACAGCTTCACATCATTCAGTAAATATATGAATCATTCACATATCGAGATGTGTGCTGGGTTTGACACATAGCAGGGTTGACGTTGTTCACGCTCGCTACCAGAGGCGTCAACAGACGTGCTGTAAGTGATACCGGTTAAAAAGAAGAGCTGTAATGCTACGGTGAGAACCAAGTTTGAGTATCACTAAATTTAATACACGTTAAATTTATCACACGAATGTTTTATACACGTAATATTTTATAAATATAACTTGTGTAATTACCATTCGTAATTTAAAAAAAAAACACAACTAAAATAAGCCACTTGGTTTTCTATCACAAAAAATACATTTCTCAAATTAAAATCAGCAAAAAGTCTTTGCTTACTAAAGCTCTTATGTAGCGCAATATTAGAGGCCTGTCGACCAGACCACTTTTAAACTAGAAGATTACTTCCATTCAGATTAATCTGACTTCAAATTGTTTGATCTCGCAGATGTCTAAGAAGTTGCAGAAAAACAATATTCGACCAGTGTTGGAGAGCTTACTCAAGTAGTGGGGAACTGGGGCATGAAGAGGCAGTAAGCTTTATATATGGATCCTAGGTACTGCATCAGCTGTGCTTAGTGTTGTCACCATTTAGCAAACTTCCTCCCTCGCCATTTAGCTCTTGGTAGTAGACCAAGTCTTCTGAGTACAAACAACTTCTAGATCATATTGCCTTTTTAACTTTTAGTGTAAAAAGATAATTTGAATAGATTTAAACTGTAACTTTGAACTTTGTTAGGAAAATAATTTTAATTTAATATTTAGTCAGATTGCTCAGAGCTAAATTAAATTTACCTATACGTAGAGCCAATGTAAAATAAAAAGTCTAGCACATATTTATGTAACGTAAAACATAATATTACAATTTTGAACATTTCCATAATAGCAGAGTTGAGAGGTAGCATAAGTATCCATTACATAGAAAACCATATGCTTTTCACCTTGACGAATAGGTCAGCAAATCGTACACAACGGAATTATTAAAATGGGTACTATTCAATTTATTTGTAGATTGTTTTGGTCTGAAAATATCAAAGCAGTTCTTGACTTCTCCACGAAATAGCAGATAACTGGTCTTCTGTGACTCCTTCAACAAAGTCATATCAATGGGACATTCGTAAAGATATAAGTCTGAAATAGCTACGGTCATTGCAATAAGAATTGAGTTTTAAAATAGTACAGTGGATTTACAGAGGTCTCTTTACAAATCTTGTATTGAGTCATTTGTTTTGAAAACCCTGTGTTTTGTGAAGACTGGAGCGTGAGACTTTAGTGGTTGTTCAAAGACTTGCTCTCTCAACCTTTATTGACACTCCTTTTCTCACGAACGCTGTCTTTGGAGACTCCAAAACTACATTTTACACTTTAGACACGCCACGCACAGCCAACAGACACGTCGATCAGAATTTGCGACACAAGTCGCAACACAAATACGCAGAAGGGCAGAATGGAGAAAGCTTGACTCTTTGTGCAGGGTTGACGCAAGGGGTAGCCATAAATTGCGAAGGGTTGCGTGAAGTTTGGCGAGCCGGGTCTTCGCCCCCGACCAGAAAACACAAAACTGCACGCCAATAAATGTCCAAACATGTGTAGAAGTTTATGGGGCACGTATCAAACAGACAAAACACGGGGTGTTCCTTTGTAGACTAGAGCTAGGTTCAAGGATAGACTGTAGCGGTCAATCACCGAACAGCGGGATGTTGTTGGAAGTCGCGAAATAAAAACCGGTAACATGGGTTTGAAACATTAGGAACACGTGGATAATTTTATTTTGCTGAGTAAAACTTTTACATCAATAAAGTTAAACATAAAAAGCTAGTTTGTTTGTGTGTTGACACTTTTCTACTCGTAATTGTATAATTTGCATTATCTTTATTAATTCAGAAGACGCTTCTGAAGATCCAAATCATTGAAGTTACTCATAGAAGCTCGACTGAATGCGAATAAATTTTTCGCTGCCAATTGCGTCATTTTCCCTTATTCCGGGATTGACACCTGTAAATCGCCCACTTGTTTTTTATAACTGGCCTTTTAATAGACTATGTTCCCTGATTACCAAATCTTCAAAAGCGTATGCTTAGAGTTTTTAGTTATTAAGCTAAGAAATTTAAAACTGCTGCCATTTTAAAGCCGGAAAAGATAATAATTCAACTTTTTTGTTGAAAAAGTGTGCACAATTTTGAGTTTGTTCCTTATTTGACTTTGGAGATAAAAATTATAAATCACCTGGTGAAGTATATTTCTTTTAACACCCTGTATACGTCAACGTATATTTGAAGTAAAACTACATAACATTTAAACCTAGTATGGTTTAGGTTTAGTGAGGAACAAGGAGCTACAGCTGGTTATGAGATGCTTGGAGCGCCCAGCACGACCTACACAAGTGAAGCCAAGCCCAGCATAACACTACAAGTTCACATTTACATTACAAGCCAGGTAATACAGAGCTATTCATATTGTAAGTGACATAACTGTGACACTCTTCACTCTTACGCGTATACCAGTCTTCTCAGTTCGATGTAGTTGTGGTATATGATAGTTTATTGGTTGTACGAGTATTTAAGAATACACTTTGATATATGATTTACACCTGTGAAAAGCCTGAAACTTATTATAAGACAAGCCTTTTAATCTGAAGAAATGTTTTTAACCAACGTTTGGTTAGAGAAGGCAATATAAGTTTTCTTTTGATTAAACTTTATTTCTTATTATAAATATTTAAAGTTTAAAGTCGCCAGTAATTTTCTTCCTTGCTAGGTTGGGGAAGAAAATTCAAATTATCTAATGCAGTGTGAGGAGTGATTGTTTTGAATGTTCAAACTTGTGAATAATAACATCTCTGTCCCTGTCCCCTTTTGTTTAGTTTTTTGTTTCATGTTCTGTGTTCATCTTTAGTTTTAGTTTTTATATTCAAGTATTTACTATAATATTTAGTGTGATAATATGTTTTTTATTTTCATATTTCGTCTGTGTCTTTATATTGTTAAGGTTAAGTAATAGAAAGGGCTCTTAAGCCCAAGCCCTAACTTCGCATTTGGTTGACACCAATAAAGACAATTTATTATTATTATTATCTACACATCTTACTCTACCCATCTTGTATTGGTTAAAAGGTGTTCATAGTTATATTATGCAGAGTACATTAAGTAGAAAATAATAAAGACTGAACATTTCAGTAAAAACAAGACTGTATTCGCCCAAATAACAAAAGATGTTTTACATAAAATTGTACCTAACTTATAAAAGATCTACTTAGAAAAAACGAAAATTTGTAAACTATATATGTTTGAACAATTATGTTGTACGATGGAAAGGCACAATATGAAGGCAATGTCTGATATTTTACTCTGATGCGAATAAAGGGTGCAAGAAAAGGTAAGAGACAAGTGTTTCTGTGCCTTCAGATCCTACATAAAAGTTGACTGCTGTTAAATAGTCTACACAGCCAAAGGCCTTTTCAAATACAGTAAAAATGAATGTGCTGATTTTATTCGATAATGATTTCTTCGAGTTCAGAGCTTTGATTGTTGTATGCTACTGTTAGAATTGTGTTAGCTGTGAACTGCTTGGAAGATAGTTTTGAACTGCTAGCCTTTATGATGTCTATGATGAATGAATACATGCAAAGCCCGAGCCTAGTCAGGTTGTTGGCTCGGTTGTGTAAGCCTTACTGTCGATAGGTCAACAACTCCTTCTGTTGCTCCTGACTTGTTCACTCAACTTTGACACTGGATACTGTTATATCAGGGGAATGAACTGGCCCCCATTGTCACCAGTCTGCCACCTTCCGAATAAGAATTTGAAGGAAATTCAGTTTATTTATTCCTGACCACACCAGATTCATAGTATGACCTCCATATAAAAGTTATGTTGAAGAATTAAAAATTAATTAAGAATGAAAATTCTTAAATTTTTAATTTGGAATTACATTTTTGGTCTCTTGCTAAAGAACCCCTCGGTGACTAAGTTTAATTTCAGTCTCAATCACAATTATGTTAACCATACGAAGACATGAAAATGGCACTCGGAAAAAAGGTAAAATGTAACTCAAGCATTAACACCGACATGAAGAATTTTCCAACTATAGTAAATATAAATTGTTACAAAAATGCCTAAAAAAGACACACACATGTAATAATATCTCGTTCCGTCCCACACAAATTAATTTTTCATTTTTAAGGGATAACATAAGGTGACTTGGCAGTTAGATTTCTCCACCTCCTCCACTGCATAAAAGAGGCAATTTTACAAAAATACCTAAAAACACATACCTATCATAGTTTTATCGCTGAGAATACGTGTATTTCCCTGTTACAAATGCTGATTTGGTATATCATTGGTCCTAGAGTAAGCTCAGGAATTCAAATTCGTCGAATTATACCAAGTCACAAATAACTATAAGCTGAGTCTGGTGTACAGTTAAGTACTTTTTCCTGGAAGACAAATATTTAATTCATTGTTCAAAGAGTTACTGACTAAAAGAAAACTACACTATTTTGAGTATTAATAATATTATTTCATTGTGCTGTGGTGTTGTCCCGGAAAGATCGAGACTTATTAGAACAAAAGTTATAGGTCAGTGGCACGACAGGACAGGAGAGAAACGCTTACCAGGAAACTTTGAAAGCCGCTGCCTCGGCTCCCCAGTGTGTGGGAAACTTCCGCCTCTAAGGGCTGCAAATGCGCCCTTTGTTTGCCCACAATGAGACAAACAACACTTCCTTATGTCCGACGTTAGCCACGGTTTCTTTAGTGACCTAGATCTCAAGTCTGGGGGTGGAGAGTGGCCGCTGTCACTGAGCGCTGTAGAAGGGGGTTGCGTCATTCTAGAAAATACTTGGACGTATAATTGTTGTGTTCATATACTTGACAAAGGATTAATTTAATAGTTAGTCAACTGCCTACGATGTGTCTGAAAGGCTTATGTATTTTATACCCTGTCGGCTGAGGTATTTTGATACAGTTTTCACCTATGTGTTTTGGGAATATAGGACAACTTTTCTCTTGCCAGTTTTTATTTTTTTATTTAGGGTTCAGCCACGCCATATAAACCACTTTTTTTCTTCAAAGTGTGTAATAAGGAAGCAAAGCCTACTACTTTTAAAACCATTGTAATTTATATAATTTTAAAACGACTAAACAATTATGACTCAAACATGCTTTTTTGTCAATTTTTTAATAGTAGTATCGCATTTTTATACATAGAGTTTTCTAGTTTTATATCATCACCAACTTTTAATCTTATTGTTTGTTTGTGTGGAACAAAAGACGCTACAAAGTATGGAAACATGCTTTAAACTACAACAATTTGTCTTAAATATAGCTTGTTCTTTTAATTAGTATATGCTTATTAATGCAACGATAACTAAGCTTAAAAGTTGACCAATTCATTTATTCGACTTATTTTTCTTTAAATTGTTAAAGTGTTCAAAATTCAAATTGTTCAAACTTTAATTTTTATTAAGGTTTTTGATAGCCAAGTTTTGTTCATCGAGTTTGGCCCAAAATTTGATGTAATTTGGTAATAAAATTAGTGCAATAAACACTTTTAAACTGTTAAAATTAACTTACAGCGAATACATTGCTTAATCGTCTTCAAACGTTGGAAGATAGTTTTAACTTTTCTATGTGTTTTCTGCTTTTAAAAACGTAATTTATTTTAAAACATATATTGAGGAAGTAATGATTATACAAATTTTACAAGAAACTGGTCCGTTGTAATAATTACTTGTAGAACCATACCGTTTTACAAAAATAATAACTTTCACAGCCCCCACCCTTTTAGTCATTGTCTTGTTTCTCTGTACCTATGTGAAAATAGTTGGACAGCGTGGATTCCATGGTATTGACAGCTTTCGGAACTCCTTTTTGCCACTCTAGCACGAGACAAAAGCTGAAAGTTTCACACAATGGCCAACTAGTTATAACTCAGATGGGAGAAAGTTTGGTGACCAAAATGGCTTTGAGGGTAGTTGAACCCTCAGAGGAAAGTTTTCTAGATTTAGTAATGATAATCAGGATAACTCTGCCACATATTTATTTGGACTTTTCCTTGTACTAAACATTCATAGTAAATAGCAGACAAAATCAAATCATAGCTATGAGTTCAAATAGTAGATAAGCAAAAAAGAAAGTAATTTAACAAACTCCACATAACTATTTTACAAAATAAAATATTAAGACTGTATTACAATGTTTGACTAAAAATAGGTTTGTCGACAATTACCTTTGTGAACAATTCGATGTACCGGTACATAATGAGTAGTGTGTGTTGGCTAAATGTTTACATTAAATTTACAAAGGTAAAACTGCTATACTCATGAACATGTGTACACTTTTAAAGGTCGTTAGCGCTTTAGATTGTTTCCCTTTAAAAGTTTGGTGGGGGTTATACACCGTATACAAGGTGTTTTCAAATAATTTTGTTTACTGGCAAATGTCTCGCTTTTAACAACAACACGTTGAATGTCAAAACGATTACAATAAAATTGTTTTTGAAAATAATAAGATATAATATATACGACAAGTAAGACCTCGAATCGTAATTAAATAATAGTAGTAGTTAAGTTTTAAACACTTAAAACTATTACACAGACTTGATAATTGTATTATTTGGTTTAGTTTACATTAAGAGAAGAACAATTTTATTCTTCATGCATAGGTATCGGTTTTCTTCTAACTAATTAGTCCAAGATTTCAATAGGAATGTCTATACTTTCATCTGTTATTTGAATCAGAGTACTCTCTCGTCAGAAACTACCCTGTGCATTTTTCTCAGTAGACGCAGTGGGTGCAACCTACCGGCAGAGTTGTGTACTCGTACTATCGTACTGTTAATTGAAAATGTTATCATGAGTAGACGTAAACGTTAATAGATAGCAGTTCAGTGACTAGGCAACCCATGTTTTTTAGTCAATTTTTACATATTACTGAACATAAAACATGTTCCATTCTAATTACGTATGAGGATAGAAATACGACGTGGGATCTTAGTACGATGACCACGACAACTGAAGAAATCTGTTTCCTGCAGTTGCAGATACAGTATTTGCAAACTGTGATTCCCAGGGTGTCAGGTCTCAGCGGGGGAGGCCGCATGTTTGCAGGCCTCAATTAGGCCCTGGCTCTGACCGGAGGCCACTTCCAGGACACCCTCACGCGTACATTGACTCCTCACTGATATACGACCCTTGTTTGTTGCAACTGTCCCCGGTTTGTCTTCCGCTTCCCGCTCCTAAAAAGTCACTGAACTGTTCCAAAAGGAGACACACTGGGCGATTTCGCGCGGCTTTCGCAAAATTAGACACGGTTTTGGCCGTCGCTAATAATATTAGAATGGTGGGTAAAGGTCCAAGGAACTGAAGTAAAGTAAGACCTTCAAAAAATAACTGTTTTACTATGAGCTAAAACTGTGCCATGTTCGTACTAAGAGATGAGTTTCTTTAATTCTAGTTAAGCATGAACATTGGTTGAAAAAAATAACCTAAACCTAAAATGTCTGATTTTGATTTTAAGCTGCGGTACTTAATGTACATAGATTTACACATTCTGTAATAAAATGTCTGTAAAAGTGACTAATATAGTAGTGAACGAAATATATTGTTGACAACAAAAACAACCAAATTAAGGTAAAACCAAACTATGTTGAATTATTCATATCTTTCTCTGCAACAAAATGCTATTTTGAATTTTCTTATGTTTTAGGAGTTGGCCCCAATGTTTTAGAATTTAGTAACAATACATTTTTCATAAAGATAGTGGAAAATCAAATACTGAAAAGATAAAATATTTTATTTCACTCTCATGCAGCAACGTTGGGATTCTTTGATGCTCGTGTGGTTTTCAGGTGACACAAACCCAGATTTAGTACGCGAAGCCGAGGGATGAGGGATGATGGGATATGTCAACTCTGATGTCCCGGAGGACGTAATAACCATATTCCATAGAGATGCTCTACAACCCTGGTGTCTCGAGCTTATATTATATGTGAGCCAGTATCATAATACATAATACATGGAGTAATTGTTTGGTGGTCAATCAACTGTTGTTATTTCGTAGTACATTAACCGCACCCATTAAATCAATAAGACATGAAATTTCCAGTTTTTTTCTTTTAGCCAATTTAGGACTTTTCCACAATGGTCGCCAAACGCGACTCTCGTCCTAAATTTCTTCGTTACTAGGTCAAGAGTTCATACCCTATTTTAAAATCCTATTTTCTTTCTAAATTACATCATCAAATGCTACTGGAGTTGATGTCGACAGACTGTGGACAATACTTAGTGAACAGAGAGTACCATGATAGTATTGTCTTTAACGTTTACTCAAAGCACAATGTCTCTAACCCCACAATGATTTGTTTTTTATCAAATAAAGTTAATTGAATTCCAGAGTATAAACACAAGTAAATGTACTTTGGTGACAGAGGTTTGTTTATACCAAAGCGGAATACGTTTTAGATGTATCAAAATGCATGGATACACTTGGATGGATACCCAGACGGGTTGAAGTTTATTTACACAGCAAATAACTTAAAGTAGCCTAAATTGCACTTGCTAGACATGTACAATAATTCAGAAATACATTTTAGAGTTCACTCCTAAAGATAACTCAACACTGCATTAACAGTGTCCAGCGCTTTATCTACAGTTACTTTCCTACACGTCAGTCAAATCAATTTTTCAAAACTCGGAACCATTTCCTTTAACAATAAGCCTCAAACAAAGGCAGATTTCGGACAGCAGCTCACCTGCAGGGCTAGGTCGCACGCCTGTCAACGGCCTCAGGTCCGAGAAGCCCTGGAAGCAGCATGAATGTAAACATTGTCGACTAAAGGGTTGAAAGTGGTCCGTTAACCCACACATTGTTGCCAACCACACATGATTTACAACGAAAGAGAAACGTGTCCCGTTATAGCTGCACCGTTAGGTTAGGTAAGCGTGGTAAAGGGGTGACTTGTAAATCATCGCGCTGCACCACCCTCTGAGTTCGCGGACCTTGTCCCGTTACTGTTGTCAACCCTTCCACACACTTCCTCACGTGTCAGCTGGAGCAGTTGTTTGTCTCTGGAAGTTTACGATGTGTTTGGCTTGGGTGGCATGGCTTCTAGTTTCTGGGGTGTGCTCAATGGTGGCCTGTTTTGACAACAGTGAGGAATTTGGAGACAGCGGTGGAGGTCCGAACTACGGATATATGTTTGGAGATGTATTTGAATTCCTCCTCTGTGGGAGAGAGGAGACATTCAGTACAATGACTGATGTTGTTGCAATGTTGATAGAATATATTTAAACCTGTAGTCTCCCTTGCTTATGCCAAGTTTACACCATAAAGGTAACCTCCACATTAGGTTTGCCTGGAGCAAACTACTTGCACCTTGTGGACTAAATATGGTGAAAATTGGTAAGTGACCTGGACGGGATTCGATCAAGGTCCATACGGTGCAGGTGGCGTGCTCCAGGTTAATGCTTGACAACATTACCTTGATGGGGAAAACGCGGCTTTACTGTTTATTAGTTGTACTATCCGAACCAAAAAATGAGTACTCTTATCCCAAACCAAGATTTTTTTATCTAATTAAAAACCACTTTAGAATGTTTTTATAAATGTCACATTTGTGTTAGTAAATGTTCAATATTCTACAGTAGTTTGATTAAGGAACAAACTAAACTAGATATTTTATACATGAAGAGAGAATAGTTTCAAAGAAATGAGGTCACGTGAATTCAATACTTCAACAGAGTACATTACACATGTAAGAAGGTGTGACATAAGTCAATTCACTTGACATTGTAAAGGAGCTTATGAAAGAACTCCTTGGTTTTAAGGCTTAGTATTTCATACTTCTTAGGTATTCGATTTTCTTTTAAATATTCTATTATAGCTTAAAGGGCGAAGGCATTAAAGTTTTATACAAATGTCTAATGTTTTTGACAAGAAAAATTACTAAGTTTACACTTATCATTTATCGAGTTGTAGTACGTATATACCTTGTAAAATAATATGTACTGTATTCGTACGTAATGCATGGAACCTTGCTCAGACGATTGACGAACTGACAGTACCAACTTGTATATCAGGCGTAATACAAACGCCTCATATATATATAAAAAATATATATTTTTTTAAATTATATTGCCTTTTCCTACTTTAACGGTTATTTAAATATGTATCTTAAAGCTTGAGTTCAATGTAATAATATCCGATGCAGTAGGATGTTTAATATATGATATATTATTGTACCTTCTTCTTATTATTAAGTTATATGAAATTACAGAGTTTGACCCAATCTAAAGTGTTCTCTCTTTGAAATGAAATGAAATAAGTCTTGATTTTGGGGCAAAGTTGGGACTATAAAGTCCTCTCTTCCACTTAACCACCAATAAGTGAGTTCTCTTTGAAAAAAACATGATAGTTTGAAAATAAACGGTCTTAGCCTTTTTGGCTATCAATAATGATTCACAATTCACATACGATTTGCAAATTACTAGGCAGTTGAGTTGTTTCCCATTTTTTTGTAATTGAATAGGTACAGACGATAATCGAGGTAAACGAGAAACGTGGTAATTTGTCCAATCCAGCCATCTACATAATATAAGCTCCATTTTTATTGAAATCATAAACATCGGAATCTTGTAATACCCTTTTTAAGTTCTTCTGTCAAAACTATACTGCAGCATTTTAATTTGGTTATCAATTATATCGCAGGTCCTTGCATGGCTTGAACTTGGCAATGGGTTTTCCCAAGAAGGGTTGAAAGTGGCCCGTTAACCCACACATTGTTGCCAACCACACATGATTTACAACGAAAGAGAAACGTGTCCCGTTATAGCTGCACCGTTAGGTTAGGTAAGCGTAGTAAAGGGGTGACTAGTAAATCATCGCGCTGCACCACCCTCTGAGTTCGCGGACCTTGTCCCGTTACTGTTGTCAACCCTTCCACACACTTCCTCACGTGTCAGCTGGAGCAGTTGTTTGTCTCTGGAAGTTTACGATGTGTTTGGCTTGGGTGGCATGGCTTCTAGTTTCTGGGGTGTCCTCCTCAATGGTGGCCTGCTTTGACAACAGTGAGGAATTTGGAGACAGCAGTGGAGGTCCGAACTACGGATATATGTTTGGAGAAGTATTTGAATTCCTCATCTGTGTGAGAGGTGAACGTAGTAAGGAGACATTCAGTACAATGACTGATGTTGTTGCAATGTTGATAGAATATATTTAGACCTGTAGTCTCCTTTGCTTATGCCAAGTTTACACCATAAAGGTAACCTCCACATTAGGTTTGCCTGGAGCAAACTACTTGCACCTTGTGGACTAAGTATGGTGAAAATTGGTAAAAGTGACCTGGACGGGATTCGATCAAGGTCCATACGGTACAGGTGGCGTGCTCCAGGTTAATGCTTGACAACATTACCTTGATGGTGCAAACGCGGCTTTACTGCTCATTAGTTGTACTATCCGAACCAAAAAATGAGTGCTCTTATCCCAAACCAAGATTTTTTATCTACAGTAATTAAAAACCACATTATAATGTTTTTTATAAATGTCACATTTGTGTTAGTAAATGTTCAATATTCTACAGTACATAGTTTAAATAAGGAACAAACTAAACTAGATAATTTATACATGAAGAGAGAATAGTTTCAAAGAAATGAGGTCACGTGAATTCAATACTTCAACAGAGTACATTACACATGTAAGAAGGTGTGACATAAGTCAATTCACTTGACATTGTAAAAAGAGCTTATGAAAGAACTCCTTGGTTTTAAGGCTTAATATTTTATATGTTTCAAGTATTCTATTTTTTAAGAATATTCTTTTATACATATAGCCTGCAGGCATTATAGTTTTATATAAAATGTTTAAAGTCTAATGTTTGGACAGGAAAAATTACTAAGTTTACACTTATTATTCATCGAGTTGTAGTACCTATGTACCTTATAAATCAATATGTACCTCGTACGTAACGGATTGAACCTTGCTCAGAAGATCGACGCACTGACAGTACCAACTTGTATATCAGGCGCGATACAAACGCTTCAGATATATAATAAAATATTAATTTGTTTCTAAAAATTATATTGCCTTTTGCTACTTGAATGGTTATTGAAGTTTGTATCTAAAAGCTTGAGTTCAATGTAATGATATCCGATGCAGTAGGAGGTTTAATATATGATATTTTATTGTACCTTCTTCTTTTTTATTAAGTTATATGAAATTACAGGGTTTGACCCAATCTAAAGTGTTCTTTCTTTGAAATGAAATGTCTTTATTTTTGTGGCAAAGTTAGGACTATAAAGTTCTCTCTTCCACTTAACCACCAATAAGTGAGTTCTCTTTGAAAAAAACATGATAGTTTGAAAATAAATGGTTGAAGTCTTTTGGCTATCAATAATGGCAATTCATACAAAATTAATGTTTAATACAATTCACATGATTTTGCAAATTACTAAGCAGTTGGGGTTGTTTTCAATTTTTTTGTAATTGAATAGGTACTCGCGAAAATTGAGGTAAACGAGAAACGTGGTAGTTTGTCCAATCCAGTCACCTCATAATATTAGGCCCATTTTTTATTGAAATCATAATCATCGGAATCTTGTAATACCCTGTTTTAAAAGTTCTTCTGCCAAAAACTATACTGCAGCATTTTAATTTGGTTATCAATTATATCGCAGGTCCTTGCATGGCTTGAACTTGGCAATGGGTTTTCCCAAGAAGGAGGAAGAGAGGTGAGCGGCCTGGCGTAGTGACGTCACAGATATCACCTTGAGCTCCACTGATCCACATAGGAGGAGGAGGTGGCGCGCCACCGTGTCCCCTAGTCTACAGTCTCCAGCACATCATAATAGCTTCTGTGTCATCTCACCTCACAACATTACTGCACGATGTGCGAATCAATTACACTTTACAAAAGGCGATTGATTGCCTTTCAATAACCATCAGCATGAAAAATACTTACAGTATGAATTGTTTTCATAACTATGCATACCGTACGTTGGATGATTGGTACATTGATGATAATTGAATGCATTCCTTGAACCCTGATAAATTGGTTTACCAAAACATTTTAGGAATGTCTAAAACTATTCCTTCAACTTACTCGTAATATGTTATTTATTCCTGAATCGTAGTAGTACAATAATTGAAGTTACTGAAGTCCAAGTGAATGTTATTACTTGTTCGTATCCAACAGTTAGTTTTCGAGTAGTTTTGAAGTGATGCCTGGATGATCTTTACTTTTGAGGGATGGTCATATTATAGGACTTTGTTCTCTATTTACCAAATAATCATAGGTCTCTGGGTTGATGCCGATAGAGGAAGGGCATTGTACAAGACGGTGTCCCTTTGGTTGAGTTAGGCGTTAATAACTAAACTAAATGTTTATACTTAAATTAAACTCAAGCTTTTTCGAGGTATACTTTTAAACTATACTTCATGACCCCCATCAATGCCAATTTAATATTATGAGTTTACCTAAATTTTAGTTAATAGCTAAAATATTAGATAACAATACATATTGAGATTGTTATACTCCGTGAATTAAGTTATAACTAATTTTTATTAAAGTAAATATTTTTCCACATAATTTCATTTATTTTATTTTACATGTATGAACACTTATAGTGCTTTCAAATGATTCTCCTTTTTCAATGTATAATAAAACCGATTTTGTTAACGGTGTTTTTCCATTGTAGTCAAATATAAGTTTGTTTTTGTGCTTGTGTTTTCTGTTTGTTTGTTGTTTTTTTTTAACAGCAAGTAAAATGAGTTTCATGATAATAAAACAAATTGAATATTTAATGTTGAACTTTTTTATTGGAGCCCTTCATTTTCTTCTGCCAGATTTTCAAAACTTATTTACACCTAGTATAGAAGATATTGAGGAGTATTTTGTTTTGAAAGTGTGTAATTATTATTGACTTTGTAATTTAATTGTTCAGTAATAAAGCATTTAGACCACTTGAAATGACTATATTATGCCATAACCTTAAAGAAGGATAAATGATGCTGCACATGGTTCGTGCAACAACATTAAACCACTTGAATAGAACCAAAAACAATTCAGTTAAAAATTCAATATGGTTTAATTTAAAATCAATCAAACTGTTCAATAAATAAGTTGATTCTTGCCTTAAGCTTTTTGTGAACCATGTTAACATTTTCAAGGGCTATAGATCTTGCCATGTACTAGTGCTTAGTAGTCTAGAGCCTTTGAAGATGTGATCATGCTTTAGGCAAGAATAAACTTATTTATTGGACAGTTTGACTGATTTTAAATTATATATGTTCCAATAACACGAGCCTTAAGACAATGGGTTCAATATCGTGTTGAAACTATACGTAACACCAGAGGTAACACATACAGATGTCCGTGTGGAGACAGGACAGGACACTGAACTGAAGTATGATGATGAATGTGATTGGTCGGTATGCTGGTGGGAGCGCTAGTGAGGTGTGGATTAATAGCAGGCATTAGTGGAGCCAATGGACTCGCAAATTTCGGGCGTCAGGTTAGTGAACTTGGTGATGCAATGCTGCGCACACTCGCGAGCCTTCACCTGCCTTCGCCTTCACCTTCACCAGTTGAGTCTACGCTATCTCATCACACGCAGTGTTACATACAGTACATCACGAGCTTTTAACCAAACACACTGTCTGAACACGTCACCGAAATATCTGTCTCCTAAATGTTAAATCTGTTAAAACTTACGTTTTGGAATCATTTTACTGAGTTGATAGTCTCTAGTGGAAAACTCATATCGATAACTGAACACTTTCCGGCAGTTTTACATTATTTGATTTGAGAAAATTTTAAAATTTGTGTAACGAAAGATCAGTTATGCCTGCATACGAAATGGAATATCAACCTGGGGTGTATTTATCATCAAAATTACTAAGAACTATTCCTGATTTAAGAAGAAAAACTTGTGCACTTGTTTTTAAATCATTCAAAATAGTTACGGTTTATGCAATATACTTGAATCAATTACCGACGCTGTAAGCAAATTTAAGCTTACTTCACCAGAAATGTTGATTTCTAATTGCGAGAGTACCAAAGCTTCCACATAATAGAACTGCATCGTATGCAGGGAAAATCTTCTACAGCCATTTGCAAGACTAATTAAAACAGATGATACATACTCTTTGAGGAAAAGGCTCAGATAATGGTTGGCTGACACAATAGTTTATAACATTGAAGGTTTTTACATGAATTGCAAAGGATAAATTTTGTTTTTTTTACCACTACTTCAAATGTATTACAGTATTTTATTTATTTATTTATAAATAAAGATGTGTATTAACCATTCTTTAATTACGTGTGTTTCCTTATTTAATTTTTATATATTTATTTAATTCTTACCGTATACTTTATACTTTTAGAAACCTTGTTATAATTTTATTGTTCACGCTGTATGATTATTTATTCCCTCTCTAAGACTCTAAGATAGAATAAAATACTTTCTTTCTTGTATTAAAACGTAATAAGGAATAAAACTATTTTGGATGTTTTAAGATACGTCCGAAAACAGCTGCTTTAGACACATGCATTGACAGTGCTAAAATGTCACTTTTAACCTAGGTAAATAAAGCATTGTTTTGATTTTTCCCTAGGGAAAAAAGATTTTTTAATGATCTTTTCGAGGCATGGACATCAGATGGTCCAATGGTTTTGTTGAAATTTAATGATTTATTCGATTATTGTTTATAGTCGATACAACGACTAAACTGTGAATATCAATCTAAATCGCAGGTAATTTAACTTCAGATTGAGGGCGATGTGTCGATTTAATATCGAATCGTAACACTATAATGGTAAATTAAATTAATGGTAAATCAAATGAACAGCTGTTTATACAAAACAATGAAAAATAAAACTGTAGCGTTTGACACCATAATTCTCTAAAATACTTTACAAAACGTATTTAAATTATCTAAATAATCCATGAAAAAGTATCGTTCATCCTCGTCCTAAAGTGTCTTTTGATCCTCGCTCATTTACGCCTAACAGCTCTCATTTAGCCCTTTGTTTTCTTCTGCTAGATTTAAAAACTTATTTACACCTAGCATAGAAGATATTGTTGGTTTGAAAGTATGTAATTATTGATGTCATTAAATTAAATTTTTCACCATTTACTTTATTGGTAAAAGGCACCTTATAACACTTGAAGTGACTATATTATGCTATAATCATTGAAGAAGGATCAATGATGCTGCACATGATTCGTGCAACAACATTAAACCACTTGAATAGAACCAAAAACAATTCAGTTAAACATTCAATATGGTTTAACTTAAAATCAGTCAAACTGTTCAATAAATAAGTTTATTCTGCCTAGAGCTTTTTGTGAACCATGTTAACATTTTCAAGGGCTCTAGATCTAGCCATGTACTAGTGCTTAGTAGTCTAGAGCCTTTGAAGATGTGATCATGATTCACTTTAGGCAAGAATAAACTTAGTTGGTGAACAGTTTGACTAATTTTAAATTATATGAATACCAATAACATTCAAGCCTCAAGACAATGGGTTCAATATCGTGTTGAAACTAAACGTAACACCAGAGGTAACACATACAGATGTCCGTGTGGAGACAGGACAGGACACTGAACTGAAGTATGATGATGAATGTGATTGGTCGGTATGCCAGTGGGAGCGCTAGTGAGGTGTGGATTAATAGCAGGCATTAGTGGAGCCAATGGACTCGCAAATTTCGGGCGTCAGGTTAGTGAACTTGGTGATGCAATGCTGCGCACACTCGCGAGCCTTCACCTTCGCCTTCGCCTTCACCTTCACCAGTTGAGTCTACGCTATCTCATCACACGCAGTGTTACATACAGTACATCACGAGCTTTCAACCAAACACACTGTCTGAACACGTCACCGAAATATCTGTCTCCTAAAGTTAAAACTTGCATTCAGAAATCATTATAAATGAGAGTCTCTTCTGGAAAATTTATATCGATAATTTAACTCTTTCAGAAGTTGAACTATTATTGCGGAAATTTTCCATCTAAGTGAGCAAAAAAATCACCCAAAGAATTCAACAAAAATTAACACGCTTCTTGAATTCTACAGTATTAGCTTTTGAACATTTTAAAATTTGCGTATTGAAAGATCAATTATGACGGCATACCACGCACTGTTTGATTTCAAAATTCAATATATAATATTGACCTGGGGTGGTGCTGTTGACGTTGATCTTAAAAGGGTATTTATCATCAAACAAGAGTACTAAGAACTATTATAGTAATTTAATAAGTAGAGAAACGTTTATACATGTTTTAAATCATTAAAAATACTCCCAGTTTATGCAATAAACTTCAACCATTTAGCTGAAATGGTATATTTTGTGAGTTTTTGAACTACACTGTACTGTTAATGTGACAGGAAAGCCCAAAGTAATTTGTTAATAACAATAAAGGAAATACTATTACATTAAATTTACTATAAAATAAGTACTTTACCAAAAACATAACGTCTCTTTTTATTATGTTAAATGACTTTAAAGTTAAAAATGTTTTTACATTAATTATTGTTATACCTTTTGTATTGTCGTGCCTAATTACACCAAAAACTGTCTTATTTCTTCTGCAGATTTTGGTGTAATGGGACACGACAATACTAAAGGTATAGATAGTTTAATCAAGCCTTGAAAGTTGAAGAAAGAAATATGTAAAAACATTTTTAACTTTAAAGTCAATTTACTTAAGGTAAAAAAGACGTTATGTTTTTTGTAAAGTACTTATTTGATAGGAAATGTAAAGTTCTTTCAAATGGTATTGCGTAATGGTAACCTTTATTGTCATTAACGCGCTACTTTGGTGTTTACTGTCACTGTAACAGTGTAAAGTTGTGCAGTTCAAAAATATCACAAAATACGCCATTACAGCTAAACAGTTGAAGTTAAATATAGGCATATTGTTTTGGTTCATTTCAACCAGTAGAATCTATTGTTAAAGTTAATGCACTCCAGAGACTCACCTGTATAATAACAAAAAAAATTATCAAAATAAACTCTTTTGACCGTACAAGTCAATAACTTCAAAACCATGTTAAAAACATGTTAACGTAGCAGAGAAAGCACGAGAAAGCTAGTCAATAAAATAACAACACCTGAATAAATTAATGTCTAATGAATGATCGATTGTGTAGCTAATAAAATCTCTTTGTAAGTTGTAATAATGTGATGAATCCTCTGAAACGATAAACTTAGTAACACCTCGCCGAGATAATTTAAAAAACTATAAACAACGTAATACTTAAGTAAAATTTATTTTTTAAACTGTTCTTGTGTGCTGTGAGTTGGAAGTAGAGGACAGGACAGAAATGTGAAAGTGTTGCTGCGAGGCGGCCAGGAAGTCGATGACCTCGAAGGATCGCTACCTAGGTCACAAGTTGAACTGTTCAGCCACACACAAGCTACGTGGAATGTGTTCAACTCAAGATAGTATTTTTATTAATTTTCAGTAAGGCGTCTCATCTATAATTATTGAATCTGGCTATAAAATATCAAATTTAATTAATAACATATCTTAAATAGGCTATGGCTGAGGTACTAACAAACTTATACAACAACTACTGAACAGTTGAGCCTAGACCATCTAGAAAATATGCCCTTGGCTTAACACTGTCTTATCAGAAGTTGTTTATTAACAATCTCTTATGAGTTCAGATGGTTTTATAGTTAAGTTTATGTGTCCTTCAGCTAGATAAAAAGAACTACTGCTATTCACCCTTGACAACGCACTAGATAGTACTTCAGAAAACGTCTCTCGGTTCGACCGACCGACCGGCTTTTGTCGTGCTCTGTACTCTGGGTAGTTTTAAAATGTATTTAACTCACATCACTATATCACTATATCACTATTTGAGATGCCGACCACTCTCATGAGAGTATTTTAAGGCAAATATGTGGTGAAGGATGAGTGTGATGAGTGGTAGTAATGAGTTATGAGGTGTAGTATTGTTACAAACTAAGGCCGACTCTTCCTTAGAATGGGCCATTAATTAATAGCCCAATGACCAATTGAAATACAAGGACAAAGGCTTAACGTGACTTCCGAACCACTCAGGTGATGGTATGATATGTCTAAACTATGGTGGAAGTTGGTGCAGGTATCATCAGATGATCACTGAGACTATCTGAGCCGCTTTAGACCTATATCATCCTCAAAACCTGACCTTCATGGTGCTGGATTACTGGACTACGCTACGAGTCCCAGTCAGTCACTCAAATCAGAAATCGACGTACTAAAACGGGGTTTTCATTATTCTAAACTGCCCTGCAATTCGGATTGAAGCAATGTGAGCACCCTTTTCAATCACGTTTTCAACACAAAGCATATATCAATAGATAAACAAATAATCGTGTTTACATTTAACCAGTAGTTTACATCTGTATCATATGTAACTATCTTTCAGATTTCTTGAAGTTTAAACTGTATGATATACTTTATTAAGTTTATCTGTAAATTGTATGATTATATTAATTCTTTGGCATTGGTATGCGCAGCCTTTAACAGTCTTTAATAGTGTTAATTAGTTCATATCCTTAAACTATATAGATTGACTTCTAGTAGAACTCCTTATTAGATATATAATTTGAAACTTGATACAAACACAAGCGATAATAACATACTATAAAAGCCTTTTTACTAACTATAAAGGCGTTTCTATCGAGTTTAAAATGTATTAGAAAACTTGAGCCATAGTATTGGACTAAATTTCAAAGTTAGAGAAAATAAAACAAAAATCAATACTTATAATCATTTAACTTGCTGATTATATATATCAGCACGTTAAATGATTATAAGTATTGGTTTTTGTTGTATTTTCTCTAACTTTAAAATATATTGATTTAGTTTACGGTGAATAATATAATTGTAGCCACGTTTTACTCAGATTTTGATATTACTTAACTTTGAATCGTAACTTAGCCAAAGTAAGTATACAACAACTATATTTCTAACACATATGTAAAACAAAAAAATAATTAGCTGGCTACTTTAGAATACCAAAACAGCGGCTTAAATGTATTATGTAACCTAAAATTAACTAATATCAATATATTATTAGACTAACCATTAGATTGATTTACTGTATTTTTTCTAATTCTGTTAAAATTATATTTTCGCTTACAAACCCTTGTTAACAAAATTATAGACAATCACTTTATGTATTTAATTTTTAAAACTTGTTTTAAAATTCGTTGCAATTATTAGTGTGTTAGAGACTTTGCTACACTAACACTTTGTTACGCCTTAAACACAGTGTCCAGTTTCAATGTTTCATAAATATATACAATACAAGAAACCATATACAAACTACATGTGAATTCACTAAGATCTAAGGCTTCCGGTTTACACCGCGTCACAGTTAAAATACATTGCTAGACGTTTCGACAGTCATCCTCAGTAGTTGTTGACTGGCTGAGACTGGATTGCCGGCCGTGGCGTTCCTTATACCCCAGTAGTCCTGTTTCCGATTGCCGAAGCGGAGCCTTGTTGTTGTTGTGATTGCTGGCTTCAATAGACTTCTGAAGAACTGGCTGCTTTTGATAATTTTATGCTGTCTTCTTTGTTAAAGTTGTCTTCATGCTTAATTATTTCTATGGTTTCTCTAATTTTCCTAATCTCCAAGTCGTTTTGGTCCTAAAAAACCAAAGTCTTGGCAAAATTTCACACTATTATCCAAGGAAAATTAGGGAAACCATAGAAATAATTAAGCATGAAGACAACTTTAACAAAGAAGACAGCATAAAATTATCAAAACTTGGCAGCCAGTTC
Organism: Matsumurasca onukii; assembly: GCA_018831715.1. Taxonomy (NCBI): domain Eukaryota; kingdom Metazoa; phylum Arthropoda; class Insecta; order Hemiptera; family Cicadellidae; genus Matsumurasca; species Matsumurasca onukii. The sequence goes on from CM032061.1 coordinate 4,693,360, forward strand.
TTCAGAAGTCCATTGAAGCCAGCCAATCCAGTTCGACAACGAGCAACAGGCTCCGCCCACTTCGGCCAATCAGGTGACAGGACCACACTGGGGTATATAAGGAAGACGCCACGGCCGGCCAATCCAGTCTCAGCCAGTCAACAAGCTACTGAGGATGACTCCACAGCGAGGTCGAAACGTCTAAGCAGCAATTGTATTTTAACTGTGACGCGGTGTACACCGGAAGCCTTAGATCTTAGTGATGACACTGGCCGCGAAAGCCTAAGAGTTAAGATTACATGTGAATTATTGCAAGTCAACTCTCTCAAAGAATACAACTAAGGGTTAATGTGTGAAAATTATCAATAAGTTACCTGAAGAGTTACTGCTATGGACAACTTGGACAGTTTTAAGTCAAGAACCAAGCTCTCTCTTGTAGCCAAGACCCATTACACCATACACGAGTTCAAGGAAGAAGGCCCACAAGACATGACAACCACGAGGCTAACGCATTTCCAGTGCGCAAACCTACAAGAATACAAGTAATTAGCTGGTAACATGAGTAGTAGGTTCCACCTAAACAACTTCATAACATTCGTAGTGGCACTCATCTCCTTCCAAGTTGACACGTACAGTGAAGAGTGGAATCCATACGTATATGCATTGTTTTATTTAAATACCAATTAACGAAACGTCAGATATTTCATATTGATTTCGGTCACGAATATTTTATTGAAATTGTATATGACAAAACTTAGCTATTGCAGTAAATGTAACAATACGATGCACTACAAGATGTATGAAACAATGTTCATCAGACACTAGACAGGAAAGAATGTATGTGAGAGTAAGAAACAATACTATCGGGTTTCAAAAAAAATTTACACCTGAATATGTTTCTAATAATTTTATAAGGTAGCATTGACAAGAATGGATTGATAGAATACATTATTTTTGACCACACTCCGTCCATTTGGACCTGAGGTTCGTGAATATACTCTATATTAACAATAAAGCTAGTTTGCATAATACTCTAAGCTAATGAGATTGGCTGGTCGGAGCTGGGATTTGTAACGCTGATAAATAGTGAAGAGGAGTTACAGCTGTGTACATGGTGGCCTCCTAGCTCAACTATTTATGAAGAGTAAACAATATAGAACACTGGGTCACTAGTTGTAGCTTGTATCCCGCCCGAGGACGCAGTATTTATTAAACATTCCACAATGTTATAACTTCAACATCCCTCAAGAGAAACTACTGCATGCAACTTTGAACACGGGTTTAAGTTTGTTTCTTCAAGGTTTATTTTATTTTACCCTCGTACATCTTGCTTTACCATCCGAGGGAGGTTTCGGCTGAATGTCTTTAATAAGAGAATTTTTGCGATGTCTTTGTAAGAGAGTTTGATGGCCTAGTATTAAAATGTAACTGAAAGCAAACTGGATTTATCTGGTTGGTCCTTCCTCCCAAAAGTAAAGTGAATAAATGAAATTTGTTTATGATTTTTACAAGGACACATTTCACCTAAAGGTTTATTTCTGCAATTAACTAATCAAGTCAAAACGGGTGTGATAAACCAATACTGATAACTTGTATGGCTCAAGAGGAACTTAACCATGTATATAGTGCCCTCGTATCTCATTTTGACACTTACTCCCCGTAAGAACATGGTTTAAGATTGAATGTTTTCCAATAACTACAAAAGCTCAAATTTCTGACGTTTGCAATTTCAGTAATACTTGATTACAATAAATAGTTCGCTACATGTTATTTTAATTTGCTATATGATTTAGTAAATTTTGCCTGTGCTAAGAGGTTTTTAAGCTGTAAGAATTACTTGGGACAGCTTTTAATGTGGACAAATTACATACAAATGTGTTGCATTTTCTAGACTTATGAGAACTAAGATCATCGACATGATGGGTGCTTGATTTACACACAGGGTTTACAACACTCCTAATAACATTTAACGAAGATTTAGACGAAAATTTTAAAATTAGTTCTGCCTCTGTTCGATTGGGCGTCTTCTATAGTTCTCTTTATTACTTACTATCTTTGACTAAAGACAGTAAATGGTTTATTCCTTCAAATGTTTCCGATAAGTATTAGAAACTGTATGATTCAGAATGAACTGACCACTTTGTCAAGTAGTATGATTAGTGGATAAGAAAACAAACATGTTACTGATAGTTACCAAAAGAATCAGAATATTTTATTTTCAAGACATGTTACATGCATGGCAAACGTAAGGTTGGCTATTAAAACAATAATTTTAACAATCCCAGTACATCTAGATCCCATTCATACATACAAACACTTGCAGCTCTCATTCATCACCAATTCTTATATTACAGAAATATAAACGTACTAGCTGCGCCAGCTGAGGCTTCGCCCCCAGGCCCACTCGGCCGGCCTCGGTGCCCGCTTTGTAAAACTCGGCCATCCCGCCGGCCTATCTCATGGATTTTTTGTTTTTGCCTTTTTAACCCCTCTTCCTCCCCAAACAATTTGATAGACAACCAATATATTTTGAAATCAGCATAATATTCCCTTTTTTGATACCCCACATCGATTTTTATGATTTTTTATTTCTTGCCCCTTTTAACCCCAAATCCATATATTGTGCCCCCGAACCCCAAAATCAGTAGGTCTTTGGGTTAATAGTATACAACTATGTGTCGAGTTTCAAACAAATCGTTGATATTTACTAAATATTTACTAAAAAAAAGAAATATAACATGGGGTTGGGACCTCAAAACCCATAAAAATAAAAATCTATATAATTTTATTCGTTTCTTCCACCCTCCACACACTAAAGACCATTTCTATTCAACAATTGAATTACCCCAGCCAGATTCGAGATCTCAACACTCCGGACAACCCTAACCGAAATACTAATAGTATATAGATATAATCGAAAGTAATAATATAAACAAACTATTACTAGAATTTTTAAATTGAGGAAACTAAAAAATTCTAATTTACAAAGTCCTTGACACTATAGTATGCCTTACGTAAAAAACTTTTAAAGTAAACTTGAAAATATGCAGGTCTGGCTCTTATTTCATTTTAGTCTCAAAGGAAGATGCCTACGCTGTATCTGTACTTTCAACGGAGCTAGTATTGCTTCCACGTCTATACCTTTAGTAACAAGTATTGACTAACGTTAAACAAATTACTGAGGATCAACGCCCTTACTCCGAAAACAAGAGTCATCCTTGACCTGCGAAAGGTTTAGAAAGGATGACTCAGACAGAGACTTGTGAAGCATACATATCTTTCTCAGAGATGGTAAAAGTGGTCGCAGATCGAGTGAGTGTGAGTACGCCGCGGCCAGTCCGTGACGTCACGGCGACGGTCTACTTTCATCTAACCTTGTTCCGAGTGATGTCACACCAAGTTCAACGAACTCTCCTTACCTTTCGTACTCGTATCCTATCCAGTACAGTGACACTAGCGCTGGTGCGCTGTGGAACCGTTTTAATCGTACAGTCTCTGGACAGATCTTCTTGGTAAATCGGAAATGGGATTGAAGTACTGTTAGGGATGAAGAGATGCCATTCCTTTACAGGGGTTTCTGGAAATGTGAGTTCTGCCCAGGTTACGGCCAAGTGTGGGTTGTTGCAACAACGTTGATTCACTTAAAATTAAAACTTGTATATGCGTTTTTGAATTATTTTTAAAATTGTTTTAGGCACTGATATTGGTTTTATGAATTTTACAAAGTTTAATTTTAATACCCGTCAGTCCTTCAACCAGTACAGTACGGTAAGTCGTCAAACGAAAAATGCTTGATTGGTTTAAACGCTCTTCACCCATTCCAACCCTAAAAAATCTAGGAATTTATTTTATCTCCCAAAACTTCCTTGATGGTTTTAAAGATTGCTGGTAGTATTGAAAAACCTGTGCCGTGCCGTAACTCATTTATAGGTATACTAACTATATTTACTTTTAAAACATATTGTTGCAAATTAGGCTTTTTATCTGTGTGCTTGTTTAAATAATTACATAGATAACAGAAAACACCCTAGGTATAAAATAATTTGTATAAAGAAGTTTTCGTTTGATTTATTGTTTTAAATATTTTGTATAATGTTATTTTTGGCACATGTTTCGGCTTTGAGGTCCTGATCGCACTAACACCAAAACATACAATAATAATATTAGTCAAAATAATAAAACATATGTTAACAACAAATTTGTCTTCAAGTCGAGCTAAAAATAAGTTTCTTAAAATAACAAAATTCCTTTATACAAAATATTTGATACCCAGGGTTTTCTGTTATCTATTTATTAACTTTTGCACGGTATAATATGATGCGGCTCCTCTAACAAACTTAGGCAAATACAACCTGTAATTTAAGGGATGATTTAAGGGTGATAAACCTTGTCAGACATTTGAACATATTTGACATTAACTGTGGTTTTCTGATGTTAAAAACAGTAAAACTTTGACAATTTTTAGCGTGCAACTAAACAGTTTCGAATGGGAACCTAGAAGTATGATAAAAGCAAAAGTGTATGAGGAAATCGTGGTTGTGTTTTATCGTACTGTTTGAAAATAGGTAAACACAAAGACTTTGATTTAAAATACTTGTACAGTATTAGTTTTAGATTTAAAAATCATGTGATTTTTATCCTAGGTTCTCATTTGACATTGTGAAGCAGTCAATCCCTCTTTGAAAAATGTCAAAATTTGACAATTTTAGACAGTAAAACAACATAATAAATGTCCAACATATGTCTTCACATTTTGTATAAGGCGTACTACTCTTGAAACTCGGTAATTATTCGGTTTGCCTAATTTGGTTAGGGTCTACAGAATGTGTCACAGTCCTACACTAAACACGTTTATTATAGACCCTATATTAAAGACCCTTATTAAAGATGTTGTATTAAAGACCGTGTGTACAAGAACACATATAAAACCCCAGTTTGAGAAAAATAATTAAAGTAAACCATTCTAATGATGGAGCCAATCGTGAATGATAAGTCTCAACCTCTTTGAAATCAAGCTGTTCTAATATAAATTGTGGTCATCCATCTCGTAATTACAGATTTGCCAAAAGCTGTTGTTCTTACTAGTTACTAGTTTTTCTTCTGGATAGGTAAGTTGTCAGTCTGAAAGTGCTGTGTAGTGTACAACAAAGTACCAAAGCTACTTGAAACTCTGATTTATTTGTAGCGTGTTGGCTGGTGGCCGTGGGCCGGGCAGGAGAGTTGAACGCTCGGTCAGACAGGAGGCGTCTTCATAATCGGATCAATTATGTATCAAACCCTCGCACTGGCCATGTGTAGAGCTGCTGCGGGGAACTTGCCAAAACCTGGCCACATCATCCAGGCTGGGCTCACACTGAATATCCAAGACAGATGTGCAATATATACGAGTACAAAATAAATTTTACTTTTTTAATTTAGGTAATGAACGGAAGGTCCTTCAAAGGTTTTGACAATGCTTTAGATGTTCTATATCATACTGTCTTAAGGTTACACGACATTAACTCAAATATTGACGTCATATCGTTTGAGTCGGGTCGTCTTTTTTAAGCAGAACGTAGCACTAGTTTGTCCCTATCGCATACATGATATCCTAATTTTATCTAATAACATTATTAAAGGAAATTAATTGTTTTGAATCAATACAAACTTCAAAGACCCTAGAGTTCCTGTAAGGGTTTTCAATTCCTTACTCCAATCCAAACATTGATACACAGATAGACGTAATAAAACGCGGACTTTTCCCAACAAGTGGTTGTTGATTATAATATTCGCAGTCAACTTAACATCGATGGGTTTTGCAGTCAACTAAATCTTGTTTTGTTAAATAACATCTTGATTAAATATTTAAAATTAATAATACAAGTTAATAGTTAAATTTTGTAATGTTATAACTTACAACTACTACTTTAGAGCTCTCTGGGGTTCTGTTGGTAACGAATAATGTTTGTTTTCCTATGGATTAATCAATAGGGTTATTTCTATCTAAGTCTGGTCAATATTTCCCAACAAAAGACCTTCTTCCAGACGTAATACTGTTACACCCTAACTGTTTTGAGACACAAAAAACTTTCACCAACTGTTAGAAATCTCATCCCTCGGTGAAAAACCTGCTCTGTAGCGAGCGAGGGTGGGAAAGTGAGGGTGTGGGAGCAGTACTACAGGTAGACTCCGGGCCTACCCTACACCAACACCAACACCACAGAGTGAGGAGATTCTGTGAGGAAGAGTGGCCGAGGTCGATGAACTGAACTGGTGTACCGTTGTAGAACACTTCACTGTGCGACCACCAGGCTGCGCCACCAGCGGGCAAGGTTACAGCCGAGTCTTCCTTCTGTCTTCTGACTCTAGTGTTGCTAGAGCCGTCACTACGTACATGTCACTCTGTGTCGTTCTTGTGAAGTTTAGTGAGTGCATCGCATCGACTTTAGTGTGTGTTTACAAGGATTGTGCCTGCTTTTTGGATTATTGCTTGCTTCTCTGGTGATGTCCATCGTGTGCAGAAATTCACCGGAGGATCTTAGAAGTTGTGGAGTGCCGTTTGAAGTAAGTGCAGTTTTATTTATTTGTATATTTTTTATTGATGTCTAAGTTGGGGTTTATATGTTGGGAAGAATATATGCCTTTATTTAGATTTCCACCGTCACCAATGAAAAATTAAACAAAACACTTGTCGCTATTATACGAGTTTGCATAATGCCGGTGTTTAGTATGCACCTGTTGTACTTTAATAATAATTCGCTAAGCTTTGTAGTGCATTTATAAAAATATAAAGCACGATTTGATAATCAACTTACTATTTGCCTTAAAAATAAAATCATGCGGATTAAAACGGATCATATTAAAAAAGGTTTCTTTTAAAATTAGTTTTCGCATTTACAATATTTTAATACAACCTAAGTTATTCACTCTTTTGAGGCTGAATTTATTGGAAGTTTTATTTAACTTGGTTTATAATGGATTATAATTTGAAAATTAATATATACAGATCATGAAATAATTAAATCACCTGAGATTACCCCCACATTGAGATTACTTAAAATGTCCCAACAGTCCAAGAACGCAAATATTATCAGCTGTGGCTTGAAGGTTGAATATCAAAAGGTTGCAAGAAATTTCGTTGAAATAATAATAAATAATGAAATATCATCATTAGGTTTGAATAATAAGTTTGGTATACGCGTGTACTTCAACCTGATACGTAACTTTACTAGGAGTTTTGAAATACTTTTAAATACAAGTTATTTAGTTACTTGAGTTGCTGCTGTTGGAACTCTTCTGTCACATCTTGAATTAACTGTATGCAACGAAAAATGAATTTAGCTAATTTTAAACTGTTTATATCGTATCAACGTTTTCAATTATTTTATACAAACAGCAAAGAAGTTAATACCAATACACCATTTTATACTTCTTCTTGAAGATAGTTTGTTAAAATAAATATTGATAAGGGGTTTGACACGGGGAATGATAGCGTTGTATCGATGACTACTAAATACATCTACAGTGACTGCTGTGTATTCTGTCTACAGGCTAGAGCTAGAGTTGTAGCTAGAGCAATGTTGACTGTAGGTTCATGAACTCGAGGAGGCGCGGCCGCGGAGTTCAGGTTCAGGGGACGCGGAAACAGCGCGATAGTGGCGCGACCTTGCGTCCTCGCGGTCAAGGTCACATTCCACACCTCGGCTCCAGCCTTTGTACACTTCGTTATCGTTATCTACTATCAATTGATCTTGTCGGAATAGTTAAAATACGTTGTAAGACCACTTTTATAGACGCCAAGTAGCTTATGTTTACATGAATAAGATTTGAGCTTTGAAAATTTACTTGCTGCTTGCTGCTATACCACTGGAAGTCTTTATGACTTCTCAACTGACATGAAATTCTACTATTTATTTTCTCGGAATGTTTGATTGGTATATTTACCGGTAATCTACTAGTAGATTTTGATGAAGTTACGGTGACATTGTCTTTTGCATTGTATTAAAGTTATGCTCCTATTTTGTTTTCTTCTTATATTTAAGCACTAAGCAAGCTTTCAAGACATAGGTTGAAGATTTAATTGCGAATAGTGAAGCATCTTGTCTTGTATTAAAAGAATTTATGAAAATCTAATGGCAGTCAGTACGACGGTTCTATCAGGCCGATTTTCTTCATTTTTCTTTTAATGACAGGTATTTCAAAAAATCGCTTAACTTTCGCCCTTCTTAAGTTATACTCAAAAAAGGCTTTTCTTAGCTTTGTCCTGTCATATGTCAGGTTCTAATTGGAATAAATTGTTTGTTTTAAGAACACTCAGTGAACCATGCTCTTTCGTTAGAGATATCATTCGGCGTATTTAGTTACATCTAAGAGGAGTTATGCGTGGACAAACGATTTTTTGGCACTGTTGCGGAGCAATACAGGTCATCTAGTAAATTATTAAACGATTTTCTTGATACACTTTTAAACTAACTATTATGCAATAAAGATAATAAACATATACATTGGAATTGTATACAGTTTAATGTAACGAAACCCTATACCAGTGTAACGGCTGCCAATATTAAGACCTTATGAAGATCGTACGTTATTTGGACACAAACAGACCTTAAGAAACCTATTATTGTGAATTAACTCCAAAAAACAATAAATTACTTTTTGGCCATATCATTCATATACAAGGCTTTATAACCCACTAAAAGGAAGAAACAATTCAGCAAAACTAATCAAAATACCTTCTTCGTCACCTTTGTGCTCAAAGTCATCGCGTTCCAGTCAGTAATTTTCCATCTTGTATTGGTCTATCCGTTGAGAATTTCGAAATCCAAAAAACAACCCTGACAAGGTCGTTGTAATTTGTCTGATTAAAACAGGTTTCCGAGAAACAGATTTGCCGGTGATGAGGCGGCCGGTAAATTGCTAGAGTAATGGTAATGTTTCTGAGTTCACTGGCTGAGGCAGTGACCATTGACCTCAGCTTGCGGCCTCGGCAAGGCACTGTCATGCAAACCGAGGTCATTGGCCGCCCAGGGCCTTGCCAATTTCAAGATTTGGCAGAGGGTGATGGCCAAGGCCGGTCAGTGACCTCTGGCTGCTCAGTCATTCTCAGTTCAGTTGATGTGACTTCAGTCACTTCCACTCGACATTCGTCGCCACATCCGGGTATCCTATAGCCAGTGGGGGACCATCGCACTTCCTTAAAACTTTCGTGCAGAGGAGGCTTCAAAATCGAAACTGAGAAATTGAAGGCAAAGGTGGTATGCAGTATTTCATTACGACGTCCCTAAAGAGAAGCTTTTTATACGAGCTTAAGTTTAACATCTGAGGTATCGCGACGATGATTTCTATCGTTATGTAATAACAATGCGAAATAAATTCCAATTTAAGTTAAATATTATTAGTTAGATTTTTATTATATCAATAGATTTGATTAAAATGTACCCACAAACAAATGTAATGTTTAATTAAATGTGTACAGGATCGTTTGAATGACTTTTTCGTTCTGAAGCTATGTAATTATTTTCCTCATGTTTGATATGTTTTAATAATTATATGTCTTGTGTTTTGATCTTTGTCCAAGGCTACCTCGGTATCTTGGTGGGAGGATTAACACTACTCAGATGATTTGAATCTTGGCATCGTTTATTTAAACCAAGAGCGAGACATTTCCAATTAAAATCTGGGATATTTTAAATTCAAAGTCAAAGGATTAATTTGAATACAGTTCCAGGGTCGATAAACTGGGATTGATTTCGCAGTGGCGTATAAAAGAACATTGTTTCAACGGGAATAAATATTGCACAATGTACTTACGTAAATGAAATGGCAAACATGGTTTAGTTCTAAATACAACGCTTTTAAATAAAGACATTTGTTTTGCCTATACATATTTATTAATTTTAAATTTAATTTTTCCAATAACATCAGCCTCAATAAAATGAATTATTGTGTTCTTTGAAGCAAAGGTTACGTAATCAAGCACTTTTGTTGTCACTCATCAAATTTATCTGTTGAAAGTTCCACTACAGAGTTAAATATTTTTGATACTTCATGTTATAGCAAGATGATCCTAGTATTCTCACCGTTGCCACGCTTTAAGATCCCACGTAAGAACTTCTACCCTAATCTGTTGGTTAACTGAATTAGGCCTGCTTTTTAATACTGAAAACATCGGACGAGTTCGGCTCAGAGTTATTTTGACGTACATGTATTTCTCCATAGCGCACCGCAATGTCATCTATGAGTCCTTACATAGTTTTCATGTGCTAGCTTATAAACGATTGTACGAGTACATGAGTTCTAACAAAAGGTTCCGGCACTGCCCTTTGTCGGCGATTCCAAATCTTGCCAAGCAAATGCCTATATACTTTTTCAAATCTATACGATCCAGACTTGTGTTAAGTACCATAAGTTTTAGCTAGCCTCCAAGGACAGGACTACGTGAAGCTGGCCGCAGGCAGGATGGCCGCGGATGCCATCGCACCCAAAATCGCGTCAGCTGAGCGTTGAACTCCGCGGCATTGTTCACTTCTCACGTGCCGCGGCGCTCCTCTCCACTCTTCTACTCCACAGATTCCACTTTTTATACTCCTCTCCTAGCAGCAATCTGTGGCCATTCCTGCCGCCATACTTGTCCTCTCTAGCTTCTGCACATCTGTGCTCCAGTAGGCTTCATTTTTTGTATGAAATCGAAGGAAATATCTTATACTCTGAAGGTTGGTTAGGATTGGAAAACTTGCGTCGTTAACCTAGCAATTGATAGTTATTTTACCAACAATAATAAGCAAGTACGCACGAAAAGCGTAAGTTAAACCAAACCGAGTTCAGTGAAACGCCCGATGATTAACAAAAACTCCCGCCACACACCTTTTAAAATTTTCGTGATTTTTGCTGTTTGTTGAACTTATTGCAATTCTTATTTTCCTGTAATTAACCAATAAGTTCTAAACATGAACCCGAGGACAAAATTATAGCTTAATTAGTTCACGCATTTTGGAGAGTCTTAGGAAAATCAAGGAACATATCCAAAAAGACCAGACGCAAAAAACCCAGGGACATATGATATGCGATGGCAGGGGTTCAGCCAGCGATACTTCAATAGTTAAGGTTGGAACAATCGGTTCACGTCAACTTCTAGCGAGAAGGCTTAATGTTACTTTTGCCGACTTCTCGTTAAATCTTAGTTAAGGATACGAACAACGTACTGAGTATGACTAATGATGGGTTCAAACCCAACAGCTTTTAAAATTATAAAATGCAATATTTTTGTGGTAGTGTACATCAGTAGTATAAAACGCTTTTTTCATATTTCGATTATCTATTTTACTTATCTTTCAATCACTTTTATTACCAGTACAACTAGGTTTTATTTCACCACAACTAGAAGATGAAAGCAATTGAAATCGATCCAAATCTGTCGTAGGTGACGAATAAATTCACCGCGAAACAAAAGTATCGTAAATAATTAAATTTTTCATCTTGAAAATCTACACATGATGTATTATATTTTGGACTGGAATGGAACTTTCCTTTCGTTTCCAGCAGACACTAAGCATGATCCGGCGACAAGTACTAGTGAATTCTATTTCAGTCAAGTGAAAGGTCTAATGTCCAGCAGTTGGACAATGACCCGAGTGTGTAAGAATATAGACCACGTTGTTTCCTCAAAGTTCTGCACTTTCTCTTGGGAATGTCAAGTTCTAGAAGCTGACTGTGTGGTGTCAATTGCAAGTTCTCCACTTGCCCTCTCGGCCCTACTTTTACAGAGTTTTGAATAAAATAGGGACAATTTGGTCTTGACTTTCAACCAGACACCCCGTTTGAACTCATTGTCCATGAAAATACTATACATTATGCTGATGTTTAGTTCCTTGTTAGTCAGCTACAAGTTTTATCTCAGCTACGCTTTATACCTTATCAATAACATAGTTGCGTTTCAAAGCAATAAAACACATTTAAACCGATTTAAAACCACTTTCATATTTTAAAATAACTTCAAATTAGATTGACCACTGAGAATCGGTCTCTGGTTTGCCGATTGCATGCATACATGATTTTGATCATAGACTATAGCATAATAATCCTTCAATGACACTTAGAGACAATGGTGTTGGCATTTCCCCAAGGGGAACAATGACGCCAAAGGGGTGATTGGAGCAGCCCTTTCAGTCTCAGATATTGACCGAGCTATCAATGCGACTTGGCAGTCTCACAATCACAAAGCGATATCTTGAGAGTAGTTGGGCTGGATATGTCTTATACAAACTCGTGACTTGCTTCTGTAGAAACTCTGCATGGATATTTATTTAGTTTTCTCAATGATTTAACCACTTTTATTGTAACTACTTAACACTACTTAGTTTCATATGACTCGTTGCTTCACCAAGTATAGCCACAGTCCGTGCTAGTTCGGGATGATTAATGGCAGTTAGCGTTGAACAATTCAGTACGCCATCTATTTTGCGTGATTCTAAAGCAACTGTTATCATTGTAGTCGTTTATTCATGCCGGTTTCGGATAATTTTAGAATTTATAAGAGTTGCAGTCGGAGATTGATAGATTTGCTTTACAACAGTACCTGAGGTTGGAAACGCAATTGCATTGGTAAATGTAAAATATTCCTCTTGTTCTCTGGATTATTAAATGTTTTGTTTATTTTCCTTATTTTCACATAGTAAAGTCAAACGTGCTCTACTTTACTACCTGCTCCTTCCCGAAACATTTCAAACGGTACGCTAAAAACTAAAACTGTCAAGCGTCACAAGCGAATCACGAAAGTTCCCAATATTTACAGCCACCTAACGAACCTTAGCAGTAAATCTGGTTTTACATAACGTTTCTTGCGTGAAAACAACAGTCGCTTCGTCACAAAAAATGTTCTTTGTGGAGGTATTGTTGCGTAGGACTGGAGCGAGGGTAGGCTCACCTAACGGGTCTGTATCTCTCTCTCACTCGCACCCACGTAACCACACACTCCCTCTCTCTCTCTAACCTCCGCCCTCGCCCGAATAACGGGATCGGCTTTTTGTTGTTATGCTAAAGACCCCTCGGGTTCCAGACGGACTTATATGGGTGTTTTTACCGGTACACCTTGCACTTCCGCGGCCCTCCGTATTGTGAGAACCTTCTGATCACTTTTTTGTGAGAGTTGGGGAGGAATTTGATATCGAGGGTCGGCTTAGGGTTATTTAAGGTATTCGTTTTGGTTTATGGAAATGCTCTGCGCATTTAAATCGATATTTTAGTTTTAGGGTTTGTACTACAAAAAGGGAAATAGTCACTAAGGTAGCAATTTATATATAAACCATAGTCATCCTGACCATGAGTGCAACGAAATTGATTGATTACTGCCTGTTTTTCAAGTAAAATATTATGCACTATTTTTTTCGCTGTAAAGTCCAACAATCTAAGTTTTCGAGGTATGTACTAGTTTCACTTACCGTCAAAATATGTCTATGCAACATTAGGAATTTGAGAAACTATTAGTCTATTGAATATCCACGTCAAAAGAGCCAAGAAAACAGGCATGACAGTGTATTTCAAATACGCGAGAAGGTTTACTGATTGTACTGGAATTTGTTAGGAAGGGAGGAATCGATTTGTTTACAATGCAACACTCACGATTTCGTTACCCCGCTTACGAAAAGGGGGTTATGCTAGGTTGGACTATTATTAAACCTGGATCTATTTCTGTCTGGGTCGGTGTTGCTCCTCACCCTAACCTACCCCTAGGTTGTACACCCTCCCCCCGCGCTTCATGTTAGTACTCACAACGTTCACTCTCGGTTTCCACGTGCGCAGGCGCTGATGCACTCTCACGGATCGACCCCGGGGTTGACGACCGATTTTGGCAACTTGCCTCTCCGGTCACTGCCCCTGCATTGCCGACCCGTCATAAACTGCAATTTTATTGCCGGCGAGACTTTCGATATGCCTACTCAAGGACGGGGCTGTTTTTGCAGCCCCTCTCGCTCATGCCGACAAAGATGTGGGGTTGTAAATTCACTTATTCGCCCCCTGTTGCGAATTTATTGCGTCTGCCCCTAACCTAGGTCAATGCTCGCCGGCTTGCCCAAGCCACCCCTTCCCACTCCCTGCGCTTCCCTCCAATTCTCACTTTCTGTACGAAGTTTCACTTTTATGATAGTGCAGATGCAGGTAGATTTTTGCGCTGGTGTGACTTTTCAGTATGAGCTGTTCGGGTGGCGAGTGGGGTCTTTTAGTGATATGTTATGTTCTAAGAGGAGAAAGAGGTATGTTTATAAAAATTTGTACTTTGGAGCTATAGTTATGAGACTTTTATAAGAATAGAAGACTTTTATAAGAAGTTTGGAGCTAGACTTTTATAAGAATTTCTATTCGTAGAGATAGCATTTTAATCTCTGTTGATGTAGATTGTCATTTTGCGTGGAACAAGAAACGTATTTGCTAAGTTTACAATGTCGGGTGTTTAATAGCGTATCCATATTCAAACCTTACATACTGTAAAATATTTTTGTTTTAGTGGTTTGGAAGGGATTTATCAACTCTAATGCAGTTTATTAATAATGTTGATGTCCCCATACGTATCTTTTTCAAGATTTGGGGTGGTTAAAGTCTTAATGTAGTGACATGTAACCGACAATATTAACATTAATGGAAACTTCATTACGTATACATTGTCGTGTGCATTTTGCTGCATCGAAGACGTTCAAGGCTGTAAACAGGTCTCAGTGCCAAGTGTTCGAATTAGCTATACACACCATATAGGCATACTCTTTGGATGAATATTTTGAGTATCCACTATAATTAAAATGATGTACTTATAGTTAAAAGGAGATCACACGTTTTTACACTTTGATGAGTAGCGGTAAACCAGACATCATTGAGTTTTCTGCAACCAACTACCACAAAAAATGATAAGTTAGATTCAATATAACATAAGTTTTTCCAAATTAAAAAGCAAAACTTCCATAACATGTTTGAATATTGTACTAAAGGTATAAGTGTATTAGCGTTGACTATTTCGGAGATAACCATTTAGTAACCTGATTAGGCTCTGATTGAGATTGTTTATCTTGCAAACCCTGATTGGTTTATGTACGTCCTCTTAGGTGATAGGATCAGGTGTCAAGTTTGTGTTTACAATGTTTACGTACTTGTGGGGGGGGGCGAGGGGAGTCAAAAGCACGGCTGTCTAGACACCCTGCTATCGACATCACCTCCCCCCCTGATGTTACCCCCCTTACTTCCCATACCGTTTTCACCCTTACAGCCTACCACATCGGTTCACAATCCTCATCATTGGTTGGGTATTGATCAAATGTGTTTATAGTTTTTTGACCGGTTATCCCTCATGGCGGATTGCTTTTACTCTTCCAGACTATTTGTAGGGTTAAAATTTTATTTTAACGTTAATTCTTATATTTTACAAGCTATAACATATTGTCTATACAAATAATACTGTTTTGATAGAGCTACTTGGCGCTTCTTAGAGTACATTGCCGAACGCAAAAAGAAAACAACTGGTTATTAGTTCTTATTTAGACCTAATGATTTCGATACGATTTGTGTATCTTTTCGTGAACAGTGTTATAGGAAGCAAACAGATCAATTGGTCAGTCGTTGAACTTTCTGTTTGAACTCAGATATTAGTCTAAAGTTTTATTGCAATTGTCATACTGAAGGGAAGAGGGTCTCTGAGCTTGTAAAACGAAAATGTTTATTGCTGTTATAAATGTAACATTGCACGACTCGACGTCAAAGTTTATTTTGTTACGAACTTGTGTGATTTGTAGCTAAAATTTCTTTGTTTTTAAAATAAGATGAACTCTACATACCAACACATACTACTGAATTGCAAAATTCGTATCGAGCAAACACGTAAGTTCTTAATATTGGGATTTGTACGTTGTATCTTTTTTAGTTTTGAGGCAATGCCAACTTCTGTAAGTTTCAATACGTCTTCAATAGTGATTTTAGTCTCGTCTGTCTTACGCAGGGGTCTACCATATCCTCTAATATTTGAAGCAGTTAGGTTCATTAAAATGTTTGAAGGCAGAATAGAAGGTGCTGGAATATTTGTTCACCAACTAGGTTGTTTGTTGCGCTGTTGTAGTTATGTTCATGTTATTTTAACTATACAACAGTGGAATGACATCTTTCAACCAGTGGCGTGATATCATGTCGGTCGCTAGTATCGCACGTCTCGACACCGTTACTTCTCAGTAACCAGCTGCATTGCAACGGTTGTAGTTTCGTTTTCTTGTGGGCCCCGCTATCCGCTGCGGCTGGTCTCAACGATGCCTCCTCAACACTGTCGGTCAACAACCTCTCGGCCTAAATGTAAGCCTGGACAGTGGACTTGACTCGCTCGGCAGCCTGCTCACTCCTTCTGTCTCACCTCACGATTGCTTCCTTCCATTCCGAAGAAAAGTATACATTTTCTTCAGAGAGAGAAGTATAATTTTCTGCGGAGTGGGAGGGGCCAGTGGATTGGATATAACTTGAGAAGTGGGTGTGGATTGTTGAGGTTACTTCGGAATGCTATTTGATAAAGTGATATTTATTGTAGAGTACAAACCACATTACCACGAGGCGAGAGTTGCTGGCTCGATGGCCGGTTCAACGAGACTATAAGTTTTCATTCCGACAGTAGGTGAAGAAAAATAAGATAGTATGGAAATTTGGTTTTTAATAAAACCAATCTCTACCAACTGCAAAAGCGTCTTTCTGCCTCTTGTTTGCCTGACCATTATTCCCGTTGAAAATGAATGATTTCTTAGTTGTTATTATTTTTCTATTTCACTAGACTACTTGATACTTGGCATGAGATACCGACCTACAATGATTCTTTAAGGATGTGAAGGAGCGTCTTCCTGCCTCTTGTGGAAATTGAAGAAGATCACAGAACTATTGTTATAAACTAAAAACAATTGTTTTGGCGGGGAAATATGCTTAGTTAAAGTTTAAACCCGAAGGTTTAGTATTTAGAAATTGTGACTTGGTAGAACATATTTTGTAGAGTAAAACCACAGAATACTCTATGGTAAAACTTTAAAGTCTCAATGAAGGGCCTTTCATATTCTTAGCCTTAGTAAAACTCAAAGTTAAATAACAGTGAAGAGTAAACTTTACAGCCGAGTCTTTCATTTCACTAAGATAAAACCTCAGTCAGATTGTTGAGGCGAGGAAGGGAGGGATTACTTTCTTCCTGTGATGGTGGTGGTGGTGGGGATCCTCACACTTCCCCCACTGCGCGCACAGGTGTACGCGGAAGAGCAGGCAAGGCCGGCCAAGGGTTATTGACCGACACACTAACGGTACGACTGACATACTTCCTTACCTATTGTTGTGTAAGCTGCCGCTACAATGTCATCGCAATTTGCTAGTATATTGTTCACTCAACATTGTACTTTTCTGATCACAGGATAATCGATATTGATTTTCAGGCTTTCTAATCCCTCGATCTTTTGTCCCTTTAGCAAGGTCGGCAAAGAAAATGGTTACTTGGCGCAAGGGTTAATTTCCCATTATAAAGATGACCGCCAATCCTCATTGGGAGGAGCAGGACTAAAGGTCTTAATAAAGTAGGAGGGGCTGAGGACACAGCTCTAGTTGCTGGCTCCTGTAACGATAGGGACCTTTCCAAGGTTATTTCAGGCAATGGCTTCTTCTGATCAGCCTTGCGAGGAGGCAAGCCACTAGTCAGAAAAAAGAAATTTCCAGTAGCTATTAATATCTGTAAAAGAACACCAGGTTCATACAGGCATTGCCAACGTCTTGAAGCCGAACCCCTGGAACAGCTGGACCAGAGAACACAGAAGAAACGAGAAACAATGGGCACGATGAATGCTTGTACTGTTCCCATACTCGGTTCGAAATGCTATTACTCTCATAATTATATGGAGGAATTAAACATGCATCATCTGTAATTTTCCAAAATTTCGATCAGGATCAAAATTGGTACTGAACGAAATTAGACTGGACCAGCATTTCGGCGCGCAGATCATTTTGCAAATGACAAGGCTGGAAACTCATGCGGCACGGAAGGAAGCGAGGCGGTGACCGCGAGTGGCCGAAAGACCTAAATAAGACAAGACAACGACCGACGCACTTTCCATCGAACATTTTTAGAATAGTTCGGTAACACTTGCATCACCAGTGGGAACTGGGTCAGAAGATGGTGGTGGGGGAAGCGGAGAGCCAATGGGAGAGCGGCACGCTGCGGTGACCGCCCGTCCTGGATAGCGTGACCCATTGAACTTGTGTACTGGATGCGGCGCGACGGGCGCGTGCTTCTCTGCCTTCAACTTGAACTCAGGTGAACTCGAGCAGTCTTGCTCAGTGCTCAGGTGAAGTTAAAAGGCGCAGTTTGATGTAGCTGCTTAACTATGTACACATTGAATCGAGACGATCAATCTTTGAGAAAAAGAATTAAGGAAACGTAAGGAGCTAAATAGCATTTTTGCAGTACACAATGGGTCTTCAGATGGCATGTCAAAGAAGTAGGCTCTAGTTCAGAGGACGATCCACTGGTTCTAGCAGTCTCCACAGGCAACTGTCCTCCCCTTCATTCCATCCCCATGGCCAGAAAGATCATGGTCCCCACGGGAGAAGATAGTTATGAAGCTTGAAGCACACGATATTATATCTCTGTGCTAGAATATAATATTCTCTGTATTCTGATTCCTCTGTTGTTACATCGTTAACCACACATTTCAAACCGACAAAATCAGACGATCTGCAAGTGATTGTCAGTTTCATAATTATACCGGATTGGATTTCGATGCGCTTAGACCAAAACTGCATTATCCTTTTAGTGTAGGTACATGCATCTGTAGATGATTGCAGATGTTGGTTCTGCGTCATAACTTTAACCCACCATTTAATTTATAGTAAATCAAATTCGAAAAAGCATTCAAATGAACGCGTTACCGTGGCGTGTTACATGCTACAAGGCTGTGTCTGGAAAAGGCTTTTATCAGGTTTAGTGCTGGCTAAAATTGATATGTGCAGTTTTAAATCACGGTGCTCAGCTGGTTTAATGTTTGTTAAACGGCCACGCCTGTATCCAGCTGGTAGCCTATAGTATAGTCTCCGATATGCATGATATATGTCAATACTAACTGGTTAGAGGTTACTGCACTTACATACAATGTCTGGTTGTACAGTATGTAACCAGTTGTCGAGTATGTTGTCTGACTGAGGTGTAGTGACTGGTGCAGACAGATGACAGACAGCCTGTAGTCTAGTCTCAGCTACCAGTAACTGGAAAGTCTACGTAACCTAGATGCTTAGAGGTCATTACCACGGCGAGCGCCTTCATTCTTTAAACCGTGATACCACGCATACTTATATGTGCTGCGTGTATTGCATAACAAATGCGTGAAGGCACTCTCGGGAAATAAGCATTTAATTGTTAAAACTTAAAAAGGGTATTCTTTTTATACAATTCAAGAATTTGTATCTATAAGATATTTACGGTTTTCTTGCAGATGGTTAAGTCAGTTAATATACGTATTAAAGTAGTTTTATTTATTGCACAAAAGTACTCTGAGAGTTGGTATTTTTACAACAAAATCAAGCATTGTGTGAGTGTAAATTTGATTTTCCTTCCACTTAAAGTAATTTTAATTTGCGCCGTAAAAGAAAAAATGCATAATTTTACAAACTGAGAATGTTTTGCCTTTCAAGTAACACACTATCTCATTTATCGATATGATAAATATTACTGTTTAATCATATTTAACTAAATGAAGAGTTAGTTCTGTGGCTTCAGTCTTTTGTTATTTTCGTCTGAAACAGAGCCAGTTTTATCAAGGGTACAACGTGTCAACATGACAACATAAAAATATATATTTTCGAGTGATTGCTTCAAAAACTACCCAACTCGTTTATTTATTACAAACTAAACCTCATTACCCAAGCCCTATTGTACTTCATCCAGCAGCAAATTAAAGTGCACATTGTTTAATACTCATGGGGTGATCCAAGCAACCATTAAATAAAAATGAAATTACGTAATGTGATTGATTGTGTGAAGAGTGTGTGAGACTAGAGTGTGTGCGACTAGTGTGTCTCGCCAGTGTGTGTGCGAGTGGGTGGGATGCACTCTAGCTGCACCGCCAGTAGCGCGGCTGCAGGCGCATGCGGAAATGCAGCTGCACTTGCACTGTCCCGCACTCCCAGCATCGCGTTGAGATAGGTCGGCAAACTGCTTGTGCCAGCCGTACTACAACCGCATCTCTTTTTACGCCTTTATTTTGACTATTGTCTACACTTTCTGTCGGCCGCTCGCCCGCCGTCAGTCGACCACCACCGGCCTCTGCCCGTGTCTCATCGCCAGTACGGCCACATTGTGAGTTGTTTTCAACAATCCAACAGTAGAGGTTATGTCTGATTTTCCATGTTTGGTGTTTTTGTGTTGCCTAGCAATAAGAGTTGGGTGTTTAAGGTTCGAACACACCACGTCGACAAAACTGTCTGGACAATGCCGTATCGCATAGTTGTCTTTTTTAACGCTTCTCACAACTTGGGTGCGTTTAAGGTCAATAATTGTTAATAGTTAAAAAATAACTATCGGCTATATAAAATATCAAACAATTTCTGTCCAGGACTGTAAATTCTCTCAATGTTTTAATATGGGTTTTCGTTCCTGACTGATTCAAAACGTGTGTACCAAATGTTCGCTTATGTTAATAATTTTAATTGATCTTCGATCATCATTAGTAGCTGTTCTACGAGTAAAAGATGAGTATAGGAGGGTATAAGATACGAGTATAGATAATGTGACACCAGCTTTTTAGCTTAGACATAGTCAGTGCTGTAGGAACTGTGGTGCGTGTCCTAATGCACCTAAATCTAGAGGAACATTTTAGCTCATCTAAAGCCGTTTGTTCTTGTCTACCGTTGGGGCTTTATAATGTCTGCCGGATTATGTCTGTTATGGAAGTGTATTTTAGATTTTGCTGGCAACAGTATGGTTTTAGCTTTAGACCCTAATATTTCCAAGTAACTATTTTTCTCAAGGCCAATTTTTGAATCTGTTCACTTTGGCACAATATTGGTTGTACTTGTACAAACTGAGTTTTGTATTGACAGATGTGCTGGTGTAAGAGCCTGAACCGACGGTATTTAAGGACAAGTTGTATAAAATTATTTTCAGTTCACTAGTTCGTAGCTTTTGAACATTGCCAACAACTTGATTTGGTTGTATATACACCAATATTTCATGTAGGTTGGTGTTCGACACAGTTTTGAGATTGAAGGATAAAATACTCCACGCCTACGTTTTCTGCATTGGCTATCTGAAGTACACCAAATATATTGTTGAAATGTCGATAATTTTATACAAGATCTATGAACTTGTCGGAAAGCCATGTAACAACTTTTGCAAAATATTAAGGGACATCCTTGTAATGAACATATTTATTGTATACTTTTAAAGGCTGCACGAGGGCTCAATTTAAGGCTCAAGATGTCGTGTGTTTTATGGCACATTTGGTGTTGATGTGTGAGTGTGTGTGTGTCTAGGAAGTGGTAGTGGTTGGGGGGAGGAGGGTGGTGGTTGGGTTGGGAGGTTGTCTAGTATTGATCCCAAGATGTAGGGAACTGGGACTTGTCCTACTGCCCTTCAGACAGACTCACTTCACTTCACTTGCACCCTTATATACCAACACTGCACCAACACGCCACATACCACACCCCTCCCATCTACCCCCTCCCCCACCTTCCTCACCCCAACACAACTGCTAATTACTTTCTTTGTTGAATCAAACCTTCGAGGTACTGGCTTGAACTAAAATGACTGTATAACTTTAAGGTTGAGATGCATTTTGGAGTATAAAGGTTTGCAAGACTGCACTTGAAATTTTCAAAAGAAAATGACAACCATGACATTGATTGTAGCCTAAATCCACACTATTAACATACAGTACAAGTACCTTGTTACCATTTTTAAATTTCCACGAAAGCTATCGCTTTATCAAGTGTGTCTCATTGTATTTAAGACACATTAGATGATGGTATAAAACACTATCCTGGGAGCAAGTAAATTTGTATGATTAAAATTCTAAAAGTGTTCTTAATATCTATATACTGGCCAGTGTTTGGATTTATTTTTTTAGTATCAAATTAATAACTAGAGCCATATTTAACTGGTATTATTATTGATATACTTCCTGCAAGGCAAAAATACGTTTTTATGACTGTATAAAAGCAATTCAGGAATGAAAGTTGAAATTATTGATCATAGTTAAATAGGTCACGCAAGTTCATAAACATAGCGTGCTGTGTCGAGCCCTACATAGCGGTGCATTTCGAGCTGTGATCTTTAATTTAGCCGGTTTGGGCAGGCGCAATTTCAAAATAGCCGCGCGCAGTGGACGCGGGGCGGTGTGCAGGGGGGGACGGTGCAGCAAGTGCAAATGCGGAAGAGCATCCAAGGTCAGATGTTAGAACGAAACAAAACTCGGTGAAGAGCGTTGGCAAAATTAGCCTGCGCCAAGGCCGCATATGAACTACTAACCGAGAGGAAAATATCATCCTAGACTCGAAAATATACCGCTTTATAGTCCGGTGTTATGAGATTATAGTTTTACTGCTGCCACCTCGTAAACTTGGCCGTCAACTTGAGTCATCATCAGCTGATTGATGAAACAAGATGGCGGCGATCTGCCTCCCGCAAACATATGCCGCGCAAAGTGATATACAAACCTCAATATCCTGGATCTGACGGCTATCATGCGATCACAGGGTCGATGCTGACTTTTAATCTGAGTTGAGGTGTACATTGAATCTGTTCCAAAACATTTTTCGGTTTTGCGTCAGACTAAATATATCAATAAATAATTAAAGTACGTTAAGGAAAATTGTTAAGTAGTATGATTGCATATTGCTTAGTTAGTAAAAATATTTTTCATTTAATTCATATTTCCTCGGTTTAAATACAAGCAAACGATAGCGAATACTGTTTACGACGAAGGGCTACTTTACGAAAAATAGACGCACGATGGATCGTGATGCATTTACGATTTCCACATTTGGAGTCGTATTTACGAATATAAAAATTGTTAATCAATATTTTATACATGATTATGATAACAGTTTTGACATTAGGCCAGATAATTCTCAACCGTATAATACCACAGTAAAACACAATGGTAAAACAATACCACGGTCTTTTGACGCTTCATGACTCACAGACTGGCTTTATTTAGCAAAGGCCTCGGTTTTCAAACAACTTGTCACGTAACCTAATAATTAGTGTGAAAGAAAAACAATACTGTGTTGACTCTTGTCCAGGGTGCAACAATGTTTGGGACATTTATCAATTTGTTTTTGGTGTCCTTGGTCGAGTTGGCCGGGCGCGCTGGCCCCGCGCCATGTGAGTGCAGCGAGACCACGTCTCTGAGCGCATTCTACACCGATGCAGTTACCTCTTGAAAGTGAATTTCAACAAACAAACTTGTAGGCCAACATGTGTGCTCAGTAAATGGTATATGTATTGAGATTCCAAGTTGTAAACTTGTGGCAACGACATCGGTTAAAAGGTTTACTTAGCGCCTGTCCGAGATGGCCTTCGAGTCCAATTCACACATCTTAGAGCTTACGTTGATATTTGTACGTAAAGTTAAATGCAGGTAAAGTAGCCTTCCTGGTTCGTAAATGTTTAACCATATAATTTAGTGAATTGGTGAGCAGTTTCAGCTATTTCAAACTATTACCCGATTAATTAATGGTGAGTAAATTGTCCATCTTCACCGCTGTCAATAACATTGAGGTACTGGATCTGAAGTTAACAACTCGAGCCTAACAAGAGATTAACTTTTATTTTCTGTAGTGCTGGCTACTGCTGGGCCCAAGGTTTGCCAATGTGTAGGTCATGGTAGTGTGCCCGGCCAAGTCCTGCGTAGCTGGCAGGCACTCTGCACTACTACACTCACACTGCATAAAGGGTGGCTATTTCAAGCCTCAGCATCTTGGATTGAGCATATTTGATATTTAAAATCAATTCTGGCCCGGACTAAATAATTTGTTTATTTAAAAAAGTGTTCTTCAAGTTATTTACAAAACAAATGTTAAGATCAACTGAACACATTTTTGAAATTATCTCTTCAAAATTTGCACTTGGGTCTTGACATGTTGATGGGTTAATTTCCTTTTTACGATGGTTACTGCAAAGTCTTTCATAAGATCAAGTATTGCTCCTAAAATTTCCCAAGACCCGTAAAACCAACTACATGTAAAACTGAAAAAGTAATCTTCTTAATATGTTAATAGTTTGTATCGACTTTTAAAATTATTTTCATACAACATTTGGAAGAGTCACGAGCTATTCTAGACATTAGACGGATTCAAGAACATGTTTTAAAACAACATTTTATTCATTAGCAATTTTAAAATCACGACATTACCTTAACTTGAGGTTTCCATATCAAACACTTATTGTAAGCATTGTTAAAAATGGTTGAACAAAATAAAGTGATTTTCTTGTGAAAAGTACAGTATCTCTGTTTAAATACAGAAGGCTTTTTCGCAGTTCTGTACTTGAGTACAGGCAAACAAGGTGTTTCTCCAACTAACGCCAACGGCCGTGCAGGCTTCAGAAATAGCCCCTTGATCTTAGCTATAAACTATCTTCTGTTCAATTATTACCTAAGCCTTTCTCTAACGCAATTTCGTAATTTGGCGCGTGAATGGTTCATTATTTGTTTACGCAATAGGTCTAAGTACTCTATTTACCTCTTTTAAATATTTGGCTGGTGTAAGGCTGTTGTTGAGTCATTCTAGATTGCGAAACAGTGGAGATAAATCGTAACACTGGGTACGCAGAATAAAGACTTAACGTAATTGTTTGTTACGAACAACTATCTAAAACTGTTGTACCTTTGTAGTTAGATATAGTTCTGTCGTCATGATCATTCAGCGTTCGAAACGGAATGACCCTCAAAAGCTATGTCGAAACAAGGAACATCATAAAGCCAGTTGGTTTTTTGACTTTCCATATTTCAAGACAAAGGAAAGATCACGCTCTGAAGTGTTAATTATCGATTTTACCAAAACTCGAGGGTCAAGTAAATAATAATGTTTCTCTTTGTTTCAGATGATGATGGCGTCGAGAGAGTGAACCAGTCAATATTCAACCCAGAATGAGACAGGTGAGATTCACTTTTCCCACATAGATAAAGTGTAGTTATAATCTGTTATCTGTCTCAGTCTACATGAGCTGAGCGATGAGGAGGAGGCATGGTAGTCTTACATGTCGAACCTGAAAAGCAACCCGGACAACATCAAGCCTTAAGAAAAAATACTGCGTCTTTATTTCAAGCTAATTTCATAAACAGACAATTTCATAATTTCATTGTTTCTAGAAATAGTTCACTCTACATAACTAGAGTAAACCTTTAGTCGAGTCACCCGTGATCCAATTTTGCGGAAACTGCACTTGTACAGCAAACTCAAGGTCAGAGGGTGGGGGAGATCAATACTAGACTTTCTGCAAGGTCGTCTCAAGGTCGTAGAACATATTTCAGCCTACGAAAGCCACAATTTGTTGTCATATGTGGCGGGTTTCGGCTAGTCCACTGCCAGGCGGCAACTGAAGCTGCTTCACTTGTTACTGTAAATGTTGTAAGCAGAACCTCGTTCATGTTAACGTAGGTTAGGGTTTGCGCAGACTCGGGGGTGCGGGGGAAGGGGAGAGTTAACGCTGAACCCCTCCCTGCGTTGCTAGGAGTCCTGTTCACGTCACCGCTGCTATTTCCAGCTAGGTTGGCCTAGGTCAAAGTCACATTTCCAGGGAAGCCCTACTTTTCTACAAAGGTTGGTTTTCTGTCGGTTTTCATGTAATTAGAAAGTGCTCGACTTCACTGCGACTACAATACATAATGTATTTGAATCAAAGAGCAGCTTTTTCAATGAGCTACCATATAGCCACTTTTTCTTCCTAAGACCAAATGAGTTTGGTTTACGGAAGTTGGAATTATTCAGATCAAGACTTAACTGTCTAAGTAATCAATACAACATAGAGCTTGATAATCAAGGAGCAACTGCACAGAATACAGATCACTTATCAGGGATAATAGTTATTTTTTGGCTTGCGTACCTTTTCTGCATAACTTCCTACTCATCTACATACAGGTAAGCTTGTCTAATCAGGTCAAATTTGGATTAGAGTGTAATGCCTGTGTATGGTAAACATGGCAAACAGTGATCTTCTATCTTCGGTCAAAGCAAATGTTCGAGTAGTTTAGCTACAAAGTTCGAGAATCGAGAATTCATAGAAGTAAACGATTTAGACCTAGTAGATGAATGGATATAAAAACTGTTCAATAAATGTATTGACTAAACTACCAAATTTACTACTATAGATGTACAATTTTAAAAGATGAGTTCTTAAGTTAGGCTACAAATACAGTGAGTTGGTTGGCAGACATCCTATAGCGCCCGGTCAAAAGATTAATGGCTTTTCAGTGACAGCTTTTCAATTGGTCTACAAAGTTGTGGCCGGTGTAAGTAGCCAAACAAGAACCGCGAGCTTTTCAAGATGTCATGGTCAGAAACAGAGCTATTTTACTTACCTGGAGATAATTTCAAGCACAAAGACGAAAATCAATACAGAAAAGTCAAGCAATCATTGGAAATTTACTCAAAGCTATTCAAGAAATTGAGTTGAAATCTAAGTGAATTCTCGCCCGAGGGACTCAAGCTTTATCGGTGGATTGAGGAGGCAACTTCTGAAGTAGACATCAAAGTGACTTCTCTCTCCCCATCCCTTTCCTCAGACGAACTTGAAAAGTTCTTATCTAGCATCAATCTTATTCTGTCAATATCTCAAGATAAACTTGATTGTTGCTGACTTTCTTACTTTGACTTCTTCGTCCCTTTTCCTTTAAAGTCTGGAACAGATCAAGCTGGCAGATCTCATTTTTGTTTTGACTTCTTTAATAAGTTTCAGACTTTGTATGAAAAACATTTGGCCTTTTAGATTTACTCAACTGGTCTTGCGTCTTAAACCTTGTTGGTGCAAAATGGTATGAATAGCGAGTTTGATGAAGGTCATAACGAAACTGTCTTGATAGGCCTACTGCTTGTCTTGTGATGAAACTGTTTCCGACCGAGTGCAAACAACCGACACAACTAAACAATATTGTACCTTTACAATCGTATGAAAACTAGTGGATTCAGTACTAATCTTAGAACGAATGCTCATCAGAGTTTGGTGTTGGGTTTATTCAAACAACTTTTGTAGGACATATTTTCCTCGACAACATTGTGTCAAAGCCATTGCTCTAGGACTTACGGCTTTGAAGACATGGTCCTTTAAACTCACTTTACAAGTAGGTTCAAATGCATCCCTAATGTAGCCAGTAATAGTTTTCCACTGGCTAATGGCCTGCTTTACGACTTTATCGACTTATTTTAACTACTAAGTGTCTTCAACACCAATGTGATGTCACAGCGTGAAATTACCCATAGATGGCCATTTTAGATCTCCGGCTAAATATCAGTCTCATCACTGAAACACGTCCATGAAGATACTCGTACAGTTGAATTACTTAGATTTAAAGCCGAAGGAACGTGTTGAGGTCTTTGTTGGATATAAGTTCGCTTGATATATCTACAGAACGTATATTGTGAAATAGAATGAGCTGGAATGTACTGGGTTGTAATTTTCGTTACCTAAAACTGGGGGGGGTTAAATTGTAACCATTCTGGATTTTAACTGTCACAACAAAAACTATTATAGGGTATTGATTATGTGAATTCATAATTCACAAAATATGTCCCTCAAAAGTGTGTTTGTCTTAAATTCTTAGGTGAAAAGCTACATTTCATCAAAACCTAATGGATCATTAAAAACGTTATTTACTGTATTAGGGGTAGTTTCCATGGCATAATTGTGATACCTCCGCAAAATTATGAAGCGCATTAGTTCAAAAATATGTAATAACACATATACAACTTTTTCTTTTTAATAAAACACATCTATAATCGGTGCGAAACATTCGATCTGACTACTCAAATCACATTTGCTGGATTGAAAAGGAACGTGTGCCTATTCGGTTAAACGATGGTATACGGAAACGAGAGTGAAATAATGAAAACCACGGAACAAACACGTATTAGGAAAGGAAAGAGAGCAACAGAGAGGGACAGCTGATCGTCATGTGTGTGTGAGAGAGAGGGAATATGGGTCAGTAGTAGCAGTAGCATGGAGCTTGGATCGATGGCTGCCCGGCAACCGCTACTAGCCTTGCTACAAACATCGGCTTGACATTGACCTTGAGACACGCTACTAGCCACCCAGCTTTATGCGACTAGACTGCCACCCCCACCACACCACCCCCTGACCTTTACACACAACTATCGGCTTTCCGATTACGTGAATACAGGAAATTAAAGGTTCTAGTGTTAGTGTGAAATGTGAAAGTGCATTTCTCTTCCTTATTTTCAAACTAATTCAAGATTATCACTCGTAAAACTTATTTTTAATTTTAGTGATTTTAGTGGGTCGGCAGAAGTGGGCAGCCATGTTGGATTTGCTCCTATAAGAGCAATGTAAATGCAGAATCGATATAAATCAGCTACTTCTCAAGATAGAAACACGCCCAATATCTTATTTGAAACGTAATTTTAATGTGCAATCAGCAATGGTCAATGCTACATAATAACTGTTTTCAAAATAAAATACTACTTATTTAGGTAATTACCATATATTAAACCAAAAAAGTCTTGACTTATGTAATATTTTTATTTATCATATTATAAATCAGCAAAGAAATCCATCAATACCAGCCACTTAGGACTAAGCAATCAAATTGGATTTTAAATGTTTGCCAAGTTCGATTCTAACTTAATTAATGGTTGAGCTATATAGATTCTACATCAGTTATTATTTACTTTTTTAATTCAAAGTCCATTCAATATTACCACCTACTCCTGACGTCTGCCGACTTACAAAGTAACGCGAGATAATAATAAGGTTACATGTTACAGTGGATTAAACCAAGACATGGTAGAAACATACGTGTATATAGAAATTTAGTTCATGAACACATTTGAAAATTCCAGGTTTCAGTACAAATCTTTAGTCAAGTTTTACAAAAATTAACACTTCCAGGCATTAATACGGAAATGCGGTAATTTTAAACGCCTTCACGTTATAAGACACTGCACTTTGTGCACAACCGCACAGAAATCTCCCGGACTTTTGAAGGCGCCTCGCAACACTTACATTCTTCGTAAACACTACGAGTATTTTATCAAATTATTTTATATTGTTATCACTATTTATCAAATACATTTGCAAGACCAACTATAAAAATATATAATAATATGTAACCAACGGATTATTGTTAGAAAGCAGTTTTATACTATAATTACAAGCATTATAATTTATCTATTTTTCTTTCGTAACGATCGTTGGGGTATTATTATCATTATAAAGAAAACCAGTTATATAAAACTTGGCAAGGAACAAAGACAAGGCAACCGTGATAAATGATTTAATGTGGATGTATTGACTTTATCCGTACTGCATCATAATAAAATGTGCCAGAGGATACTGGATAGAACCATGTATTGACATAACATTACGCTGTGTATGCAGTAGAGGAATTATTATAATGGTGGCGGTGACGCGTGCGCAGAAGCTCTCCGACCCACATAGTTTGACCCAATTTTGTGCAGACACCCCTCCCCACCCCCAACCCTCCAGCTGAAAATCCGGCGTTAGATCAAGTTCAAAGTGATTATTAGTTCCTATCACTTTCTTATTACTTTCCGAAGGATTCCAATTACCAACTGCTATGTGGAATTAATTATCCGGGCTAGAGAAGCTTCTAGATTGTAAAAGTTTGCTGAATCTTGCTGTTTACATCTCTAAACTGGTTCTGGAACTATCTGGAAGTTGGTTTTCATTACGAGAAAAGGGTTCACATTAGATATTGTGTACCTATGGGGTGCAAGGTTAGGAAATACAAAACCAAACGTAAAACTTATTTTTGAGCTCAAACCTGATGATTAATTAAGGCTGATTATAAAATATTAACATTTCTAGTGGTACATCCACATCTTACTTGCTCAAGACATCAAGGTATAAACCTTGATAAGGCCCTTCTTCACAGCACCTGTAGAAGTGGAAGCACCAGCCGGCAATCTTATAACAGGAGGGGACCCATTCCTGTAACAGATTGAACAATTAAAAGTGTAACATTAAACTAATATAATAAATGGAAACAGTTTTTATAAATTTTAAATGTGCAAGTCAGGTTTATGACCTTTGATCGGACTCTCGTATAAAATTGTCAAATCTCCTATTACAAATTCAGCGACATTTTATTTTAAAACAGTCAGCAATCTAAACAGATCCTTCATGAGTGATATTAGTGACTGATTGTGATGTTGTGTTGCAGGACGTGAGCATGGTGGAGGGAGAGGACACTGTGAGTGTGTCATGGGACCTGAACACCATCAAGGAGGATGAGTTCGAGAAGTACGTGGTGTACATCGTGCCGGACTTGCCGGTAAAGAGCGACTGTCCAAACCGAGCCGAGGGCAGTCTGCCAAGAAACCTCGTCCTCAAGCCTTCCCAAGCTCTTAGTGATGTAAGTACTCACATTTTTGGACGAATCAATGAAACTTTACTGTCAGTAAATGCTAAAGAATTGCTAAAGAAGCTGCTGGTATAAAAATATCAGTCATTTTCATGCGCTAGCAAAGAATAACTGTTGAGTAACTGTCTAGTTTACAAAATTCAATGGTCTGTTATCCAACAGGTTTTGGGAGTTTGGAGTACCAGCTACATCCCCAGAGGGACAAGATTTGGTCCCTTGGTCGGGGAAGTTTATGCAAAAAATGCTGTTCCTACTACTGCTAATAGAAAATACTTTTGGAGGGTAAGTTTCAAAATATCAATGCCCTTTCATGTTTCATTTACTGTCTGCCTTTCCGATCCTGGTTTTGTTTCTGTCTCTTCTATGCTCTGTTACAAGTAGTTGAAAATAGTTAAGTTATCCATATAATTTTCACTTAATGTATTTATTTTTAAGAGTTTACCACCAACCTTTTTCACTACCAAAGTTAAAACTATAACTACGGTTGTGATTCAATGATTTATTAAAATTAAAAAATAACGTGCACTAGAGTGTTTGAACCAATTAGCACATTATTGATTCTGTAAAAATTAGTTCACTATTTTTGATGAGTGCATTGAGTTTACATAATATTAAATTTACATTAAAAGTGGTAAAAACTGTGTCTTGATAACTTGTTATTCATTGTTAAAACTCATTTTGTTTAAAGTTTAATACCTATTTTAATTAATATAATTTTATTTATCAAACAATATAAACTTGACAATCTAATCCATACAAACAACACACACTATAGCAAAGTAATTAATATTTGAAAACAAATTTAAAATTGTCAACTTTTTTATAATATTTAAATAGTGTAAACTGAAAATCAATCACTATCAGCTTACCCATTAGAAATGTTGTGTTGGACAGGTCAAAATACTGTAACTCAAGGATTTTAACAAAGTACTAATAGACTAATTATTTATTACATCATTAAATTTATTCTTACACATTTTATACACCCTCCACCTGTAAAATTATTGTAGGGTATATAGTTACAGCACTTTTATGTTAAACTGAGTTAATAATATTTTGGTTGTATTATTATTGTACTTTGCTTGTGACTTTTTGGAATTTTTATAGCTTTTAAAACATTTTATTACCTAACTACAAAATTCCAAAAAGCCACAAACATGTAGTAAATTAGTAAGATTGCTTTAAATATGCATTTCATACCATGCTTTATACTAGTCGTGACTAAAAGAATGAAAATGCAAATATTTCCCCCAATTTGAAGTTTTAACTCCAACCCCTTAAATGTTCAGTCATGGTGAAAGTTAACGGGAGAATCCTTATGGCCAGTGCTATGATAGCGACCCTGTATAGAGTTTATAAGGATGCATGCTATCTTCTGATGATTAGTACTGTCAGCAAGAAAGTACTTTGTCTATAGTGTATTTTACATCAATGTCTAAATAGAATTTATTCTTGACAGCTGCTCACTGAAGAATATTTTGAATAAAAGATGGTATATTCTGATTATATTGTATGTAATTAATCAAAACTATATCTTAGTAAATCCCAGTAACGAGTCCATTTACTGTAACTTTGACCTCCTTTTGTAATTTTGATAAAAACAAATTCAAACCATTTTGCTGATAGATTTAGTATTTAAGTCACAGCTGATAACTGTATGCTATTACTTCTTAATTTGTATTGATATAGTCTGAACACGATATGAATTGACTGTTGGCACGGAGGAGTCAAGTCAACTAGATTTGTATTGGGATGGACTGATGATTATTATGATGGACACTCTGTCCCAGTAGCTAAGAATCTTGCGTCAATCAAATTCTGACTTTTAAAACATAATTTTGAAATTTAGTTAAAGTGAAACTTGTTGTAGTTTTACCATTAGCTTTTCATTTGTATCTCTTTTCTTAGGTTTCATGTATACGAGTTATCAGATTTTAAATATTGACCATTTTGGCAATCTCCAATACTGAAGTCGCTACATTAGCTTTCATTGAAAATTAGCAAGAAATCAACCTACTTGAAAGACAATAATTTGTATACAAATATTCTTTTTTGTGGCGTACAAATAAGTGTTAAATATACATTATTGCAGAGTTTCAATTTTATACCGTTGCAGTTACCGTTTTTACATGTTGCAGTTGTACACATGTAAAAATACAATACAATTGTATCTATGTCTGACCCATGACTTTGGTTTAGTTTGTTAAGAAAGTATTGGATTTTAGGTGTACAAGGAGAACCAGCTGTTCTACTATATTGATGGATTTGATGTGGCAAAAGCCAACTGGATGAGATATGTGAATCCAGCTTACTCCACAGAGTCCCAGAACCTCATTGCTTGTCAACATCAGGTAGTGTGTTTTGTACCTAAGAACACTATATGAAATGTGATATCTTGAAAGTAGTAAAGCGCTGCTTGGCTGCCACATAAAGATGTTTACTATCTAGTATCCCCGATGTCAGAATGTGCGACAGCTTATTAGTTAACCTGACTCTTATGGGGGTGGGTTTGCACTTGTTTTAAAATACAAAGTATTTTATAAAGTCTTAACTCATATTTGTTGGAAGCTAAATTTACGCTTCTAGCGGCTGCCCCATGGCAAATTTTCCTTTAAAGTACCCCTCAAAATGTACTTTTAAAAGTGCAAAATTAATATTTGTTTACATTATAAGCTTAACACTGCAATAATTTATCTAGTGCCTAAAAGGAACATAACTGCATTTTCTTATCACATTCCACCAAAATATTGCAACCCTGAACCCTTTGTATAACTAATGCTTTCATCTTCTATTCAAGACAAGTTATGAACAGCATTCCAAAAACAGGAAATGATATATAACTCTATAAGAGGGAAATGGAGGTTGAAAATATACTCCTTATGAAACACTCATATGATCAGTTATTAAGTTTTGAGTCTTATTCCATTTATTTTCTTTTATTCTTATGGTAATATTTTTTTGCAGATGAACATTTACTTCTACACTATCAGACCAATCATGCCAAATGAAGAACTTCTAGTTTGGTACTGCCGAGAGTTTGCAGAAAGGCTAAACTATCCCCTCACTGGAGAACTGATGCTGCAAAGAATAAGTAATTATTGAACTTTTGTATACATCATTTAGTTTGTTCTAAAAATTTTAGTTACAATATTTGTCTGTCGTTACGTCGTTACAAAGTACTTCCTTAAAATGCAAAGCTGCATCAATTGTAGTTAACTTCAAAATACGAGTTTTGATCCTAACAGAATGTAAATTGTTTGTTTAGGAGCACAAGTACAAGCAGCAGCACCCCCAACACTGCCATTGAAAGAGCCAGAAGTTTCAGCTGTGAGTTCTACCACTCCACACAGAACACTAGAATCACAGAAACCTACGTCACTGGAAGTGGTCAATGGCAGGAGTAACGTAGTCGTGGCTAACGACCTTAGGTTTGTCAATGGCAACCAACTGAAACCCAGTGAAATAAATAATGAATCTCAAAAACAGCTTAAGCCAAAAACCGATGATCTCACCACCCATGCAATTTACGAAGGTCCTTTAGTTATGAACAATATCAACTATCACAGACTGTCTGCAAATGACAACTCTTCAATCAAGAGCATTGAGAGGCGGAATGACCGAGAAGCGAATGAGCAAAGGAGAGAACTGCCAAAAAATTGTTTTACACCACCTAGTTTAGCTGTGACAGTGAAAAGTTACCCGAAGGATGAAACCCCTCACAGCAATGGTGTGGTGCAATATGTTCCTGAAGAAATCAAGATGGAAGTGGATGAGCCTTCAAAAGCACAAGATGATTCGTTAAGGTTTGAGCAGAAGAGGAGTGTTGATAAGGAGAGGTTTCGAGAGGAGTCGCCGGGAAGGAGGCTGTGGATAGAGGTGTCAAGGATCCTCACTATGATCATGTCAATGGAGCGGACGGAAGTGTGAGGTCGGATGAAGGCTACCACAGTCACGGGTACCACGACGAGGCACTCACACCTCCTGAGGACTCCAGCGATTCAGACGACAGCGACAACAACTACGTTCTGGACTTCAGGTTGGTAAACATCTTTAAGGATGTGTCATAATCAGGGGTGGACTGACCTAATAAGTCATGGGTAAATTTGCTGGTACGCCCTCCGCTTTTCAACATTTTCCAAGGAAGAGTGCCTTTTTGCTGAGATCACGATGTGGTTTTGCCCTCTGAACATATGTTTATCCCAACACCATTTTCATACCCTCAGTTCATCCCTGCTAAAATTATGCAGGTAGTTTAAAATAAGTTAAAGTTAAAAGTTCACTTTTGATACAGACTTATTGAAAGAAGTGTCAAAACATATAAACAAAGTATTATAGTAATTTTGTCAAACCTTTTGAAATTCTGACCATCAAAATTATTTTTGAGTACCTATTATACAAGTTTAAAAAAGTTCAAAAAACTCATTTTAATATAAACATGTTGGACTCAACAAACACTCTGTAGAAAACTTTACAGTCATACAAAATAAAGAACTGTATGTTTTATATCACTCATTGAATTCAATTTTACATAAACTGTTTGTATTCATAAATGTAGGTTAATGAAGGTTTTTAATTTTCAGCAAAAAGCCAGCAGAGGAGGTGTTGGAACCAATAATGGAAGAACCTCCTCAACCAGAGCTCTCTCCAAGTCCTGCGACAATAAACGGACAAAGTCCAGACAGAAATGAGTACAGAAAAGTTAAGATAAAAATGACTAAAGCCAATATGTACAGTCATAGATTACCAGACTCACCGCCTGAAATGGTGAGAGAACTGATTCAAAACAGTCCATCTCCTCCACAATCCCATTCCCCTTCAGATTCTTTGGTGATAGTTGAGTCTCCTGTTCAAAGTCCCCCAGCTAGTAAAAAATCTAACTACGAGCCAACTGCAGTCCTTGTTCGAAGTCCAGTGAGTGACAATCCTCAGTCGACTTCAATACTAGAAAATATCCTCCTAAGAAACAGGACAGATAAGGAAGCAATTATGAGTCGAAACTCAGCCACGCCTCCTCCTACTTCCCCAACAGAGATGGCTTACTCTTACAAAAAGTCACAAAGGTACGGGAATCTTCCGGTCAGCCCTGATTCAACAGCTAGTCATCCCCAAAACCATCTGAATGTTCCATCTTTACCAACCAATCATTTGAGGAGGTCACCATATACCCCTCCTCCCCTCTACAACCCTGAGCTGCCGTACCCATCCCTACACCAGACTCAGGCGTACTACCAACCTTACAACAACAGCTTGATACATCCTCAAATGGCATCTCAGCCTTCTAGCGGTTATTCTCCTCCTAACTCTACTAATCTTCACATCTCCAGCTCTTCTTCCATGAGCATACCCAACAATTTTCATCATTTGCTGACACCACTAGCCCCCTTACAACATCGTCAGCAAATGTCTCCTCCTGGATATTTGTCGCCAGATGAAGGTTCTCTCGGAAGTCCTGTAAGCCCCAACACGCAAGCGTCACGGGGCTACAGATCTCTGCCGTATCCCCTGAAGAAGAAAGACGGCAAGATGCACTATGAGTGTAACGTCTGTTATAAGACGTTCGGGCAGCTGTCTAACCTCAAGGTGCACCTAGCGGACGCACTCCGGGGAGCGGCCATTCAAGTGCAATGTCTGCACCAAGAGCTTCACACAGCTGGCTCATCTGCAGAAACATCACTTGGTCCATACAGGTCAGTTGTAACTTTTGTAACAGTTTGTAACTTCAGTTGTAACTTTTTTTGTAGGGTTTTCATTCATTGATTTAATCTTTATAATACCTATGAAATCAGTTTGTTAAAACTATTTTACTCAACTGATATAGTATCCTTATGTTTTGTTGGATTTCAAATAACCTACATTAATCAGTTGACCATGTTGCACTTAACACGTTGTACTTCCCATTTTAAAACACAATCTTAGTTATTTGATTTATTACATGATGAATTTCATATTCAAGAAACATGGTTGCTAGTGTTATGTTCAAAACTGTATTATAGGACTAATGGCTGTGAATTTGGTTCTGCAGAAAATTGATTTTCAAGCTAAGTTTTGCAATCCTTTTCTTTTTCTCTGCCTGCGTCTGTAGCTCAGTGGGAATGTTGCAGCCTATGGCGCAGAGGGTTATGGGTCCAATTTACAGTGTGGCTACAAATTACAAATTAAAACCAAATCATACCATTTTTAATTAAGCTAATTACTATTTGTATTGGAAATCAACCCATCTTAATCTATACTACTAAAATACAAATACAGTAAATTAGTATAAAGAGTTTACTAACAAATGATTGATTTCTAGGAGAGAAGCCGCATCAATGTGACATCTGCAAGAAGAGGTTTAGTTCTACGTCGAATCTGAAGACACACCTGAGGTTGCACTCTGGGCAGAAACCTTACGCCTGCGACCTTTGTCCGGCCAAGTTCACACAGTTTGTCCACCTCAAGCTGCACAAGCGATTGCACACCAACGAGCGACCGTACACCTGCCAGGGCTGCAGCAAGAAGTACATCAGCGCCTCAGGTCTTCGGTAAGGAACAATAC
Organism: Matsumurasca onukii; assembly: GCA_018831715.1. NCBI lineage: Eukaryota > Metazoa > Arthropoda > Insecta > Hemiptera > Cicadellidae > Matsumurasca > Matsumurasca onukii. The sequence goes on from CM032061.1 coordinate 4,730,452, forward strand.
TTCTTGATTTAGTTTTTTATTAACTGTATGCTTAGCAGTGTGAATTAAATTAATTAATTTCAAAAAGTGGCTCAATACAACTAGAGCTACTTTCCTAGACTAAAACTATTTTTGGAAAAAGTAGCAAGTTAAAACTAAAACTATCAGAGATAAGTAATTAGCTACTTCACGCTAGTTTTAGCTTATTTTAGAAAGCTTTTTAAGATAACCTCAAATTTACTGAATCAAACTGGCATTAAAACTAAAGCAATAGCAAACTATTTCTAACAGTTGTAAGAAATAGCAACAAAATTTCCACTATATAAAAAGTAGCGTAAAGTAAAGCTATCCAACACTGGTATTTAGTAAATTTTGTATATTATTCTCAATAATTTTGGTTGGTTTAAAAGTGTTAAATAATTATTGTTAATGTAATTTTTGTTTGATTTTGCTTAAGAGAGAAAGTAAAGAATTTGATGTTAAAGTTGTGATTGGACAGAGTAGTCATTCATATTTCCTCAATAACCATCTAATATGTAGAGAATGAGGTACAACATTTAAAAATTTATAAATAGGTGAGAAAACAGTTGTCCAGAGATAGTTCAAAGAACTTTCTCCTTGATCCATTATGTGTGGGTCTTATTGGTGAACTGGAAACATGAACAGACATCTACCGTGAATAAAAGCTGTTATCATAAATATTCACTGTGATTGCTACCTGTCCGTGATTCTTGTTTGCCTGGTGAGACTCCACGCTTAGATTGTAAAAAGTATATAAAGATGAAATAAATGGATAAAAGTACATAGATAAAAGTAAACCTAGAATATTGTGCTTATACTTTATTGTTTTTTGTAACTTTTCAACCTTTCATAAAAGGTGCATATTAGAAAAACGTACGTTAGGATTGGTACAAGGTAATCAATTGCAAAATAGTAAATTTTTCAACAGTTCTGCGATTGAAACTTGCTAGCCGCAACTTTTAATTTTTTGTACTTAACAACAGCTGTACTCAGACAACTAATGAAAATTATTTGTGTAGTACTCACTGGAAGACCACAAGTTGTCGACCAAACAATATGGAGGAAGAAATGGCTATCGCCGCAGCAGCAGGATCTCCTCCAGGCTACTATGACTTTGTAGGATCGGATCTCTCTATTGGTAATTATATATTCTTTGTAATAAATTTTACTGTACTTTTGTTAAATGAATCCCATTCTCAGAGTGATTATGCAATGTAATAGCGTTTCAAATAATAATAAGAGTGTGTTCAGTATCCGTATTGGTCAGAAATGGCAGTTAACCTCTTAATTCCTCAGACTCCATCGGTACAGTAAATGATAAATCTTCCAATGCAATCACCACTTGCAGTGTAAAGTAACATATTAAAGTTACTAATACTTTAGTTTTCATTTGGCTCTTTACATTGATTAACTGCTCTTCTCTGAATCCTTATCAATAATAAATCATCTTGGAAATGAAGAATCAGAACTGCGTTGCCAATTTATGATCTATCACTACGGCTAAGTGACTTTATCTCTCAGTTTTTATCAGTCTTTGTTCTCATTTTTGACAAACTTTACTAAAAGGTTCCAAAAAAACAAGAAAACCTACTTGAAACCTAAGGGATTAACTAAAACGCAGGTTTTTGCCAAAAAAGTATTGTCCTACTTTTCTCCTACCTAGATCTGGATTGGTTACTGAAACTCATTTGTTGATGCGATTGGCTTGTCCTTGCAGATTATCAACATTTCATCAAGGGAGCATAAGTCACTGAAATAAGTTTATGATTGCTATATGCCACAACATCAAAATGGGAAATTAGCAAAGACATTATCATTGATGATCAAGACATTAATTTAAGGTATATAGAGGTTGATGACCACTGGTTTTGGCAATCAAGCTGAGAACTTTGAAGAGAAGCAGCACAGTTGAGATTATTGCTGTTGTTGATTGTCTAGCAACAGCTTTTGTTAACTTGGCAATGTTGTGTGCAGGGATGCTGGAGAAGGAGGGCCGAGAGGCGGACTCGCGAGACTCGTTTGACTTGCACCACTCGCACCTGCAAGAGCCCTCGCTCAGTGTGAACGTGCCTGTCTCCGAGCCCCAGCGACCCTCTGTCATCGAGAGTTCACAGCCACACATCATTGAGTGCACCTGAAATCTCCTCGCCCTAAACAAACTGTTTAATGTTTTAATTAAACCTACACTGTCATGCTAGTTTGTACATTTTTGTGTAATACCGTTTTGTAAATGTTTTCTTAGTTTTGAAGGACCCGTTGGATTGTAATATACGCAGCTTTATGTTAAGAGAATGAAGACTAACTAGTAGATCTGTATAATAGTTTGCGTAAACCTTTACTTTGGCAATTTAAGTGAATTCTGTGATACATCGATATACACTGTATTGATAGACTTTGTGTATATTTCATATTTTGTATGCTCAATGCGACTTGTGCTTTTATTACTTTGTAAATAGTGTTTTATTGTATTTATTTTACTGTAATTTATGTACCTGTGTTGATTTTGTTTGTCTTGTCAAGATCATATTTTGTGGGAATGTGTATATTTTTTGTAAAGAAGAATGAAATTTATGAAGAGGTTATAATAGTCTGATATATATATAAATAGAAATGTAAATCTTTAGGCTGTACAAAGAATATTTGCATGAAAATATTTATTGTAGATAAAGGAAGAAATGCAGTTTCATATTGTATTGGCTTGATAATGGCTAGTATCAAATGTTTTATCAATGGATGTACTTTTTCTGTTTTGGAGTTTGAGGGACTAAAATGGAACCTTTTAACTTTTGGAAACAATACTTTGTTTGTATTGAAATGAGTTAGTGAAATATTGTTTTGAAATCCTGTCAAAACAATGAAACGTTGGAATTTGGCAAACTCCTTTAATAATAACTATCATGGACGGCGGAACCGGCAGGTTAGAGAAAAGCTTGACAGCTGGCGAGTAAATAAGTAGCATGTCATGGATATGACTATGTTCAAATATTATCCTCATTGAGACAGTTGCGTTTAAGGACTTGAACAGTTTTTTAAGGCCTTGTGACATTGCCGTGACGTGGCGTCCATCTCTCCACCATTATTTGTTGAAATGAAACCATATGTGTATAACAAAGTTTGCCGATTGTGAATCCTAATGATTAATATTCGTAGCTTACCATAGTATGTTTAAAAGATTTAAAAATGAGTTCTACCAAACCATATTGAGATCTAAATTAAACAAAAATTCGCTTTATTAAAATTAGTTTTACTAAACTTTCCAGGGAGATCTCGAACCCTCTGCCATTCCGATATCATCAATCAAACTCCGTTCCACCGCCCCTGATACTCATCATGATTAGTTTTACCTTGTTTGAACATGTCAGTTAGTTTATGTAACACACAGTGGAAAATATAATAGTTAAAATAAAATGGAGGAAGCCAAAATAATTTAGAGACTCAGATTAATAGTCCAAATTTAATGTAGACAAATCGAAAGGGTGTAAGAAAAGTGAAACTGCATTTCTCAGTTGAGTAGAGTTCCACTACACACACAAGCAATGCCCGAGTAGACTCAAGTGTGCCTAACTCCACACTAGCAATAAATAAACAGGCTTACTACATCGATAACTAGTACCTCATTGTTTTCATGCCTAATGTCAATTTGTATTTCAAATATTTATTCTTATCTTGAAAATTTTATAGTATGCACATAATGTTATCATGTCTATGCAAAGATTTGAAGTAATTTTAAAACAACATTTTAAGAGCATTTGAATCAACATTGTGCTCGTTGGATTTTGAATCTTTAACATTCATATTTCTATGCAGATTTGCTTAAATGTCTTAGTTGTTTGTATATAACTATTAGCTAAACATTCTTCAATGAAAACAGTTTGTCTGAAGCAATCGATTTATGTTCATGATGATGGGCTCGTTGAGATGAATAGCCTCTACAGATGATTTTCCCCACCGAAGTGAAACTCTTTCTTTGAGAGTAAGAGTACTTTTTAATTTATATTAAACTATACTGCAGTTATGTGTATATCTAATATAAATCTTAATGTATAATTTACCGACATATTATAACTATTTTTGATGTATGTACTGTGTACATAATGTTTACTATCACTTTTTCATATACATTTTTAATCTTAAATTTAAAATCTCAACCTTTCAAACTTTGCTTATCATGCATAGAACTTTGAAATTAATAAAAGGGTTTACAATGAATCTTGCTTGAAAGTATTTGTTCTGATCTCATATTTAAAAATCGAATTTATAACATGGAGCAATATTGTCATTGTAAATAATAGAATAAGCACTATAAGCTTTTATCTAGATTTTTCTTGTTCTCGAAGCTTTTCTGGATAAAAATAAAGTTGTACTTTGGTACTCTCAATGGTGGTTTTCCTTATGTACAGATAAACTTGTAAAATTTTCATTATAAATTCAAGTATTAATGATTCTTTCCGGCATTTAAATTATCATAATATCCTTGCATTGAACATATAATATAATTATGGGTTTTATCAAATTCATTCTTTATACATAATTTTTTTATATAAAATATCTGGAGATAGTTCAGTTTGGTAAATACATGTTTATGAAAAGAGCATTTAACTTAATAATACTATTTTATTTGTACGGTATTTTAATTTTGGAGCATTAAGTTTTAGTTCCTAAAACATTTCTGGTCAGAAAAATTAGAAATATTAAGCTTTGTAGCGTTTGTTCTTCAAATTTATAACATTATTACATAGTTTGAAAACGGGAAGAATGCTTGAAACCTGTCATGGTAATTGGACCAAAAAGGCTTTAGCTTATTTCCAACTATTTGATTATTGGGACTTCAAGTAAACCATAATATAGACACATTTTGTAGTAGGTATTTTGTAAACAATTTAGAAGAATTTGTACTCACTCAAGATTTTCAAGTTCATAGGCCTACATTTTTATTTCTGAAAAAGCTCTTTAAACGTTCAAAAGAGCTTAAAGATACTGTCATGATTTTGTAGGTCTGTTTTTAAAAATTTAATAATAAGTGATGGTGCCTTGATTTGTATTATCAAGACTTATGGTCCCAATTATTGGCAAATAAGATAATAGGTTTCTCTAGAGGAATAGTGACCCAAAAAGATAGGTCCTTATTACTATTAGTTCTTGCAAAATTTTTATACCGGTAGTTAAGAAATAATTCTTGAACTGCAGAGTAATAAAATAAACTGCAATAGTTATATTTGTAACAAAACTAACAATAAAAAGACAAACACTTTTCTAATGACACTTTGTTTAAACAATGACTTATGAACATAAACTTAATTCTGATGTTACTTTTAGTCCTTGAAATTCTTTTCAAGCATTTCTTAAACTTTTTAAAATATACTCTTCACTAAACGTTCATTCAAATTATGATAACATTCTTAGGATCTGTCATCTCCAAACCTTTTGCTAAGCTCAAGCCTGTGAAATGTTACTTAGTCAAACATGTAACAGTAAATCTCATGAATTTCCCTTTAAAAAGTTAAAACTTATATCTTGATCATCTTAAATCATCTTGAACTTTACTTCACACAAAGATAAACAAATCATTAAACAACAAATATTAGAATTTGCATACAACTTTTCTCATTGCATCAAATTGCTACTTTAACTTTAAATTATTACTTTGTGGTTTACTGTTCGGTGTCCTGCTATCAGATCTTGTAAAGTTGTACAATTTTGGTTTCATGTATTTATTGTGTGTTGTGTAAAAATGCATGTAGGTGGCGCTATAATAATATAGTCTGTTATTTATCAGTGTAATTTTAAAGGGATTTTCTTTTTTATAAACTGTTTCCATGACTGACAGCCATAATTATAGTTGTATTTCTTAATTATGTTTGGAAACATTAAAGAGTACATCCATTTACATTGTTTCTTTTGTGACTTTACCCTTAACTATTCAAATACTACCTACAATTTATCTATTAGAAAATACCATTCAATATTTAGTTGTTGGTATACAAGGTAGTTTACAGGCAAATGAGGTTCATTTGGTACAAATAAATATTAAAATGAAAGTCAATATTTTAGTAATGACAAATAACAACTGAGGCTGTGCTTTCTTTGTTACATTACAATTTGGCAGGGCCGTTTCCAGGCGCAGTGACAACTTTTCACCATGGATGGTGGTTCCCCCCGTGGTTCGAAGTCACATTAAGCCATTGGTACCTCCATTGATCGGCAGGCTATTAATTAATGACCCAATCTGGGGAACAGTCGGCCCTAGTTTGTAACAAGACTACATCTCATCATCCATCAAAACACTCATCACACACCATCTTATTCACCTTAAAATACCCTCTAAGAGTGCCGAGTGTCTCAAATTAAAGTGCTGTTATTGAGATGAGTACTCTAAGAAATGCATGGTAAATTATGTTACTCTGATTTTCCATCACTAACAATTTACACATTGTCCCAAAAAATGTGTACACAATATAAACTATGTGAGTTTTTATGAAATGTAACATTTGAATATGCATGGTCTTTTGTTGCTAAACATTAAAATTTATAAATGTTGTAATAAAGACCATTAAAATTTATACATTTAAATATAGACTACTGGACCTATGTCCTTTAGTCTGTGATTTAAAATATCAGACTGATACAAACTGGCACAGTGATTGTACAGTGCCCAAAGTGATGTCATTGAAAGAACTGGTATTTAAAAAACAACAGTACTTCCAGCAAGGATTTTTCAGACTCAATTAATTAAATGGTAACATTCATTCATATTGTTTGAAAACAGGGGTTTTAAATTATCAACTGATGTAACTTCCAACAATAATATAAGTTTACGTACAGTTCGCTAAATTCAATTAAAGTGTGTGTACAGTTTAGAGACACTGTATAATATAATGACTTAAAACCTTTCTTCTTTGACACTACAGATTACCAATAAAAGCCAAAAAGAGGCAAAACCCATCGGATATCAAAAACGAAGACTTTGGGTTAAAGTATATTTTAGTCTTGGTGAACTATGCATAATTTGAAAGCTGAATTCTCTTAGTATTTGGGGTTTTACTCATGTGATAAAACAGACAAATGTTGAAATATCTGGTAAAAAATAACAAAATTACCTTATTTTGAAAAAAAATTCATTTTCTGGGAAGTATACACTTTAAAATGCACAATTTTTTTTATCGATTTTAGTACAAGAAAGTCCAAAAATAAAAAACAAAAAAACCAAAGGTATACAGTGTAATTATGTAAATATGACTGTGAATTAAATTGATCTAGAGGATAACCATATCTTGTAAAGTTGTACAATTTTGGTTTCATGTATTTATTGTGTGTTGTGTAAAATGCATGTAGGTGGCTATAATAATATAGTCTGTTATTTATCAGTGTAATTTTAAAGGGATTTTCTTTTTATAAACTGTTTCCATGACTGACAGCCATAATTATAGTTGTATTTCTTAATTATGTTTGGAAACATTAAAGAGTACATCCATTTACATTGTTTCTTTTGTGACTTTACCCTTAACTATTCAAATACTACCTACAATTTATCTATTAGAAAATACCATTCAATATTTAGTTGTAGGTATACAAGGTAGTTTACAGGCAAATGAGGTTCATTTGGTACAAATAAACATCAATGAAAGTCAATATTTTAGTAATGACAAAATAATAACAACTGAGGCTGTGGTTCCTTACATGGTTCCAGAAGTCACATTAAGCCATTGGTACCTCCATTGATCGGCAGGCTATTAATTAATGACCCAATCTGGGGAACAGTCGGCCCTAGTTTGTAACAAGACTACATCTCATCATCCATCAAAACACTCATCACACTCACCATCTTATTCACCTTAAAATACCCTCTAAGAGTGCCGAGTGGCGGTGTCTCAAAGCAAAGTACCGTTATTGAGATGAGTACTCTAAGAAATGCATGGTAAATTATGTTACGGTACTCTGATTTTCCATCACTAATGATTTACACATTGTCCCAAAAAATCTATACACAATATAAACTATGTGTGTTTTTATGAAATGTAACATTTGAATATGCATGGTCTTTTGTTGCTAAACATTAAAATTTATAAATGTTATAATAAAGACCATTAAAATTTATACATTTAAATATAGACTACTGGACGCTATGTCCTTTAGTCTGTGATTTAAAATATCAGACTGATACAAACTGGCACAGTGATTGTACAGTGCCCAAAGTGATGTCATTGAAAGAACTGGTATTTAAAAAACAACAGAACTTCCAGCATGGATTTTCAGACTCAATTAATTAAATGGTAACATTCAGTTATATTGTTTGAAAACAGGGGTTTTAAAAGATCTGATAAAAATTGTAAGCATAAGGTGTTTTGAGAAAATTCTTATTTTTACATTGTTCTTAGGCCTATGGGACGTATGGGACGCAAAGTAATGGCCAACCGCCAACCGGTATTGCGCACAGTCAGGGAATTCTTAATCGACCCATAAGATCAATGTAAAAACACAAATTTTCAACCCTCACATTGACAGTTTTATCAGATTTGTATGAGAAAACCCCAATGTTTTAAGGTGTATTAAATATTTAAGTGACTCCGCTAAGCTGAATTTCTATTTTCATGCATAAGACCATGACATAAATAAAAAATTAAAGACATTTGAATTTTTATTTTTTAAGTATTTTAAATTCAGACCTTAGGGGTTTACATGTGGATGTTGAATAGAATGTTCAAAAAAGTCAGCGGAGTCACTGCAGTGGATTGGCGTTTTTTGAATGAAACTTTTTTAAATTTCCGCATTGTTCTTACGAGACAAAAAACAAAATGGCCAACAGGTACTGGTTTATCTTAATTCAAACAAAAGATAATAATCTGTGTGTGGTTTGAACACGGGCTTAAATACTATGATTACAAACAATTAACACAAACACACAGGTTTCCGTGGTGTAGCGGTTATCACGTCTGCCTAACACGCAGAAGGTCCCAGTTCGATCCTGGGCGGAAACATATACATTTTATTAGTCAGATTCGAAAATCAAACTAACTTTTGGTACTTTTGACAAATGTATCATATTTTACAAGTAATATGATTTAATAGGATTGGGATGAGATTCAGACCAAACAAACTATGTGCTCTGTCGTCACCTCATACAATAAACAAAACCAATAATTTATGTTCGTTCAATAGGCACTTTGTATAGGTATGTACGAGTATTATATGTAATGGGTTTCAGCAGGTTTCTGCATTCCCTTGGTGCGCTAGTCTTTAGATGACATTTGAATTTGCTCGCTGAGTGTTCTACCTTGAAGTCGAAGGAATCTGTCATTTTGCTCTAAAACAGAGGCTGACATTAAACCCTAGAGACGACATTAGCACACTGCACACATGAAATGACTTGCTAAAGTTGCAATTTTTCCATAGAAATAAAGGTTTGTTTTGCTGTTTTTTCTCCAAATTGCCAAAACAGACTGCAATTTTCTCCTGCAAATAAAGTTACGACACATTTTAGTTCGTCATGGCTTCGTCTTCCTAATTCGTCATAGACGTAGCTGTTACACTTTTATTACAGGAAATAGTTCTACCTACCTCTAGTTTCATAATATGTAATGTATTTCAGTACCTCACATGGTGTCGCATTTTGATTTGAAAAAGAGACATGTCTCCAAAATATAGAGGCAGGGTAGTGTCAACAGTTTTAAGTGTTTGAACGCTGGTCTGCGCGACTCTCTTCCTTGCAGCTTTGCGACTACAACACTCAAACCTTTTTGTTCGTAAAATAAAAATTTAGGAAAAGCTTGCATTTGAACAACCTCTCCATAATGCGAATCCTTAAGAAATGCGTGGGGAGTCGTAATACGCCATCATCAGTACCTCAGTATAGTGAGTTGGGCAGTACTCGAACAGTTTCCTCAAAGGCTCAAAACATACATATACCTAAAAGATATCTTAGCACAAGCATTGTCTACATGGCAATCCCTAATCAACCCTCGATCGAGGAACTTCATCAAGTAGACTTCTTCGATCTCAGTTTCATCTATCATAACGGTTGGACTATGATCAGAGTCTGACGCAAGCGGAATTCATTTTGTACGTAAGGTTTGTTTTGAGGTTATGTTCATGATGTTGAGTTGAACTATTTTGCTCAATGAACGTTTTTCACTTTTGCTTTGGTGAAACAGAGTCGTGTCATCGGCATATTGGACGAGTCGCCCTTGTATAGACGAGCCAACACCATTGACGTAGATCAAGAAAAGCAAAGGACTAAGTATGGAGCCTTGAGGAATCCCATAGTCCAGCCCCTCCTACTCTGATCGTACATCTGAAATTTCGATGAATGGGGTTCTATTACCAGATACAGTATATGATTCTAGCCACTCGAGTGGCTCTCCTCGTACCTATGGTGTAAGAATATCCATGGTGTAGTCTTACACCATGCTCGTACCCCATAATAGTGTATGTAGTTATCTAATCAGAATACGGTGTTCAACACAGTCGAAGGCTTTTGACAAGTCGAGAAAACACCTAATGTATCTCTTCAACTTTCGATTCCCTCCACTATCATATTGACCAGACGCAAAATTGCGTATGAAATATACTCGTAAGAGAATAATTGATACATCAAAATGTAAAATAAATAGGGCCTATCCTACTTATGTGATTTGTTCTTCATGTTCAAGATTTCCAGTGAGCTTTGAACATCCAACTACCTAATGAGTTAAAGTAGTAAACCCCAGTAAATATTGAGTTGATGGCAAACGCGTACAAACCCATTGTAAATAAATAAATGGTTTATTGCGTTCAACATGTTAACATGTTATGCAAACGTCACTTAATTTTGAAAAGCTAAAATTTTCCACGCATTCTAACATTGAAATCCCAGTCAGACATACATTTTGACATTCACTCTCTCATTCATTCGAATGTACCACTCTAGTCCTGTAGTCAGTTTGTGTGTTCCGCGTTTTCCCAGTCGTGTGCCATAAACTCGTCTGTATGTAAAATGCTTCTGAGGCCAAAACTTTTTCAGGCGAGTTTTAAAACCTAAGCTCATGGGCACTTTGATCGAATTTGGTAACCTGTTGACGAGCTGAACTCCTACCTGAGAAGGTAATCCATGAACTGCCGTTCTGTGTCTCCCAGTTCAGTAGTTTTCCCTGCCTCTAGTTTCATAAGAGTGAATGTCACTTCCTCTTACGAGACCGCATTTTGACTTGAAAAAAGACATGTTTCTAACATATAGAGGCAGGTAGTGTCAACAATTTCAAATTTTTGAATGCTGGCTACACTCTCTCCATTGCAATTTTGCAATGGTTCGGACTACTTTTTTTGTAGAATGAAGACCCTGGCAAAACTTGATTTTGAGCATTCACCCACAACGCCAATCCGTAGGAGGTGTGGGTAGATACACCGTAATACGCCGTCATCAGTACCTGAATTGGGCGGTATTCGGATAATTGCCTTAAAAGATAAATTCCTGAGGCTAATTTTGAACAGACACTGTGTATATGACACTCCCAGGTCAAACCTCGGTCGAGGTATATCCCAAGGAATTTCGTTGAATAGACCTCTTCGATCTCAGTATCGCCCACCATGACTGTTGGCCTGCTATCTGAAACCGTCTGTCGCAGACAAAATTCAAAGAAATTTGATTTTGTTGCATTTGTTTTAAGATTGAGCTCGTTGAAATGCTGAATTAAACTATTGAGCTCAAAAATGAAACTACATTTCCAATTGTTGGTTTGTAGATGCTTTGAAACAGAGAGTCGTGTCATCTGCGTACTGGACAAGCTGCCCGTTCTGTACCGATGAACCAACGTCGTTGACATAAATAGACAGAAGAGAAAGGGGCTGGAGTATGGAGCCTTGTGGGACTCCATAAATCGCAGCCTCCTCCCCTCAACTAACGTCAGAAACTCCTACAATTGTGATCTATTACTGAGATATGATTCAAGCCACTTGAGTGGCACTCCTCGTATCCCGTAATATTCGAGTTTTTGAATCAAGGTGACATGATCGACACAGTCATAGGCCTTTGATAAGTCGAGGAACACACTGAGTGTAGTTTCTCGATTCTCGATGGCTTCTACTATCATCTCGACTAGACGAACGACTGCGTCTATATTGGATTTTTCACTTTGAAATCCAAATTGGTTTGATGATAATAGTTTGTGTTTTTCTAGGAAATTCGCGATTCTGATTAGAAACACCTTCTCAAAAATTTTACTGAAGGCTGGCAAGATTGAAATTGGGCGGTAATTTTGAGTTGAAAACGGGTCGCCCTTTTTAAAAATGGGGATGACTTTTGCAATTTTGAGAGGGAGGGAACTGTTCCATGAAAGAGATTGATCAAGTGTTCAAGTGGCTTCAACAAATGCTTTGAGCACTGTTTGTACTTTTAAGTGAATAACCTCGACACTAAATATCATCGATGTTGCCTTCAGTCACTTCAACTCAGTCGCCCCAGGTGTGAACAGTATGAGTGAAGATCTTAAATTTTTAAATTTCATAGTATTTCTATTAGGCCTAAATAAATCTGATTAATTAAACTAACACAAATCTTCCATCTCCTCCATTTTCCTATAATCGCGATCGCCATTTTCTGCATTTCCTGACTCCCTCTCCCCAAGGGCAGTCCTCACACTGACACATCATCATTGACAAGTTCATCAGTTGGATTTTTGCAATCTCGGGGCCCCGGACACGTGCCTCACTCGAGAGAGCTTATCCCACACCCCTGCCCCTCACCCCTTCCCCTATTCACTCTCAATCAAATTTGCTGACCGGTGTCGCCATTGTCCCCTGCCCTCCGGCTTAAAAAACTCGCCGGTTGGTCCAGCATGCTGCTTTGTAAACTTGTCAATGCCAATCGCCGCACGCGTCCAACAACGACTTCTTGTCACGATTTTTTGCGTGTTTTATATACGAATCAATAGTGGAATTCGTTTACGATTGTTTGGCTGAGTATAAATGTAAAATAGATTTGATAGTTGGTTTTGCGTGGTGATCGATATATGGGTTTCATTTTAATGTATAATCCAATAATTTTATAATTTGAAAAATCAGCGTCGCTGGTTATTTAAAAAAAACAACAAAATGCTTCGTTGGTTATAGATTTTGATACATTAGTAGCAAAACCAAGTGATAAAAATCAAAGCTTGAGCCAAACTGATAATATTTGTTTCCAAGTTTAAATCTTCTACCTTTTGACGTGAACAAACAAAAACTCCAGTAACTAACATTTATGCTTTAATAGGTGTTGTAACAAGGTTAAGTGTAAGATAGGCCATGAGATTTAACTACCTTTGTTTGTAATGTATAACTTTGCAAATAAAGAGGTTTTCTATTTTATTCTATTCTATCTTAACAAGTTTAACTTCTTCTATACTACTGAATATGTATTGATTAGATGAATGTCTCGTAAGACTATTGTTAAGTATTTCCATTTAGTCTTTACATGGTTTTGTGCTGCCATTGGCTCAAATGGAGTGCCAATTCTTCAGCCTGTGAGTGAGCAGTAAGTGTATTCAGTGTTTACATTGTCACCCCTGTGTCGGGCAGAAAGAAGCCGCAGCTGATGAGTGACCGCACATGCAAGGGGCCAGATTTCAGGCGAAATGGACAAAATAGGGCGTCAGTGTTTGTGGAAATAATGCAAATGTGTCCGGGTCCGGCAGCTGGCTTACACAGACACATATCGACACCACCACACCTGGACACAGACCAGGCCTCGGGCACGAGCTACTGACTCAGTCATTGCGACGTAGTAGGTGAACACCTTGTCATTCGTTACAGGCTTGGCAATAGATTTATTAATCTTTTAGTTAAGTTTAATAAAGTTATCTTCTATTTAGATAATTAATTAAACATACAAGTTAAGGAACTCGTATTTACAACACCTTAAAAGATTACTGAAGTCCGAGGCCAAAGGCCGAAGCAAGGCTGTGAGAGAAGCGAACTAGAGTCAAAGTTAGTGAAGTAGAGTAACTAATTGTACAGGCAATTTGCTAGATTCATGCCAACGGCGCTTTTGCGCTTATAGCTAGGTGTCGGCTGGTTGTAGGTAGTATATTTAGACAATTTGTCAAGCACTTAGGCCCTGTCATCGGTCTTTATCTCGATCAAATATGTATACTATGGACAAATTAATGTAACTTTTAAGTGTTAACTAACATCTCCGCTTGTCCAAAAACCGTGTTCTTAGTACCATTAGGTTGATTTGATGAGCTCATTGAATGTACTCTATACAGGCTGGGCAAGTTCACAAATGAGAATTGACGAGTTTCACAAGAATAATTTCAACCACTTTAAAGACAAATCAGGCCGACACGCTGGCATGAGTGAATCGAATTTCCTTTGCATTTTGTTACTCTAGTTCGCTCCAATCACAGCCTCGCTTCGGCCTTCGGCCTCAGCTTAGCCCCCTGTATGATTAAGGGTATTACGAGACTGTTAGCTGCGCCCACAGCCCCGCTTCGGTCTTCGGCCTCGGCATGGCCTCCTGTATGACTACGGGTGTTAAGAGTGGATAGTACAGAACCCGCTGGACCGATTTCGTCTTACGCGCGAGGGTGAAGCTAACATATCGGAGCAGCGCCACCTCTCGGTTACTTGCCGAACTGCTATACAAGACACTGTGCCAGCGCGGCGTTGCCACGTCGAGCCAGTACCAGCGGGGATGACTTCTACTATAAGATGAATAGTAGAAGTATCTTTTGCAATGTCGGCTTTACAGCAAAAACTTTACAGAAAAACCCCTCGATAAGTAAGACAAATGGTTACATTTGAGAAAACCTGCGTCCCGAGACATTGTCAACAACGAGTAGCAGGATTTCTACAGCGAGACTAAAATTATTGGTCACAATGTGATTCTCTCCAGTTTCTTGTGATTTTGTAGTTCAAGGATACATGTATTACAAATTAGACATAAACATTCATTTTCCGTTTTATACGGACGGATATTCTACAAACAGTAAAGCGAATTCAGGGCCCTGTTTTATATACGGTACTTCGTTGGTATCGTACTTCTAAAATTTAAAAGTTAACAACTTAAAACCCAATTTGTAATAGTACTAAATGGATGTTTTGTAAAAAAATATAACAGGTTTCATATTTTCTCAGTTATACATTTTTCGTCAGACGTACAGGTAGCTTTGATGACTTGGCTAGAGAGGTTAGATTTCATATTAAATTTAACATATTATTTCCATAGTTACTTCATCATTTCACAGATTATTAACGGCAACATTAAAAGTGCAACGTATAATTTCTATGGCAACTCAAGACAGAACGATTTCGTATATCCATAAGGTAGCACTCCTCGACCGGCTGCGAGCTAATCTCCACCAATAATACCCGATTAGGTCCTTGGTTGCTGGAGGTTGGGCCGTGGTCACCCGTCTTGTTTCACGCTCGGGTCTGCGTTCACTCTATAAGTATGAAAAAGTGAAAATCGAGTCACTCTCTTTTCCCTCTTTCATATTTAGAGTGTTGATAACACCCTATTAGGTCCCTTGGTCGGTGGAAACGGGCAACAAGCAGGTCAGGTTTGCACAGAGGATTGCTACCGTGCTTCGCGCCCCCGCCTCGGAGATGTGGGTTTTCACACGGTTTTTACACATCCATAAAATAAACAAAACCTAATTTTTAACTCCGCTAAGCCGGTGGCAAGCCCGGGACTCGGCAACGAGGAGGAGGAGTCGGAGGAGTATTAACCTCGATAAGAAACCGGAGGTCATCTGGCCCGGATGACAGTTTCTCTGTAAGGGCCCCTTGCCAGGGTGACGGCAAAGTTCTCAACGGTGGAGCAGGTGGACCAATCATCTCCAGGGAGCTGCGACACTTGAACTTGCGGTGAGGAGTGGTGACCAGAGATCTGCAACGAATGATGTGACACGGGAGACTCAGTGACTAGAGATGAAAGAAGACCTGACAGGGAGGAAGGTGAAGATCATCGAAGATAAATAGAATCAATGAGGTGAGGGACAGTTGGATTGTGTGTGTATCAAAACTTACCTAATGAATTAATAAAATAGGTTCAACGGAAATCAAGTTGTATTTACTCAATTGAATGTTTACAAAATTACAAAAGTACATAATAAAACTAACATGTGATTAAACAAAGGTTAATGTTCACCACCTACCCCTACACACACAAGTTAAAATTAACTGCGGTTTCTACTCGCTTCTGCCTTCGGTCTCAGACTAACGGCTTTTCACTGGCAGTATACCATGAATAGTATATCATAAAATGAAAATTATTTTAAATTTCAATAAAATCGGACTACTCGTTCTGCTGTTATAGCGGAAAATCACTGTTTCGATCGCCATTTAGAAAAGATTGATGGATTTTCATATTTTTAGTATATTGTTGGATACTACCAAAATACATATTTGTTTTAAATCATTCATAAAAATGCCTGAACTTACTGTTTGGTATGAGAAAAGACCCGGAAAAATGGGGTTTCAGTGGATCTTTGGGGTTACGCGAACTCAAAGAGATATTTACAAGAAAATGTGACCTGTAGAGATGATACACATACATATACATAACATACGTATATAAAGTTTAAAAAATGCTCAACACGTGTTCTGGGGTCAGGGTTGGTGCTCATTTCATGGTCCCGGGCCTGGATCTTACCATGCGGACTGTATGAATATCTCATTTTTCCAAAAGAAATTCGATAACAATTTGAGAATTTGCCAAGGTTTCATACTTTATGAATGTTCTTTCCAAACTAGACTGTTGAAATTGATATATGCTGTATTTTAAAAGGAAAGTTACTAAAATGAGAGGAGTAACTTGGACTGATGGATAAAAGGAGAATAATAAAACAAATCGAATAACTCAAAACATTAATAATTTATGATAAGAAATCAATCTCTAAATACGCACAACACATACACTTTGGCACAGCCATTAAACGAGAATGCCTGTATGCAGCGGAAACCTTGGTGAAATGACGGACTTAGATCAAATCCAAAAAGAGAAAGGAAAATTGCCAGAAAAATATTTTGCCCAATAATATATTAAACCGAAAATACAGACTTCACAAAAATACATAAATAGAGATGTGCACTAACATACGCTTAGGTATTAAGAAACGAAGATTGAAATTTTCCGGCCATATAAAACGAATGCAACCTAACAAAGTAAGTTTTGGAATTGTATAAAACTTGAAGTTAGGCAAAAGTAAAAACAATCAAATAAATCACCGCAGTACAAGAAAATTAAACACGGCAGGTAACACAAAAACGGGCAATTACGTCAGGAGCAGATTTAGAGAAATGGTGTTTGATTGGAAAGTTGGTCAGAAGGAAGTTCCTGAAAGAAGAGTAGCTTGGACTAATTAGGACGTAAGAAAATTAGCTCATTCATAAAGCAATTTCGAGGACAAAAAAATCTAATTTTTCAAGACGGCAATAACATCCTTAGCGTGGAACGACAGGGCCTATGCGTAAATAGTCATGCATATTTTAAAAGCTTTCTTCGTTTGGCTATGTTGTTTGAAATAAAGTGTTTTCTTCGTTATAGCTGGCACTTGAGAACAACGGTTTATAAACTTGCAATTGTGTTCTTTATCTCTGTTACCACCGATAAAAACAGAACAAATTTAAAGTCAAGAAGCCTTGTGCAGTTTTTATTGATGCCAAGCAACCTTACAGTAGTCAGCAGTACTTATTGTTACCAAACTGATCACATTAAAATGTTACTTACAATTTACATAACCCAATCTCTAGTTTCATTTTTAATCGTTTTGTGTTAGCATTATTACCGACACGTACACAATCTAACCGCGTATTATATTGTACGAACCCCGTATTGGTTGTGTTAGATCAATGGACTGTACTAAAATTTCGTCAATGTTGGCATGCCTAGTACCCTAACAGAAAGTTTTAAACGTTGCAAAACAACTTGCTTTAATTTCTTTTAACAGAGCGGTATCGACTTTGATAAGACCTGAGGTAAGATCATTTAGATTGTTTTACTGCAGGTACATCAGCTGTTTTAAATATTTACATTTTAATCTTAACACTGACTTGTAGAAACTAACATAACAGTTGACTTCTAAAAAGAATGTTTAAGCTCTAAGACAAATTTATAACCCAGAATTTTGAGTTTAAAATTTGTTCATTTATAGTGTATTTAATTTGTAAATTAAATTTTATTTCTTAATATTAATTGCATTATGACAAAAGTATGATTCATCCGTATAAAAAGTAAATAAAGTTAGCTATTGGTATCAAATGATCAGTACGAAATCCATGCTAGAAACCCAAGTTTACCCATGGGCCGATTTCAGTTAATGCGTATTTGCAAAATCCATCTTGTTTGATCGTGTCCCCTTTATGACTCACCCCCAACAAAATGGTGGAACTCAAAAACAAAGAGAGTACAAAGGGCGCGTTCCCCTGACCCTGATTGGGCGTCAAGCCATGGACAAAATAAGTAAAAACTTATGTATAGAGAGAGGGGAACTGTGTGGGCTGTATGCTGAATCAGGGGGAGATCTGAGTAGGCCTAAGTTTGATAGCAGCCATCAAACCCAGCAAGATGTTAAGTAACTTAGTTTTACGTGTATCTAATAACAGTTTTTCAAGTCTTCAACCTATATACTAATTTCAAAATTATACTATTTTGTAAATAAAATGTTGTCTATTTAATTTTTTTTATACTCCATACTTAATACGTGTTTGTGACTTCACATTATAACATACCAAACGTTAGTCTATTAGCCGCTTTACCCGCGATTTCGCTTCAGGCTGAAATGCTGTTCTTCCATTTGTCTTTTTTCCGTTTTCCAAGTTTCCGTCTAGTGTTTTCAAAGTACATTAGATGGAGGAAAGAGTTAAAAACCTGTCAATTGTTTTATTTTAATTTTATTTTTTGTTTACAATTATGTTGCTATTCTATTATAAGGAAAGGTATTGGATTTCTTGAATTTAGAATAATAAACCATGTTCTTGCGCGAACATTCAAACAAAACCCCTCCCCAATCATATTAATTAAAGGAATTGTGGAAAATTAAGCCTTGAGTTTATTTGGATGTTTAGTAAAATGTGGTCAGCATGCATAATAGCAACAATGAAATATAACAAACATTACTTTTACACCTATAGCGTAAGAATGGTAGTTTCTCAACAGAATAACCGGTTGACCACTTGGGTTGTTCTGTTCACCAACTTTATATTTTAAAATTCAATAAGAAGCTTGTTCTTGATCAACTTATAGTCAAGTTAACCAATTTGCATTATATATAGCTTTTGTGTGTTCATGGTTAATAATTGTTGAGTCATTATATTAATTGTTTATCCATGTATCCTCGTATCGTCATTTGTACAATAAAATTGTGTTGACTACACTACCACTGGTAAGACAAGGTCCACTTAGGTAACTATGCAAATTAAAACTATAGTAATTTATACTAAATAGATATCCATGAACTCACCTAAAGTGTAAAATGGATGGTTTATGAAGTAAGGTTTTAGGTTTTTTCTAAATGTAACAAAGCCGTTGGTTGATGTAATATCTATATTGGTAGTTTGTTAAATAATTTTTTACCAGCCTGAAGTGGAAGTTTGTTAAACATTTCAAGGCGATGGAATTCAAATTTTGACATATTCCTATTGCGAATTTCGTTTTATAAACCTTAATTTATATTGTTAATTAGTTTTAATTTTCATAGAAATTTCTAACTTATCTTCAAGTACCTATTATGACTGTCACGACCTTTGTCACTAAATTCATATCATTCATAGCCATAAAAAGTAATCATGTAAATGTAATACTATTCCAAATTATTTATCGCTTTTGTGGTTATAGTTTATGATTTTTTGTTAAAGGCATTGTATTCATGTACAATTTTATTATGACACGCATTATATTGTGCAAAAACATATTGTACTTTGGCAACCTCTTTCATACACATATTCAATTTAAACTGAAACCCTGCATGAAGTTAAATGTATGGCTAATTATTTATTGGTTGTAGTCGTTGAATCTATATAAATAAAATAAGACTTTTGTCTGTACATTGACAAGAATCCATCAGTTTTTGGTTATTTGGTGTTGAAATACTTTGCACAGACCGAAACTGGTGTCAAAAAAATCCTGTCTGTCTGTCGATCTGTCTGTATGTCTGTAACGTTTTAAGGCATCTTGGACCGCTTATAACTCAGAATCGACTGAAGCTATGGTAGTGAAACTTCGTTTAAGGGTTAAGTCCATTACGCAGTGTGTCTTTAGCTATATTTCATACCCATACAACATCCACAATATAAATGACGAGGGACCAAAGTAGGCACTTAGCACGTTTTTAAGGCATCTTAGACCGCTTATAACTCGAAATCCGCTGAAGCTATTGCGGTGAAACTTCGTTCAAATGTTAAGCCCATCACGCAGTGTGTCTTTAGCTACATTTCATATTCATACAACACCCACAAAATAAATAGTAAAGGACCAAAGTGAAAATCTGTTTAGGCATTTTGGACCGCTTCTAAGTCAAAATCGGCTGAAACTATGGCAATTAAACTTTGTTTGATGGTTAAGCTAATCACTCAGTGTGTCTTAATCTACATTTTATGTCCATATAACATCCTTAAAATAAATTTCAAACAACCAAAGTGAGTTCTAAAACAGGTGGAACGGCGGGAGTAACTATGACTCTCATAAGGTAATCAACACTTATCTATATAAATAAAATAAGACTTTTGTCTGTACATGTCTGGCGAGGGACCAAAGTGGGCACTGAACACGTTTTTAGGCGTTTCGTACCACTTATAAGTCAAAATTGGCTAAAACTATGGCGGTCAAACTATGTTTAAGGGTTAAACCCATCACGCAGTGTATCTCTAGCTATATTTCATATCCATACAACATAAATGGCAACACTTATAAGAATAAGATGGTGAGCTAACAGGCAAACTAAATGGTTTGCTAAAAATATAATTATAGGAAACAATTTTTTTATTTTAAATTTGCAATTTTTAAATATACACACAGCTATGTTAATAAAGCCCCGAGGCGAAGCGCGGGTACTCTCAGCTAGTTCATAAATAAAGAAACATGAACAAATGCATAGTAATTGCAACCAAACCTCAGTCAATTGCCACCCACTGCTTGTGCTCTACTCATATACAGTACCACCTCGTGTGGCTGAGTGGCTCATGCATTGCATGTTCTGAGAACTATAATTATGCGAGCCTAGTCCCTACTCAACTCACTTCGCGTGCGTCGACTCGCGAATCTAGATTGGTCAACCCGTTCCCCCTTCCCCTCCCGCCACAAGCTCCTACATACAAAATGGCGAACATTGCAAATTTTCGCCAAGTGGAAGGGGGAATTAAATTGATATGGGTGTGTTCGCCAATCACATGGCAGACTTCCAACACGCTGTGCTTGCAGTGCCACTTATGAAATGGCAGACCATATCATTCCTTTAATCTCAATTACTAGCCATAGTCTTGATAATTTAGGTTGAAAACTGCACGTTAGTTCATTAAAATGCTAATTTGGTCTTCTATTAACTTCGCGAGATTAGATATGAAATTAATGATACTGGACTATTCTAAAAACTAAACGTTACATTTTGCTTTGATGATATCTGAACTTAATCCTAGATTAAACTCATTAAAACGTGTCAGGACTAAACTCATTTATCTAGGAATATTAGGAAACTATTTTGTTTTATTACATCATCATTATTTGCTTACCAAGCAAAAGGCAATTGAAACACTTGGTATACAGATTGAACTAGCACAATTTAGAATACGCATTTACCTAATTGTCCGTTCATGCCAGTAAAAAGAAGAAGAAAAAGGAAAAACGCCTATACCAAGCTTCAAGCACCTGCAAAAATTTATAAACCGAACAAAGAAAGCAAGAACGCACACACATGACACATCCAAACAATTTACAAATGAAAAGAAACACTGCCTTCCAAAATGTGACTGATTTAGGGGTGTTAGTAATGTCATTTTTCTTACTTGCGATTTAGTAAGACATGCAGTTTAAGTTGTTTAAGATGAGCTTTTAAGTATGAATATATAGACACATATCTTATATACAACATTTTAAGTTTAGAATTCAGGAGTTGATTTTTTTATAGTAGACTAGTAGCTAACATAATACATAACATAGCTAACCATGACATTATTGTTACATTTTAATAAATCAGAAACAGCATCTTTGTAAATCCTGGAAATATCACGGCATGTTTCACTATATACCTTTAATTTTCATTTCTTGTTATCCTTTTCCGAAGAATATTCATAAATGTATACAGTACAGGATCCCGATGTACTAATTCTAAAAGATGGGAGTGAAGGTTCATAATAAGCCGATTTCATTATATCAAGACACATAATGGTGGCACACACAGTGGTTAGAGATAATTATATGCAGATGTAATTCCAAAACCGTTTTAACTTTCATTGTTACTAAAAAAATGCTTAATACTTAAGACGACTATTCCGAATCACACTGAGACCTATACCTAAAAATAAACTGTATACGGTTAACTTCAACTATAGTAATTAGTAAATAAAACTATTATCATACTGTCTAGATCACTGAACTGTGTGAAGTTTGTGGGAATTTAATTAGACACTAGACGTTTTAAAATTATTCACAAACCTAACAATATGTAATTTTACAAAATAAACTATTGGTTTCATTTATTAGTTTACACGTTTAATTTCACTTCAAGTTCTTCTGTTGACGACACAATCACAGAAGTAAAAAACAAAAGGATAAAGATCAAAGTGAAAATCAAAACTTCCACTTTTACCTCAGCCAAAAGAGGGTCTCTTGCAATCAGAAATAATGCATTTGTTTGGACAATGGCATAGAACCGAGCTCATTTTGGTCATTTGACAAAAACTGTATGCGCTTGCACTATATAGGGCGGCAGCAGTGGAAGTGGCCCCCATGTAGGCACGAGCCAAAAACATTTACACAATGGGCAAGATGCAGAGAAGGTAAATAGTTTTTTTGATGAAGGACGGAAATTTAAGAGGGGAGGGGCAGCTGCAAGATGGACACCAGCTGCCCGGCCTGGACACTCGCCCCGGCCCCGGCCCTGGGCCCTCGGTTTTGGGACAAACTACCAGGTTTCGAAATTGCGGATTTTGAAGTAACGAACAGTACAAATTAAATAACAAATATTAATTTATAATGAAAATATGAGTATTTTTCGTCGTAGGTAAATCGGTTTTAAACTACAAAAGTTATCTTTAATATCAGCAAAATTTCAAGTTGGAATTAACTTTAATTTTTTCTGTTTTATACATTGTTTTAATTTTTGTAGTTGGCAATTTTTCGCAGAAAAAATACGAACTTATTTGTGAAACCATACATTTTAACGTTATTCTGACAATTTGTCTTTTAAAAATGGGTTTGGCGCTTACATTTAAAATGTATAAGTGGCATTACATTCGGTCGACACCTTATAATGATTGAATGTTCGTGATCAGTTTTCGTTACCAAACCTCTCGTGTATCCTCAGCACTCATACTAGCTGTAAGTGTTAGCACAGCTGTTGTGAACCCATAACGTGATGTCCGAACCCCCCTGCCCCTCCTCCTCACCACCATACTCTGCTTAATGGCCCGTGTTCTGTAATTATCCATCATTATCTCATTATTAAACAATCCCTTGACTTCAGGTAGCACTGTTTTAAACCGAGTCAATAACGCTTGAAATGTTTTTTGTACATTTCGGCAATCTTCACTGGCACTTAGGCATGAATTTATATGAGGTGAGTTCATTGTATGCATAACAGCCTCTAAGTAAGGGAGTGACGAATCCCGTTTTGATTTCAAGGTATAAGGATGATTTGCATAAGGAAGCTCGGCAAGTGCAAATGTTTCAGAGGTAGCCTGTAATAATTTATAACGTGTTAATTAACCAATAAATACTTGAACAATTAAAAATTATTAATTTCTAACTAGCCTTCGGCCAGCTAAGGGTGGAGCCCCAGACCCCCACCTCTGGCCTCGGTTTGGCATCACTTCAAGCAAATACTCATAATTTTTTAGTTAGGTATTTCCTTGAGAGTTGAAACGTATACACTGTAACCTATTTGTTGATGTTTACATTTACAGTATAGCTGGCATTTTTATTACTTTGCCCGTATTCAAGCAAATTTAAATTTTAACAGTGTAAAAAATCAGTTTGTCCACGCATAACTCCTCTTGAGGTAACTAAATATGTCGAATGATATGTATAATGAAACACATGATTCACTGAGTGTTTTTATACCAAAACAACAATTTAACTTCAATTAGAACCTGAGATATATGATTAGGACAAAGCTAAGAAAACATGGGAAACCCTTTGAGTATAACTTGAGAACCGAAAGTTAAGCGATGTTTGATGATAAATTATGCATAAATACCTTTCATTTAAAAAAATGAAGAAAATCGCCTGATAGAACGGTTGTAATTGACTGCTTTAGATGATGTTCTTTATATTCTTTTAATATATAGTAATAATAAAACGTTTATATAATTCAACCAAAGGGAGAATAAATGACCTAGTACTAGTATATTCCTGTAATACCTTGACTTAGTTATCTGGAAATACTCGTATACTGGTCGTTTTAGTAGCGTGACCAGAGGAATATTTTCATATACAAAATACAATAATATCACTTAAGATGCTTCTAGTTCGTTATAAATGCTTCTCAAAATTATTATGAACGCTTCAAGCAAAACAGTCAACATAGGATGATATAAAGCAAAGTCTCCTACTGGAATTATACCGAAACATTCTTAGCCAGTTTTCTCATCTCATGGTTTTAAAGCTTTGTTTTGGGGGTGTTTACTATTTGTCACACATATCTAGGTCTAGTCTATACAGTATCTTGTTCCTCTTTTCAACGTCTAACACTTTCACTGCGATCGACAAGTAAAAGATGAAACGCATTTGTCTCAATGTAAATTCCAAAGTGCCAATCTGCACTCAACGCAATGATATAATTATAATTTTGTATTATAAAATGTATAATGTATGGGGCTTTTTGGATGGGAATGTAAAAAAAGATTGTTCACCAGATTCGCGTGAAAATTTGAAAATCTTTTACAACTACAGGGTTATTCAAAAAGAATGTCCTACTTTCAGTATTCCGTAACTTCTACATTATAAGGTGCTTTTAATAATTTTATTATTTGAAGTTCCAAAGTTTTGTCTACATATATTGATTGCTGCCTTTCAACACAAGATATTTTGCTCTTCTTCAGTGGAAGATACACTAAATAGGACGTGTGGGAGTTAAATATCAGGCTTTTCCCACTTGGTTCCTCCTTTCACCCGTTACGTTATGGATCTTTTAATTCGTGAATAATACAGTTCAAAGTTACATTTTTACTTTCTATAATTTTTTGGCCAAATTTTATAGGTTTACGGAAGACGAACTTCGTGCCAAACTTATACAGTTTAGCTATAATCCTAGGCAGAAAAATGCCTGGCGGGACCCATGCTATGGTACGTTGGAGTGGAGGAGAAGGTGGTTGTGGGTGTTCACGGCTGGGTCAGGGTGAACTGCGGTGACTATAGGGGGTGGTTAGGAACTGCTGAACCACTGTACCTTGTTCTAGGACTCAGGTAGATGTAGGGCTCATTCACACGCCCCTACATTCAGCATCATCCAGTGCAATACACAACACAATACATGTGCATGCTATGCAACCATTGTGTTTCGTTTATAAATTGTTGAATTCCCTCTCATCGAAATCTCATCCGAACATGTACGAGTAATATTTGCATTTACACAATTCTGATTCATTCGATTTTTTTAAATACCCATTTTCGGTAATCTGTTTACGCGGAATACCAGTCATGTGCCTAAAAACATAACATTCCAAAGTCCAAAATGTTATTCCAGCAAGCTTCTGCGGCTTAAAAATGGTTTCAGGCGAGTATGAATGCCTTTGGCATAGGTGATGACATAGGTACACTTTTAATTAGGAACAGACAACCTGTTAAAGAGTCGAACTCCTTCCTGCCTGAAAGGGTAAACCTTCATGAGCTATACCGTTTTTGCATCTCCAATTCCTTGGTTTGTTGTATACGTACCTGTATACAATATACATGTTTGCATTAAATACCTTTTATAGAGTGTCTTGTCCGCACTCTACCGGTATTATACCCATAAATGTTTGAAATTTAGCAAATAGAGAACTTAGTAGTATACAATATTTATAATAACCCGCTTTCTCCTATAGCATAGAGCAGCTACAGGTATGTAGGCCGAACTTCATGAAAATGACAGTTGATTATAAACAGATTTTAACATTCAATTTAAGTTCTAAAACATAGACAACTTAGATTAAACATGGTAAGAATCAAAATATTCTTATTGAAGGTATAAAATTTTGTAACCCCTTATTGATAAAAATCTTAGTTATATAAAATATATTTTAATGATTTTAGTGTGATGAGTTTAGGCAGGAGCACAGTGCGCTAAGACTCGTTTTAATAATTTTTACCATATAAGCAGTAATATTGAATATATACTAAATATTTATATTTTGTTAAAATTTCAGTTTATTGTGAAAATACATTCACCATCGTGCAAATTATGATGTTGCGATGTTATTAGGAGACCACCGTGAAGAGGAGTCATGAAATTCCGTGGAACGTAAAGTGCCTGCTGAGTGTAGTGCAGCCATAATAGTTTCGATTAAGTTTTAAAAATAAAATTGAATTACTTGGTTCTTTTCTTGTCTGTCTAGATATCGGTTGGATTGTTTCGAACATCATGCTCATAATATAAAGGACACAACGCGTGCAACTTAGGTCATAAAAAGACAAAGTTCCAGATTTCAGCCAATAAATTCTTTTCTTTAAACACATTTGTTTACTTTAGAACATATGCCCAGCACGCACTTTTCTCCCACAAGTAAGAAAAGCAAAATAGTGCTGTTTCGTACTTTATTTAGAAACACATTATAAAACTTATAAAAAGCAATCTTGGGAAAATCTCAAGGTTTTTAAAGCTTCACACGTGACATTTTAATTCAATCGCAAAACCGTTCAAAATTACAGAGTGTCGGCGTAGAACAAATTGTGTTACTAAACAATGAAGTATAATTATTCAATTTCAGGTGGTGGTAATAATTAAAGAATAGACGTGCAAAGTGCGTGCAGCTGGTATCTATGAGGCCGGAAGTCGGGAATTACACCGAGGCATAGACAAGTCTCACAACGGGCCGTTAGGCTAATAGTGCAGAGTTTATGGGATAGCTGAATTAGTAGATAGTCCACAGCACATGGCTTCAGATGAAGCTGTTAGCTGGTAAACTCTCTCTTTGTGTAGAAGCCGTACAACAGTTATAAACATACTTTAGATCCATATATGTTTGACTAGCTTAACAGTACCTTGCTACGCTACGGGATTTAAAAAAGTGAATTTTCGTGGTTATATTTACCAATTTATTCCCAAACAAATTCAATGTTCGAGTTGTTTGGTAAATTATATTGTTTGCCTGTTTTATGGTTTTAGTACATAAAATGGTTACCCATTCTCACCACGGGGAACGTAAAGACTATGAAGTGTATTTACGCACCAACTAATAATGAACAGTACAATTATTGTAGTACTGCACTGATGTTACAAATCCCTAATCTATAGCAATATTTACAATGTATTAGCATAATAATTTAGTATCATTAAGCTTAACCCCACGTAAGCTAACTATGTAAAACCTACTAAAACACTACCGGTACTTAATTAAATTTCGTATTTACCTGCACTAACGATGAAATAATTTCTTCCCACTGCCTTGAATGTCAAAGTAAAGACATTTTGAGGCAGTTTTACCAATATTTTAAACCCCTAAACTCACCTAAATTTCTGAATTTAAAAGAAATCCTCTCTTTGTGGGTGCCTAGACTATTAAAGGAATGTTCATACAAAATTTTTAAGTTTCTAAGCCTTGTAGTTTTGGCCCAGCGATGATGAGTGAGTTAGACAGTCAGTGAGTCAGGTCAAAGCCTTTTATACTGTAAATATAGATTGTTAGTACCTAGTATAAGTATTCAAGTTTATATTGATTTGTCACGGTTTGACAAAAACAACCAGTACCTGACTCAGCCACGCGTGCAGCGTGCCTCTTGCACAAGTCATGGTGGTTTTCTGTAGTTATATTATTTATGTTTTTTTTCCACAACGTAATTTTGAATGCAACTAAACTGAAGTATCTAAAACGTATTCAAAATGTCTGATTCTTCGGATGATATATTCCTCTATAGCAAAACTATTTATTATTGGCAAGGATATTTAATTTTTGATACTGTTCTGAAACTTACATAATGTAAATCTATGGTTACAAAAAAAGTAAATAACAAATTGTGAACTAACCAATCGCGGTAAGATCAAGGAGTTATAAATGAAACGTGATATAGGGCCTATGAGGGCGGATGTCTTGTCACGGCTCAACCTACCCTTATATTCGACATTTTCTAATTACGAAAGGTAGAAAGTATCAACTTACACCTGTTAGGCCTTTTTGTAAGATCAAGTTCGTGAGTTTTATATGGTTACATTAATTTTTGACGCCAAGACTGATAATATGTAATTATTGTAGCTTATACACAAGCTTTTATTGGAGCAAATTGTTATACAGCTGTTCGCTACACAGGTGTCAGATCCCGTGTTTCTCGCATCAAGGAGTCTGGGGGTAAAGAGAGCGGCGTCAGTGAAGAGCCTTTGAACGAGACTCTCGGGAAGGCGTAAGGGTCGAGCGGTCAGGGTTGGGGGAGCGCCAGATTTCAAAAACACCCCAAAATGTAGAAAACAACTCACCGGCTCCAGTGGCCAGAGAGCAGTGTAGTGCATCAGTGTCAGTGTTGTGCGTGTTTCAAGTGTTTGCAGTGATGGCAACTGATATGACCAACAATGCGCAGACTGCTGCCCCCGTCTCCCAGGCAACCACGGACTCCGACCATCCCGACATGGAGATCATAGATATCCAGGAGGTCCGACATGCGGTCAACGGTAAGAAGTTCAAACTCCTGGGTTAAATGATGAGTTTTTGTGCTCCTTAAAGATCCTAATATCGTTAACCATAAGCTTTACTAGCAAGTCACCTGTAATTAGAATGAAACATGTGAAATTCCGACTCACAATAGAATATAGAAACTATAGATAGTACGTTGACACGTCTAAGTAAACAAGTAGTTCTATCAAATGCAGCGGACCTGTTGCAGGTCGACATCGCGCAAGAACCCAGTGCTCCTCACTGGCGCGAGTTCGATGCCCAGTGCCAACCAACTACGAGTATTAGTAAAGTGTTTATAGTGTAACGCTGGGTAAAGGTCGAGGTTGAGAAATAGGGAAGACTTTGTAGTCGTAATAATTAAAACACTACCTTTTGTGAATGAGTTGTTTTGCGTCCTACTAAAGTACTTCTAAATTTGAAGACATATATAGGTGGGTCGGGTGGCGTAATTGGAAGCATTCTAGCCCGGCAAGTTAAAATCCAGGTTTGAGTCTCGGTTCGGCCCACAAATGTTGTATCCACATTTCTTTAGTAATAAATCAGCTATTTAGCGTTTATACAAATTAAGATCTACATACCACTATTTGATTGTATTTGCCAAAGCAATGTCCTCGAATAGCATCGTCTCAAGATTCAAGTAACAAATAATATTTAGTGATTGCTCTTATCAGCTACGTTGTAGCCGTCCAAACCATCTTTCGACACGCCTGCGTCATTTTTGCCTGCGCCGTCATTACTATGAACGCACGCAGTCCCGTCCATAGCCATAGGAATTGGCTAATTTTTCTAATCTCCTAAATTGTTTCTTTGTGATCATAGCTAAAATATAACAGCAACAAATATTAGTTGGAGCTCTAACACGTATTATCATTGATCACAACAGCTTCGTTCAGTACGGCAAGATAGGCGTAGACCAGCAACTACGTAGTGGCGCTGGAAACACAATGAAATCCTAGACGGCTGAAGTGTTGACTGGGCTAGGCGGCAAGACCAGTTCTACTTTTCATGGAACTAATGAATATTCCATTGACATAAACAAAACTGAGCAGTAGAACTTCAGTTCGTGGAAATTAAGCAAGAAGTAGTGAAAGTTCAAATTGGTCACTGGATTTTGAAGTCTGTGTCAAGGATATAGCTTATGCGTATCGACAAAATATACTATATTAGCGATACTTTCGTTTAATAGAAACACAATGTGTTGTTTTATGAATAATCTGACATACCCTGGAAGAAGAAAACGTGTCTGAAGGCGTTTGACGAACTGCCCTTAGGTAGCCTATACGATATGAAGAGTTTGTCTTTATAAATAAATAGTACAACAATAAAACTTGTCAACCATTGGTGCTGCAGACCGTAAGAAAAAAACTGAGAAGGTTGTTAAGTCAGATGACAGAGGAAAGCTGATATTTAAGTATACAGGGTGTCTTAAAAAGAATGCACGAAAAATAAAACGATACACGCATTTGGTTATTAAAGGTACACATTCAACTACATACATACATACATAACTGTTTAAGATTTTATTGGTATAGTTTCATCGCCTTATCTCTACGTGTTCTTTGTTATTGGCTCAGAGAACGTCAAGTCAGTGTTCAAGGTTTCCCACCACACATTCTGATACATTTCGTTAAAAATGTTTCCCTAATCTTCGCTTTAAGCTCTTCTATATATTGGATATTTGAGTTTTGTGAACCGGATCTTTCACAAACTTCTGGACAAAAAAATCACACAGTGCAATGTGGGGCGACCTTGAGGTCTCCTTACGGCCCACCGCGACCTATCCAAGGTTCTGGGAAGGCTTCATCCCCAAAGAATCCCTTACAAATAAGCTCCAGTGCGGAGGAGCACCATCTTGTTGGAAGGCTTCGGTTGAAATATAACGTTTCTAAATATTCTTTGCACCCTCGTCACAGATCTACTATCGATAAACTATTCTATGCACTGGGCTTTTAACTGATCCTCTATAATGCAGCTGTTTCGTTATGGTTTGATTTAAAATAAAATGCATGCAGGCTAACAATAATAAACATCTGATTATAAGACAGAAAACCTTGACAATATCAGCTTTAAAATCAGCCATAGTAGGGTTTCTACCATTTATAGTGCCATAAATATTAAGCTGTAATTTTCGTCCATTTTTTTACACAGTGTACAATGTGCATATACTTTATTTACAAGGAATTCCAAAAAAGTGGCTTTAACCCATTCTAGATAATCCGTTTGGCATCATGTAATAAATATGATTTTTTACTTGTATATATAAATATAATCAACAAGGTTATTAAACACAATAAATTTTGAATTAGGGCCTAATAAATATGATTATTATTTAGGCCTACAAGAAAGTCATCACATGACATCAGAATGTACAATTGCAAAACCACTACAAAATGACTGATCAAAGTTGACGCGAGGTTTAGTTGATTCTGGCAGCTCGCAAACATGTAATTTGTGTACGTCCGTAAACTAAAGATAGCTAGACTATGTCGTCATTTCTTTACGCCGGTTCTGCGCACTTTTAGCGAATGGAGTTAGCTACGACACGAAACACAACTAGTCCAACAAGCCTTTAAAAATTATCACATGTCTTAAATTTCAACCGGCAACAGTCAAGTTATGGGACTAACGGTCGAAGTGGGTCATATGTTTTATTGTGATGAGCCAGTCAACTGTTCGTCTGTCAGTCAGGGGCAATTCCGGAAATTGTGAAACACCCGAGCCATGCACGTCCGTGTCCGAGCTTGGCCACGGGAAGTCGTAAAGTTGGTTGTGTTTTGGAGGAGAGGCCGCCGACTCGTCACATGTGACCACAATACCCATAATGCAGTTGAGTAGTTCTGAGCGGTGAGCACTGAATAGAAGAAAGTGCCGTTATATCCTTGAGTTGCCATATGGCTATGGTGCATAGTGAGTGGTGACAGCATGCTGCAATGCTCTCCTCTCAGTCAAACTGGATATTAAATAGACCAATTAGAGGCGGGGTTGACGGTTGGTCTTGGTCGAACAACTTCAGACCTTTGAAAGTACAATATACTCACAGTGCACTAAACCATCACGAGCTAAAGTAAACTCGTGCCAAGTTATCCTATAGCGTTTTGTGACAGTTAACTTTATTCTGTGTAGTTTTCTTGTAGCTAACCTTGTTGCTGACTGACCACCATAACTCAACTGTTTTGAAAGGAGCCTGAAGTTAGTAGGATAAAAACATGACATATTAAAAATACAGTCTTCAAATCGTAAGTTTAGCACCACCAGTAAAGTTATGAAATATCGTAAAAACGTCCTAAGTTAATCATCATTTTTCTGAAAACTGTTTTATTTTGACACATTGTGGCATACTTTTTGGCATCAAAGCTATGGTTTCCTAGGAACGTGAACGCTATATTACGGCTGTAATATGAGGGCGAGTTTTGTTTTCAATGCAGCCATATAAGAGTGTTTTCTTAGAGAACGGTGGTTGTTAAAATAACGGTGAAAACTAGTTAAGGATTTGTTTTCCCAGGTGACATATTTGATTTGTAAATAAAAGTCTAGCTCGTCCATTTCTACTTACGTAAATAAACTTAGACTAAAAATAAACAACTTGTCAAAAGTTGTTTTTGTCTACAGGTACGTCCACCATGACTGTAACGTTGACCGCTTTAATGCGGCCGTAATGTAGGAGTCAACGCTTTCCTAGGAAACCATAGCTTAATTCTCGTGGAAAACAAGATTTATGTTAACAATTTTACTCACTAGGAGAAAATATTAGATGTGCTTCATCAAAGTCCCAAAGTGAAGCTTTTTTATTAAAAGTCATTTTTGGGACGAGCGACGAACGATCCTTTTTGTCCTTATTAATATTGAGAAATAAATATTAATTAATGAATTTAATACTAAAACTGAAAGTGAACCATGTTTTGAACTCGGTAGTCTGGTTTTATAGTTTACAAAGGAACAGCTGATTTACTATTAGTCATACTATACAGCCGACCTCCAGCACAAACCTAGTTGAGTAGTTTCTCCTAAGTCCGCCGCAGCGCAGGTGCTGTATCCTGTATCTAGGATAGGTTCCTCAAGGAGCACCTGCCCGGGTTAATCACCGCAAAAAAATAGCACGTGCGGTCCTTGATTGCCCCCCATTACCGGATACCTGTCGTAATAAACCCCCGCTTAAACAACAGCTCAGTCCAACATTAACCAACATCTCCGAGCCCTCTAATTAACTAAACCCTCCGTTTTGTGTAATTTTGAATTTCCCTGTGGATTAGAGAGGAAATTACGATTAAATTCTCAGATACCAGATACATTAAAATAAAGAAGATTTCAATCTGTTTTAAAACAACGAACCTTATTTCATTATACTTGACGTCGGTGGTGCAGTAAATCCTTTTATGGTGGCGGAAACCGACGTGCCAACCTGACAGCTGGAACTGCTTAGCTCTAACTGCAAGGGCCAAGAATAATTGTGATAACTTGAGGAGAACCACTAATGTAGTAATAAATTTTTTAACTTGCCATGAACAATACTAATTCTATAAGTTGTGCCGAGTATAGTTTTCCTTAACTTATGTTATAGTTGGCTGCAATCATATGTAAAGAAACTGTTCTTAACAAACTTGAGCGTGTAAATTCTTTTTCTTTTGACGAAATAACGTAAGCCGTTGACTTTTGGTTCTAACATCAGTTACTTTACAATCGGCCTGGCCAGTACGAGGCGTAGCCAGGGTGTTGCTAAATGGGCTATTTTTTGGGGGCCTGGGGAGTGGAAATGTCCTCTCTCAGGAAAATATTTTTTGCCAATATTTAAATAAAGAGTACCCTTTAAGGCACCTTTATATGATAATCTTGATTGGCAGTATTTTATTCTATTTTAATGGTACAGTACATTATTATTATTTATTAACAATATTTATTGAGATAGAAGTTTATGTCACGAATACGATAGGAGTAACCTAACCTAACTTTTGCGAAAATAGAACGAATAGTGGCAAATTTTTAAACATATCCATGGTGAATTCTATTTGTCATTAAAAAATAAAGTAGATTGAAAAGACTTCACGATTATAACCCCAATAAACCCAGTATATTCCGTAATCATTCATGACCATCAACTCAACAAGTCTCCTAACATCAACATCCCATTTTGAGCTGAGTATGAATATAAATATGCTATTTTTATAAATATTTTTACATTATTTTTTTGTAACGCAGAAAACCTATGGGCCTATTCATCTTATTACTTGCTACTTAGTATATGTCTTAGTATAACAACTACATTAACTATTGATTAAAACAAACCTATGTATATTTTAACGTTAAAACTACTAAACGTTTGAAAACGTCTTCCATCGTTACGGTCATGAGCATGTATACATGTCCACCATGCACACAGCGTGGGTACGCGTGCAAAAAGTGTGATGGCCGAGCGGAGCGCGTGCCGTGCCAACAGCCCCAGCTGTATTTGCAAGGGGCCGAGTTTTGCAATCGCGCTGACCCCAATTCAATTAACATCACGATTGGCTGAATCAATGACCAATGGCGGAGCCTCTACAAGTAAACAAAGGCAACCCGAACTAGCGTAAGTAGACGATAAGTGCAATGCTGCGGATTGCTGCCTTCATTGTAATTTCACATTGGCATATGCAGCATTTATGTTGAAGTACCTGATTTTTTTTACCTTTACAATTCCTTGATGTTCTCCAGCCATAGCTGGATGGATTGCGTCAGTTGAAAATAAATACCCCATATTAAGTGCATAAGTATAATAAAATAGGTCTGTAACGGTTGTTTCGTTCAATTAAACAATCCGTGCAAAATCTAGGCATCTTCAAAACCCCCTGAGCCAACGTAAATCAAATCATCACAGGTTGCCTACTTTCTGCTATCTCTTCCTTCTTTCGCGATCAAACGCATTCGGCCTCTTGACAATCCAAGCAAAAAATTTCGAATTTGCTATTGTTTGGAACATTGCGGAAGTGTACGAGTGATTTAGGGACAAAATAATAAAATTTATTATTGTCAATGACTAATGCCCATCTGTGCTTGAAGACAATCAAGTTCTTGACTCTACGTCAATCTTTTGTGTTCTTGGTTTTTTGACCCTTTAGTGTTCCAAAACTCGTCCTTGATGATCTGCGCAGACGTCCAATAAAGCTGTTAGCAGTCGTTCTTCCTGTAAGACGAATGGTAGTTAATTTTTACAACTTAATGCATTTAAAAATATCCCCATTACTATTTTATACATATAATTTGTCACCTTTTCAAAATAAATACACTGTGAAAAAATCGGTGGTGTTCAGAGATACCGCGGTACAACAATTACTATGTATAACATAAAATAATGATCGTCACAATAGTATGATCACTAGGTCCTAAAGTGACAGTTTTTGACACGAGGTCAAGTTAAATGACCGAGGGGCAAAAGGACACATTAGGGATGAGTGGTGAACAATATTTTTTGTCATGATACAAATAATAGTTATAAATCAATATCAAACAGGCTTACACGCTAAAGTGCCGCTTGCATGAGTGAATCGAAGTTTCTTTGCAATTAGTTACTCTTATTCACCCCATTGACAGCCTACTGCAAGTAGAGAACACGGCTGCGTCTCGGACGTTAACTTGAGCTCGTGTCAAAAAGCGTAGCTTTAGGACATATTGATAAAATATACTATTTATCGACTGAATAATACAGGTTTTAATAAGAAAATGACGAAGCCAGTTTTGTACAAATATACAACGTCAACAGCGCGTACTGTATTGTAGTACGTAGTTGTAGCTGTGAGTGGAAGCTGATGAGGATGACGTTAGTATTTGTGTTTACCCTGGTTATCAGTTATCAGTGACATTTGACAGTGAGATAACGGAGATAAGAGATTACAGCACATTGTATCTCAAGCTGACTCAAGACTTCACATTCCTTCGTGCACTCAGTTTGTAAACAAACAAACACCACACGGGCTTGGCGGACGAGCCGACCTAACAAGGGAACATAACAATATAGATATTTATATATTATTGGGTGTTCATACATTTGATTTAAGTCGTGTCCTTTCGTCATTTTAACGATGAGCGTAAGGGATGTCCATTGTTAAAGTAGGTTCTTTATATCCAACAATATTCATGTCACATGTATTAAGCAGCAATAATATTAAAATAGTACCTACAGACTTGTTCAGATACAATTTAATCTAGCCTATATTCATGAAGGAAAATTTGGCACGACACCATTCACTCTTCAACGCTGAGCCGAAAGCACGATTCTTAAATTGAAATTTGGCATGGACAAGTGCATTTAAGCTCCTAAGATATTGGATTTTAAAAATCGTACAACCTAAACTACTTGAATATTTACATGGACTTTTTTTTAGGGCACAGGTACGAGTACTTATTGAGAAATTCAAGGGGTTTCTTTTCAATTTCAAGGGGAGTCTTTTCTGTATGGCAGGAAAATAAGCGGCTAGACTGAAAAAATAGTAAAGTACGAGGTGGAGCTTGGGCTATACGCGTAAAGTCCTCTCTACCTCGACCTTTACCTAGTGTTACCGCTTAACACAAGCAAGGTCGCTTAACACATTATTAGTGGTGTCTGCAGGGATCGAACTTGCGCCACCGGAGTGATGGGCTCTAGAGGCAAGGAGAGAGTCTACCGAACTGAAAGACACAGGACGGTAGCTTATGAACGTTTCGATTCTCAGATAGGAGTTCAACCAACTTGTCAATACTTGCCGAATTTTATCAAAGATCAATGCGTTCAAATTTCTCATTAAAACCATTATGACGGCAGAGGCATTTTAAAATATTGACGTGAGTTCATTGCATTAATGAATGGGACTTTGATGTTAAAGCGAATGAAACATTTTAGCAGGTGGATAAAACATTACACGGTTGCATTACTCCTAGTTATCTAACAGGCAATAAAATGTTTATTTATTTAATCTCAATACCGGCTACGTTTCATTATAATTAAAATATTTACAATTTAGCATTAAATTAATAGATGAAATACCTGTTTGGTGCCTGTAGACCTTGTGAATAAAATTGGTGAAAGTTCTGATGTACATTTCGCGACGTTTGTTGCATCTTCTGTCGCATATTTCATCTATTAATTGATATAGACCTTGAGACTGGATATAGCAAAATTAGCATTTAACTTAAATCTGCACTCATCCGGCACTCCCACATTCACAAGGAACTTGGAATTAAACATAAATCAATCTCTAACTTTCTCATACAATAATTTTCGGCTTGCCAACCTTTTAAAGATATTCGTTTAACCAAAAGACTGGGAAATTTAAAACTAATCTGGTTTGAAATCCAAGAAATATTCCTAGACCCTTTTATTTTTATCACCTTGAAAGCTTTCTAAAGAGTTTTCTTTAAAAGACTTTTCTCCAGAAAGCCTCAATTATAAGTTAAAGCCTCTAGTGTTATTATTTTTTCAAAGATGTTATTAATATTCGCTCATAAATTATGTGTTTAATAAATTGAACCAAAATGAAATTTGTAACAAAATGTATATTTATTAACCTAGCACATTGATAAATTTGAATGTACTTAAAGCTTTAATTTTTACTCTATTTGTATATATGCCTCAAATAAAATTAAGGCCACAGCTAAGCACTTAAGTGCCGCTGGCGTGAACGAACCTATTTCATTGCATATTGTTACTCTACGCTTACAGTATTTTTTTATTCGAACTGGACTTTTTGTCCTATTTGATCCCGGGCGTAACGGAGCTGTTCTGTACGCTCACAGCCTAGCTTTGGCCTTTGACTATAGAATACAAAAGTATACCTTAATAGCGTAGTAAACTACTAAAGTATAACTTCTAACAAAAGTATACTTTGCATCCTAGACTAATACGGGCATGCCTTAAATTTACGTGTTCTTTTACCGTAAGTTTGAATACATATCGAGGAGGGATTGACTTTTTCAATGTCTTTTATGGCTGATTTCGGACTACTCATTTCGCTGGTATCGCGAAAAATAAGCCTTTTCCGCCAATTTCAAAAGACAATAGATTTTCATAGTTTTAATACATTAGTGGGTAACATTAAAATACGTGTTTATTGCTCATACAATCAAAATCAGATGGTATTTACTGTTTTTAGACTTGTTATTAATACAGATTTTTGATGAATAATCCTCCCCCTCCCTTCCAAAAGCGAACTCACGGTATTCCGATTTTGCTGGTTCTAAGGAAATACCGAGATGTTTACAAAGGGATCATTTATACAAAATTGTATGAACATTGGACAGAATGCGATCTGTGAGGAGCTCACACACATATACGGTACCTATATGTATTGTCTTTGATACTACATAATATTTAAAGAAAGGAAACTTAGCATACAGTTTAAAATGTTTCACGGTCAATCGAGTCAACTAAGGTACATTCTACATATTTAAACATTTTACATCTAAGACGAACCAATTTTTCCGTTAAACCTTACCTACACGATGGGTGGGATATGAGAAAACACGTGATCAATAATAATTAATAACTTGCAAGTCGCACTGCGCGCGCTTTTGTAGTCATTTGTGTTCCACAGTCAAGAAAGAAGAAGAGGCGAAGTTGTGAAATAACAAATGAATGGAATCGTGGGAGAAGAAAGGCGCGGAGAAAGAGTGTGGGGAAAGTGAGTGGTGGATAACGAAGGAGAGTGAGAAAGAAGGAGAGAGAGAGGGAGAGGGAGCAGGCGCCAGGGAGGGATGGCAGCGGTAGTGGCATTCCCCACATTCTCTCCTGTGCGTGGTGTGTGCGTGTGTGCGTGCGCGCGCGAGGGCGAGGGTCTTCTCTAGGTCTAGTCCTAGTGCTAGTATAGAGCCGGTTGTCGTTAGGCTAGGCTAGTAGCGTCGCCCGTAGCGCGTCCTCGCATCTCCTAACCTCAACATGTCCTGGTGCAACATTTGAGAGCTATGGACGAGGAGAATACCAGCGTCCGAAGTGGTGAGTTGTTCTTTTATCTCTTATCTTTAATAATTCATTGTTGTAAGTATGATTAGCAAAGTGTGTGCAGTGAAAACGATGTTTGAGTCCCCGGTTAGGAGAGTTTAGCCGCTCACATGCCTCCCTCCCTCCATTCTGCTGTAGTTCAGGTTCTAGTTTACCGGGGGCTTCTAGTTTACGACGACTCGAACATTTCGTAAACTGCCACTATTCATTTTCACGGTGAAAAGGTAAACCAAATTTATTCGTTAATATCTCTATTTGTGTGTGTATGTGTTATCTTCATTCAAATGTAGTATTGGGGTTGTCATTGTGACGTGTGTATGAAGTATTGCGCATGTATGGGTTGGGGATGAGAGACTCTTACTTATTGTACGATCTGTATGTGCCATTTATTCATCAAATAATAACTATAATATTTTACAACGCTTGGAAACTAAAATACTATATTCAAGTACTCATTAATTTACAACATAGTAAACATTTTGGAAAACCACCCCGGTTAGCGAATCTTACTATCTCATAGAAGTAGTAGAAAATTACCACATTACCGTACTTAGAGGTTAGCCCTATTCAACTAAAGTATACAGTTTCTGGTGTATTTTTCTTATTTGTATGAATCAGAATAATGAATGCACAAATTGACTTCAATATGGTTGGTTGCCTATGGTAAATGCATGTAATACATTTTAATAGTTCAGGTTTACTACAAAAATCTGTATCAAGCATTTAGATCTTGGACAGACGATTGATTGTTCATATAATATACGTCCTCGTTAACATTTAATAATTTTAATGTTTGTTTTTGAAATCTGTGTGATTGCGATCAAAGTCCGCTTTTAAATGCAAGAGCATGAACAATTCTATTTAAATTTATGTACAGAGGGAAGCGGGGATCAGTAACTTGGTAAGTATTTGTTTCTACCTTCGAGGCGGATATTGAACCACTTTACGTTGAATTGCCGATGGTTTCAATGTATTTTACAGTTTTAAGTTGTTTCGCTTCACGTTTAATTAGCCTTTCAATAATTATATTTATATCAGCTGCGCAAAAAACAGCTCCTTAAATACTCATAATTTCACGGATTCTACTGACAGTTCAATAAGAAATTATCGTTGCGAAAAATAAAGCAGTTTTCAATACCAATTAAGGGTTTTATATTTTAAGACTCTATGGTCGCTCGAAAGTTGTATTGCGTACGATAGGGATTTTGTGTTAATTTTTAACATTGCTTGAGAACTTCACCGACGGTGTAGGTATAGTTTTAGCATAATTTGAAAAAAAAACATTGTGTAATCGAAACTGCTTGGTAAAAAAGGTTACAAACGGCGGGAAAAGTCTGCGAGTTTGATTGCGGTTTCCTATTTTTGTTGCATGGCTAATCAGTACCGTATGCAAAGGTTTTGATCCAGAAAGGTAAAATTTGGGAATGAGACAATTGTAGGATGAATAGTAAATTATTATACTTAAAAAAATTGACTTTAGCGTTTTGAAAAGTTGATAATTCAAATGTATTATTTAAAATAATCTTCTTGGTCAAGTAGCTTTTCTCACGATATTAACTCATTGTGAATTTAAATGAGTTTTACTCAATAACCGTTGGTGATATGAGACACTGTGAAACGCAAAAGGTGAGATCAATTTAATTCCATATTAAAGAATTTCCACCAGAATGAAGATCCTCCTTCGGTTTATTTACTACAACTAGTAGTCTTCTCCTCTCCTTTGTAGGATTTTTTGGGCAGTTTTTATAAACAATTTGGGAAACATTATTTCACTCCAAATAAGATTACAAAGGTCTTTTAATCACATTTTCAGCTTTATACCATTAAACAAATTAAAGTCCCGATGGCTGCGACAATTCTAATTCAGTATACGATATGTAGTGACAATTATTTTAGACCTGTTAAAGTTAGTTTATAGTACAGGGTTATTCAAAAAGAATGTCCTACTTTTATTCTTCTGTAACTTTTATAGTATGAGTGCTTCATGAAAAATTTACATATGGTTGAAAAGAAGAAGTTTCAAAGTTTTGTTTACATATACTGAGAGGTAATTTCCGTTTTTAATTACCAACAAGATGGCTGCCCATTCAACACAAGATATTTTGCGTTCTTGAATTTCCAAAAAGCCAGTCAGTTCAGTTCAGCAAGAGTTTCGTCGTAGATTTGTGGTTTCCTCGTTAATTTCATTTGTGGAGCTACGAGATGTTAAGGGTGAAGGTTTACGTATGCACTCTGACAATAAATCTATATGATTTGCGGAACCGTATCAGAGCTGCAGTCAATCCATAATCAATATTAACTTCGTGATCTACCGGAAAAGAGTTTGAATTTCGTATAGATTTTTGCCGAGCAGCCAGGGGAGGACATGGTGAGCTTTTTAGATGTGTACCAAAGAAAAAACTTTGAAATGTGCTCTTTTTACTAGTATTTAATTTATGTGTACCTGAGTAATAATTAATAAAGGAGAGTTGTTTGAAAGTAGGACATTCTTTTTGAATAACCCTGTATTTTAACATTGTTGTAAGTGTTTTATTTGTGATTCATTGGTTACAATTTTTACCTACTTTTGCTACCTGAAGATTAAACTAATAGTAATAACATCAATAAAACCTCGGATAAAACTGACTAATAATTTGCGTTATTTAAAACCACGTTAATGTTTGAAATTAATTTAATCCAAGAAGCGTAATCAATATAACTATTGATTAAATTACTGTAGTTGATTTTCCGAGGGATAATATAAATTTCTTTATACGAGTATCAAACTTAACTTTAACTCGCTTGTCTAATTATTTCATGTAGGTAAATTATTGAATTCCGTTGAGAAAATCGATTTAAACCGTTGAACATTGAATTGTAAATACAGTATTTACTAAAATTTCAATTGAAAAGAAGTTAGGCGAATAAACAGTCTCGTTTCCATTCTGTCCAACTCTTCCCAAGTTATATCCATTAATTTATAACTGTAATTTCAGAACTTTTTTCTGTAACTACAATCGAAACTAGATTAGGTTACTAAATTTGTTCAAAATAAGCAAGAATACATTGTTGATATCGATGTACGTGTAGTCACGGTTTTACTTTTTAATTCAATATAGGTAGTTCAAAACCTGCCGTAAATAAAATTATTTTTTACTCTAAACACATAAACCCGCTACACAATATATGTTTTTTACTCTTTACGTTTGAAGTATTTCAATGTCAAAATAGTGCAAAGTTGGCTACTCAAAAACCAATGTCGCGTTCACCGGAAATACTTAACCATAAATTCACGCTTGTATTAAAAACTCCGGTGGGACGTGATTTACGCCTCGATTGTGTTTCCTGGTGGATATTTTTGAACCAGAATGGTCAGAGGTGCATTCCTGGTGTAGTGGTGCTAGACAGTAGAGTGACGCGGGGTGCATGCAAGCCGGGTCCCCGCTTTTGACAAACGTAACCATTTTTTTGTCCGCGGGGCGCGGGCTTACCTGTGCGCGGAGGGTAGCGCCCCTAGCCCCCTCGCCACGCAGGCGCAGTACATAACGGGTTAATTTCTATTTAATGCTAAACAACAGACTGTGTAGTGCAACATAACGTGAATACTGACTAGTTCTCTTATATCTATGTGTACCTTGACACAGTACCGTAAGAATTTAACAGAACACGTGCAAAGACAAAAATATGTAATCACGAAGCCCATGATGTCAGCCTATGTCTAAATTATCTGACGATTGAGGAATAATAGGAAGAAGATCTAATTATCTTACCAATAAACCTCTCTAATATGTGTTGTATTCAACGAGCTACTTGTTGTCTTTAATTATATTTCACGCGCAATTAGAAATGCAAAAGCCTTTTGACAAATTACATTATTATTTCCGCCACTGAAGCTACAAGAGCAGATCACGAGAATAATTTACTAAATATTCTTACGATGATAATAAATATTTTGTTGTCACATTTTCATTTTCCACCAGATGTATAATCTTTTAAGTAACGATTAAATCAAACAAGACACATCAGGAATTTTTCATTCCATATGCTATACGATATTGAACTCTAAGGGCGGTATTCTCAAACGCTCCTCAAAATCGTGCCTTCCTCAGGGCTCCTCCAAAGTTGAGGTCACCTTAAAGCCAAAACACAATTCTTGAACACTCCTCCACATTTCCTTGATCGAGGGAGGACCCTCAAAGATTGAGTTTTCCTCAATCAAGTATAGGAAACCTTACAGGAAAAAATAGTACTCAGTTACTACCTAAGAAAACGATGACATCGATTAAAAATGTTGCAAGTGTGCTGGTATGGTTTATAGAAGAGTTTATTTAGAAATCAGAGAATGGATACGCGACCGATTATTGATCAGATCAGGACAACAAAAGCACAGCCAGATATTCTCAATACTAAAGAGGTACTATACTACTGTGCTGGGTCGTATCTAGGAGTTCCATTTATGAGTGGGGAAGGAGACTATAGCGGAAGGTGGTTTCAGAAAATATTAAAGAATTGTACAGTAACGTTTTGTAATTAATTTTGTGTATGATTAATGTAGCAGTTGTATTCTGTACTGTGGATTTTGACCAATTTGGCTTTATGTTGGAAAAAATGAAGTTTTCATACTGTTAGAGGGTTGTATTTTATACACTTGGCCTTCCTTGGAGCTTGAGAAGGGTCTATAGATGGAGAGAGCGTGAGCAAGCTGTACAGTCACGCTGATCGTTGTCTTATCAGCTATAGCATCACGTCATAATTGTACACCTGAAGTTGGTAAACAGTTCTGTAACGAGATCGAACATGTGTGACAAATTAAAAGTGTCAACATCAATTATGGACACACGTGCCCGCCATAATTACGGGTCCCTAGCCGTGAAGAGCAGCAGAGAGGTGGCTGGTGATTATAAAGACGAGCGAGGGAGCAGATAGCGAGGCTTCCTGTTTGTTTTTAGCGCTCGGCCCGCCCCCGAAGTTACCCGAAGTGGACCCGAACTTGCCCAATATTGACCCGACTCCTTATCACTCCCAGAACTTGTACTTCCTCGGCAATGGAGACAAAATCTTTCACCCTTGAATGTTGGAAACTCCTTAATGTGGGATCAATAAGGCTGTTTTCCTATAGCTGCTTTAAAACACTGCAATGAAAATTGCTAACGTGTATACTGTAGTTCAATTTACGTTGTTTAATGTATTAAATTTATTGTTATGTTGTATGACAAAATGAATAACGTATATGATAATCTACGAGAGGATATCTTTCGACAAGTAAAAGACACAAGACACAAAAGCGCTTAACAGATTTAAAAAAGAACATAATGCTTCATATATAACAAATTGATCTTCAAAGGCAGATCCCCTAATTGGGAACACAATTTCAAAACAATTGCAGTCAATATACATTAAATTTCTCT
Organism: Matsumurasca onukii; assembly: GCA_018831715.1. Classification (NCBI taxonomy): domain Eukaryota; kingdom Metazoa; phylum Arthropoda; class Insecta; order Hemiptera; family Cicadellidae; genus Matsumurasca; species Matsumurasca onukii. The sequence goes on from CM032061.1 coordinate 4,774,747, forward strand.
TAATGGATAAAAAAACTTAACTATTACAGAGACTATTTTCGCGTCCATGATGAATTACAATTTTAAAAAGTAAGCTTCTAACAACAACAACAAAATTACTGTTTAGCCACAGAGGAATAAAATATTAGACTAACTGTACGTCAATAATACAGTTTATTTTGTACCTTCGAGATCAAAACCCGTGTGTACTCACCTTTGGAAACCCTGTGTATGCATGCATGTGAAACGCTCACTAGCATGAATATAATTTCTCGTTTGTTAGCAAGAATGGCTTTTCGACGGTTCATGTGATTGACAAGTATTTCTTCCTTGAGATTAGCCACATTTGAGAGTGCACTTCAAAAGGTTATAACGTCCAAAACACGTTTTAAACCCTCAACGTGAAATATACTCATTTCGGAACTCTACCGTTAAAAATCATTTATACGAGGTATATATCAATAGTGCCCAGATTTCTTTCATCAGCTGTGTTCAAGTAATAAGGGTTTAGGAGCTTTGAAACAAGAAGAACGCAATAGCTGGTCAAAAACATCTCCCAACCCCCAAGTTTTGATCAAGAAACCAACACGTCCGAGAAATAATTGGATACTTTTGAGTGAGCCCGAAAGTCGAAGGAATGCTAAAGTGGGTAATTACAGTTGAAAGAGTGGCGTTGTTAAATCTACAATGCACTCCGTTATCGGCCATTTTATCTGCTGAGCGTGGGCTGTGAGTGCAGGTGCATCGCGTCACCTGTGCTGTGCTCTACAGTGCGCTGCCCACGAGGTAAATACGTCAGATCAGCTAGTTTACAATACAAGTAGGCTTGTAAGTTTTAACTTAGTTTATGCTCAAAATCAGCTTAGTTTTGCGTGTCTATGCTACTACCACACAGAGCACCAATGCAGTAATGGCATCCATGCAGCATTCGAAGCGGTGAAAGCCCCAATATTGTGTTCGTCACTTGGGAGGTAATAATAATAGTTGGATTTAATACTACGGTAAATTCTTGATGAATATTTTTTAGCAAGTGTGTTTATTAATAACCCCTCATCTCTGACAACCCCGAGGGCTTGTCACAAACACACTGCGAAAGGGCAATGCCCCCTATTCAAAAGAAACTAAGTTAAAACTGAAATTGTATAGGTAGGTATTTCCTACAACACACTATTGTGCCTAGTTTGGCATTTTCTTCATACTTATTTGGTGGGTTTCTTAAAATGACCACTATCTAAAGAGTTTAAGGGCGGTGACCAACTAAGTGCAGAATGCACTATAATGTACTTGTGGGGTGTGCAGTGGTGCAGCTCCTCGCTAGCATAGTTCTGCTCTACAGTCTAGCCCCACAACTGGTTCCTAGAGCGTCCCCTCCTAGAAAACTCGATATTCTGGCAAACACCTCCGTCCGCCATCTTGTCAACGCAATAGCCGTGCATTTGCATCGGATGACCGTTCGCAAGATGGAGACGCAGGAAATGCTTTGATTAGGCTCAACCGTTTTGCTGAATGCTTTAGGACGGTTGAAAGATGCTGACCGTTTTAGTGATTGTATATGGGCTTCGGGGCATGGTGTCTTAATCATGTTTAGTAGTACATCAATGTTTACATTATCTGAAAATACAATAAACCCTACATTGTGGTAAACACAATGCGGTTTTATACCAAGCGTTCCGTCGTTCGATCAACCCGTCAGCGAACAGTACACGGGAAAGACATTCTTTATTATTCAAGTGAGATCGACTTAATAGCTTCTATAGCCAACCCAGTCAATACAATTTCTTTCGCGGAAAAATTAGAGACAAACTGAATGTTTGCCCTTGGGCGTTGTTTTTAAACCTAGTATTCTCTTAGAGCTACTTTATCCCCAAAGCCCCAACCCTCCCTCTTAAACTTACCCTTCTACCCTCCTTTTTTGTCCGTGCAACCCTTTACGTAATATCTTACATCTCTGTTTTTATACATTTTAAAGTGACAAGTGGTATGTTTTCTACTACCTATTAAATCTAATTTGAAAATCTACCATAAATATGTACTTTTACTTTTTTTGTAAACCTTAGAGTTAAATACACGTGTAGAAGAGTTTATTCCCTTTGAAATGATTGCATATTTCTATATTGAAGTGAAGGAATAACATAACATAATCTTTATTGTCAATACAATAATTATTGTGTGACATAACAAATAACAACAATAAAACAGCAGCTAATAAAAGAATTATAAAAGAAGTAAGGTAAATTCACCATAAAGCTGAACAAAAATGTTTGCAGACCACAAAATAATAGTATTAATTATAAATAAATAGATACATAATAATTTTGGAGATGTATTATAGGTCCATAAATTCATCTACATTATAAAAGCATGTTGGACCAAAAGTTTGACGGGGTAATTTTTGAAAAAGGTTTGTTCTGTGAATTTCAGTTCTATATTTATGACTATTTCTAGTATAGTTGTGAATATCACAACCTCGAACTAAATCACTTTTACAAAAGAATATTATTGTTTCGTTTCATATAAACACAAGGAAGTGTTAAAATTTGTAGTTCTTTGAAAGAGTCTCTACAAGCCTCCCTGTGTCCTAATTTTGAAATTATTCGAACACTCTCTTTTGGAGGATAAATATTCTAAGTAATTTATAAGCAGAACAAGATCCCCAGAAAATAATGCCATAATCAATATAGTTGGATTAGTCCATAGTAAGCCGTTCTCAGAGTACCTAGCCTACAGTGTTTGCAGAGGTTTCTGAGAAGAAAGGTTCAGAGGAAATCCTTTTACTGATATGTTCAATATGGCTGTCAATGAATGAAATTACTATCTATAAAAATACCTAGAAATTTAGTATAATTAACTTCGTCAAGTACATGATCATTGATCGTAACTGTCGGATTGCTACCAAAGTTTGATTTTCCCAAATTAAAATAAATATAATTGGTTTAAGTATAATTTGTTTTAAGGTTCAAATGTTCAAAATATTGTGTACAGGTGCTCACATTTTCAAATGATTCAATCTCTAAAAGTTCTGATGATAGAGAAACAATGTTGAATACGTGTGTTTGGCAAGTAAAGGATAGGTAACACAATGATTGTACGCGATTTCTAAATACGTCACATTTGGGACTTTATAACGTCACATCTCAAAACCCTCGAGGGTGGCGTGCTGTGGTAGCCGTCGGATTTGGCTTCAGCGCTTCGTTGACATATTAAAATCAGTGAAACACGTGGAATATACTCGAGTTCGTTACGTGCTCTGGACTATCACGCGGAGAAAAGGCTAGCGGTATAGAAAAGGGCAAATGCGTGCGTCCAACTCTGAATATCTATGCACACTGCACACGTACTCATTCGCATACTATATACAAGTCTGCATATACATGTAGTTTTAAGGAGAATAAACTGTTCTACAAGTGTAATGCACTATATTAAAGCTAATCAGCAAAATAATAATAATAACATAATTTAAAGAGCTTTTTTCTATTAGTAGCAAATTTCTGAAAACTGATTTATCAGGTTTTGTCAAGTTTGTCTCTTTATGAAAGATAATTGAAAACGTCAAATATTACGATATATTCTTGAATTAAATTTATTTGAGAGTAAAAAACATACAATTTGTTGGTTTAAAATGTATAACAACAAGGAGATAAGCTATTATGTAAACATTTGTACGGCAATGTTGAGAAGTTGGATGGGTAAGCTCAAGGGGGGAAAGGCGGGAAAACAACGGCAAAAATTGAACTTGCAAGCATGTCCTTATTTTCTCCTACTTGGGCCTACTTTTGAACTTCATTCGCCTCCTATCAAGTATCAACACTACCTGCAGCTGTCTCCCATTTTCACGTTTTTAATTAGTGAATAATTATGGCTATCCAATTAACTATTAAATCTTTAATGTCAACCATACACGTAAATAAAGATATATAGATTATTGTATATAATTATAAAATACGTTTGATTACTGCAGCTAATACCTTTTTTATAAACCTGCATAATGCGTCCTTACGATAACTGCAGATTCGCCCCGAATCCCAGGGAACTCCGAACCCCGAATTCTCACACTTACAACAAAAACGTGTTACTAAATCCTGATATTATTCCTCTAGCACAGACAATCAAATAAGTGCCTAGCCTACAGAAACTAAAATTTGTTTGTATTAAGACGAACCGAAATTTCGTAGGAGAAAATAGTAACGGAAGTGTTGACTGGCATGGGCCTCGGTCGCTGGACAGACGACAATTAAAGAGATTTATCTGAGTGTTGGTCCTAGATAAGCGCGGCTAGGCTCTGCTGGCTACAACGGGTGCGGCATTTACCAAATGCCAGGTTTGGAATTTGTAGGCGATAAACTATACAGCTTGTGCAATAAAACCTAGTTGCCAGGTCGTGGGGTGGAGAACTAGAGCTAGCAGAGAGCTATGTCAGATAATCGACAGGACTATTACATTTAGGAACACTTATTGTGGTTACACACCTTCTTTTAAAATTAAAATAAATTTAAAATTTACGTCATTTTGACAGGACTATTACACTTTAACACATTACTTTTTAACTAGCATGATTACATGAATCTGAAAGGGCAGAAGAGAGAAATTCTGTCACTAATAATGACGGTTTTGGAATGATAACTTCTCTATCAAACCTCAGCATGATAGCATATATAAAAACAATCGATCTAATAAAACGTTTATTGGTTTTATGAGTTTTATCAACTTCAAAATAATTAGACTCCATAAGCCCAGTAAGAAGCTCTACTAGATTTTAAAGACTTTTAGTGCTACAAAAATAATTAAACTAAAAATAATTCGCTGCGCTCACAGCCTCGCTTCGGCCTTCGGCCTCAGACTTTCAGGTTTGGACTGGAAGTTATACTCGTCTCGTACATATCATGTAAGGAAAGCACATTTTAAATTTCAATAAAATTGAACGAAATTTACTGTTTTTATAGAATTAAAACCCCTTTTAAAAAGTCTTTTAAAAGTGAAAAGTCCCTCCTATTAGGGTGATTCCGGTAGGCCGATTTTGCGGGTTAACGAACTCGACTGAGGTATGTACAAAAGGAACATTTGAAGTTAAATGAAAAAGTCTTTATTTACGTGGTGGTTAGGACTTTATAGTCCCTCTACTACTTAACCACCAATTTTGCATCTGTACCAAACTTTGTGAACATCAGGTAAAAATGCGACAGGTAGAGATGATACACAAATACATATGTATATAAAGTTTGGAAAAAATGCTCAAAACGTGTTCTGGAGATCAGGATCAGTGCTCGTTTCATCGTCCCGGGCTTGAATTTAACCATGCTGACGGCATGAATGTCTCATTTTTTCCTGAAGGAAACTCGATAAACCCCCGGACGGAAAAAGGACATGGACAAAAATCGGTAGACTTTTCGTTTAAAGGGAAATCTATCGAGGGGCATAAGCTTTTAAGCTCTTGCAGCAGATATTAAGCTGAAATTTGCGTCACTCAATTTCTTTTCACAAGATATTTAAATGTATCAATATTAAAGATTCTCTAATGACGATAAAGTGATTTCCCCTTGTACAAAGTATAGAAAACTCCAATAAATCCCTAAACCACACTGTCGAAATAAAAATAGAACAAAAATGTCTCAAGAAGTAAATAAATAAAATAAACTAAAGGGGGTTGTAAGTTACTATACAATTGCCCTGTACAGTATATTAAATGAAATCAAAAGGGCTTTTGTTAGTATATAATTATGACCCTGTGAAAGAAATGGTGGTTTGGAGTTGTACACTCACAAATACCGCCACTTTGGGTAGAAAGAACCTTTTGATGTTGGAGTTGTGGTATTATGCTGTACTCAATGGGACACTAAACCTTTTGATAGTAATTAAATAAAAAATTACAGTATCGTAGTATTCCGTATTGTACTAAGTAGTTGTTACAGACCAATTTGGTTTTATATACCACCCATGGCTGGATTTTTAGACCGATGAGTTATGCCCTTCTTTCATTTGTATGGAAGAATTCATAATTATTTCAAGCAGAGAGGCTCATTAGACTTTTATTTGCCTCCCAAAGCTTATAAATATAGTAATTATCAATATGTTGTGCCCGCCCTCATCATGTAATTATCGCTTTAATTTCTTAATTGGAGTACAACATTATTTTTCACTGACTTAATTAGAAGTTTGTCGACCGTAGAGTTATTTTGTAGAAGCAGAAGCATGAAATATCCTTGTCTGCACAAAGATAAGTTTACGATCAAATTTCATTTGAAAATGAGATATTCATGCCGTTAGCATGGTAAGACCCAGCCAGACCCGGGACTGTGAAATAAGCACCGATCGCTGGCCCTAGAACACGTTTTGAGCATTTTCTTCACACTTTATGGTACCGGAAAAATGTATATATTTGTGTACTCTCTATACACATATATACATAGTTCTTTTTGTATATCTCGGTCAGGTTCGTTAGCCAGAAAAATCAGACCACCGCAACCACCTTTTTCTCAAAAAAGGGGTTTAATGCTTTAAAAACAATACTCTCATCAGATTCTGACGAAATTTGAAATTAACATACATTTAAACAATACCTAACAACATTCAACATACAAATCCATTGACTCGTTTCAATTTTTCGATATAACAGCGGAATGAATTTTCCAATTTCAATTAAATTTGAAATTTGTTATCACATCAAGATATGTAATAAAACTTGCAGTAAAAGAATTCGCAAGCCTGAGATGGAAGGCCGATGCGAGGCTGTGAGCGTAGCGAATGATTATATTCCCGCACGGTTTTCCTGGGATTAACGATAAATCCATTTTTAAATAAAAACCAATTTAAAACAAACAGCGTCAAGATGATTTAAGATTCATTAAATATGATTTATCAAATTTAGTTCAACATCAATTCTTTTGAATTTTGTCATTGAATCATTGCCACACGTCTTTGGACAGTGTCCTTTTGGGGCTCTTCTTCGCAACCAAAGACATCACCGAATAAGTACTCTCATAGCTGATGAATTCAGAAAGAAGACATATGTAGAATATTATGAAGACATGGGGTTCACTTGCAGACGGGGGTTCTGTGCGAAGGAGTGATATATTTGTTGTGGGCAGGAAGAAAAACGCTGGACTAATTTTGGACTCAACAATACGATTTAAAAATAATAAAGATCAACCCAAAATTTGTCAAAATACCAAATTTAAAGTTTTAAAGTTACTGGGTTATTTATTGGATTAAGAGGAACAATACCAACGAAAAGTTCAACAAAATTTGTTATAAGTATTCTTTGTTATGCAACTTACACGTGTAAGAAGGTTGAAATTTATTTATTACATTTTCTTTACGTATGTACATATATCTGTCACATGTTTGCTATCTATTGACCGAAAAGATACCGGTATTAAATATTACATCAATATTTTTAAATTATCAATTTTATCATTGACGAACGTAAGTTACGAACGTCTACAGATAAAACTGTTTTGTTGTCACGTTAACGTTGACATATCAAGCAACTGTACGGTCTATCACAGCTGTTGTCAGATAAGAAATGCATTCTGGGAAGAAGAAAAGGCAGTTCCGGCTTAGAACATGTGGACGTGGTGCCTCGCCTTGTGTGTTTGGACTCAAGGATCTACTAGGTGGTAGGTGGTACCGGACTACCGGGTGGTTATACAGGTGATCAGCCTGTTACTGTAGTTATCAAAATTTTTTGTATATTTCAATGTAAAAAGTATGTATGACCCAGAACTCTTGCGGTACAAAGACACCGTTTTCAACACTAAAAGGACTGTATGTTGGAAATAATTAAACAACCTTTGTTATAGTACATATTATAAACAGTTAAATTATCTAATGATTTGTTAATAACATATGGTTTGTTTTATATTTCTTAATAATGGACAATATGTTTGACAATATGTTTTATATTTCTTTACACTGTAACCCTGTTCGATATAGCAAGGTGTCAAAATGTAAATTTTCAGATGAACTTGTATCATAATGTTCAATATAACCGAATTAATTGTCTTTTCAATCATTTCTAAACTGACCACTTTCATTTTCTCTGACATGGCTTGTCGAGAAGCTCTTAGTGGTTAGTCCAGCACCACGGTGCAGTACAACCGTCATCCATGTAATTTACATAATCTATACTGATTATTTTTATCTAAGTCCAAACAAAATATTACAAACTGATGGTCTTCTGGAACGGTTTCATTCCAAATTATGTATTTATAATATTTGTTGAATGGTCTCCCTGCACCTAATTGTGGAATACTACAGTGTATGGATCAAACGTCTATATTATAATTGACCACCGCGCTCAATTGAAAGACCGAATAGTTGTTGAGTAGTTAGGTCTGATTGATTCAAGTTCAGCGCTGATTGTAGATTACGCTAATCATACGGGCGGGGTGGACTGGTTAAAAGGGGCGGTCTAACGCTGGACAATAAAATCAATTTTCTAGTTAATTTCTATGAGTGAGTTTTCCCAAGCAAACTTCCGACCTAGGATAGTTTCTAACCCTGAAAGGGGTTAGCCGTTATTTTTGTCTACAGCCCTTAGACTCGACCCTTCTCAAACACTTCCGACAAGTAGAGAATTAGAATTAGTCTACAACTGGCGGAGCAGGGGCGGGTCTGTCTGTCTGCGCGGTATGCCTGTCTGAACTGATTTTTTTCTAAGTAAACTAGTATGTGATGTAGTACACTCAGTATTGGATTAAACCATACGATAATATTTTTGGCAACAAAAGTAATCAATCAAAAAGTTTAAAAATAAATTGTTTAAAAGTTGAGTTAATTTTGGACATTTAATACGTAAGCGTTTTAAATGAGACATTTAATAAGTGCACACTGTATTAACTGTAACTTAGAAACAATTAATAAGAACTTAACTTTCTTGTTGCCGGTGGGTTTTACAGTGTTTGGGAGTTTATGGACCACTCACTTACCATTAAGAAGTCTGTTGATTGAATTTCTTTAGCCTATATATTATAGTTAAATATTAAATTTTAAATATCCACTTTCACTTTAAATTTAAGACCATATGCTGCAGTGGCTTGTAGTTTTCTTCTAAATAAATATTGTATTTTTTCATACAAACGCAAACCAATTTGTAAATTGGTAAATAAATAAATAAACTTCTATCAATCGTCCGCTATCTCTACCAGTCATACGAAATCAGCCATTGTACTCGTATGTACGAAGTAGAAAAACTAAACACTGACACTTCACACTTACTGATGACAAAAGAACTAGAATGGAGATTAGTTTTAGATGAATGGGAGCTAGCGAATGAACAAATGGTTATCTGATTGAGACTTCGATGTCAGAATGTGTGAAGAATCTCATGTATATAATATCATGACATGTACATTTTTACGCATAAGTGATATTTGAGATATTTACTCATTTGTATCAATAGTTTTCAATTTTAATACGCAATTTTAGGAAATTTAACATTTGAAAATCAAACGTTTCAAGTACTTAAATAATTTGACTGGAGGCAACAACCTTTCTAAGAGGGTATTTAAAGGGGAATATGGGATGAAGGGGAGAGAGAGAGAGAGAGTGACGAGTGTCTTGATCGATGATGATGATGAGTAGTATTGCTACAAACTATAGAGCCTAATGTTCCCCAGAACAGTCGTTAGGTCATTAATTAATAGCCTAACGACCAATGGAATTGACATGTTTTTATTTTGGATATTGAATTCGCTAGTTGGTGGGTATAATCAACCAAATAAAACTCTGTGCTGACTCATCGTGATCCGCTGACGTCGCAAACTCAGAAATGCCAAACATTCAATTTCCAGCGAAAACGACTAATTTATGAAATGACTCATAGAGTATATGATGGGCGGCGCAGCGCGGGAATGAGTGAGTGTATACTGTACTGGGAAGAGCGAAGAGCGCGTCATGTTGTTGCGTAAAAGAACACGTGGAGCCAGATCAATGAGCCAGAGTGTGGAGTGTGAGTGCGTTGCGTACGATGAAGGTCGCCTAGCACGGCCATTCTCATCTCCCCTCCCCACCACACCCCCACCACTCTCTCTCTCTCTCTCTCTCTCTCTCTCTCTCTCTCGTCACCCCCTACTTGTATTTCGCACGTGTCGCTTTCACCGAGAATTGCACACGGGAGAATTTGCATTGGATCTACAGCACTTGTATTGATTGACTCGATATTGGACGCCATTACTTTGGCGATTCAGACACGGTTACAACTGCACGCAAGTTTGAAGAATTCAAAACTCAAACCAGAAGTGATCAGATGCCATATAGTTTCTCACAAAAGTAATTAAAAACGAATAAAATTTACTCCTGTGTAAAGGACACTTCAATATCAATAGAAAAATGTTTGCATCTGAGCCAATGATTGCGGGAGGTTCAAATCCTGGCTAAGGAACTCATTTCGGAACAGCTGCAAATTCTACGTTCATTGAATCTCTAATGAAAATACAACCGTCAAATAAACGTAAAAGATACAAATTTAAATTAACAATATACACTGTGACAATGAATTCCAGTTTTCTGTGTCGATCCATAAGTGGGCGTTGGCTTGTTGCAAACGGTACAATACCTAGTTCCATCGAGCTCATTTCAGTATCATTTAATGCAAATTTGGATTTTAAGTATTAAAAACTTGTTCAGATCTGTGGGTGTTTCTAAAGGCTGCGCAGTACGGCTGGAAAAAGAGGGTGCGGAGGGTTGCAGTGCGAAAACGCCGCCATTACATGACAATGAGCTAGGTTTTAACTTTTAAATGCATGAGTATTATATTTTTAGAGTGCAGAAGCCTATTTTCAAATTTGATTTTTATTACTTTAATACACGTAAAAATACAGTATTTTTAAAGCTCTAAAGGATTATTAAAAGTAGAATTTTGAAATTGTGGCTCAAAACACTATATCGCTATTTGAGGTGCCGACCACTCTCATGAGGGTATTTTAAGGCAAATATGGTGAAGGATGAGTGTGATGAGTGGTAGTAATGAGTTATGAGGTGTAGTCTTGTTACAAACTAGGCCGACTCTTCCTTAGAATGGGTCATTAATTAATAGCCCAATGGCCAATGGAAATACAAGGACCAACAGTTAACGTGACTTCCGAACCACGCAGGTCTGATATGTCTAAACGATGGAGGGAGTTGATGCGGGTATCATCAGATGATCACTGAAACTATCTGAGCTGCTTTAGACCTATATATTCCTCAAAACCTACAGCCTCCATGAAGCTGGATTACAGGACCACGCCACGAGTCCCAGTCAAAATCCGTCCTAGATAATATTTTTGACATCACTTAAAAGTTAGATAATACGTACATACCATGAGAACAGCGTTTGTTGTATCGCAAACCCTTGCAAAGTGACTAAAAGAACTTGCAAAGTTGAAGCGAGTTTCCTAGTGTATAGCAGCTCACATACATAAATATAATAATTGTATTACACCAGTAGACTATACAGTCATCGGTCATTGTCATTTTTGACGCACGTACTGCGCACCCTTGAGTGTCCCCCGTTACATTTGGCCTGATTTATAGTCTTCGAAAATCTACGTAATTAACATGACGTTTTATACAAAGTATCTTATGCTTGTTTACACCAAATCATAGAGCATTAAATCAGTAACAAAACCTATCATGCAAGATTACTTGCTTTTAAACTTAGTTCGAGGGCTGTTCAAATATTCTAAAGCGCACACTATTTCTGAACACGTTATATTATAGTCATATTAAAGGGCATTATTTCACCTGTAATGTGGCATGTTAACGATGACGATCAGAGCACTTATAACACTGAGGCACGAAGCTTTCTACGCCATTGCATGACGTTCCGCCGTCACTGTCCATAAAGAAAAGCGGACGTAATTCACTCTTTAGTCTGCTTAAGTTCGCAAAATAGTGAATTATTTTTTCAACTTTTCAAAGTTAAATACGAATTCAAATGATTTTGACTAAGCAAGTGTTCAAAAAACCTATTTGGAAAAAATTGACGCAAAACTATTTTTTTTAAATAAATACGGCCATTGTTTCATTGGCGGGAGTATTAGATGTAGAGATAGTTTTGTTGCACACTTTTGATAGTATATAATTGTTAAAACAAAATTACGAGCGTACCGTCGGATTCACAATGAGTCAGGCTATCCAACAACACATAATTTGCAAATATGGTATCATTCGTCTACTAGCTATATTACAACGGAAGTTAATTTCTGAACAGCCCTATATACTGTATCTAATAAAAATAATACTGCAGAAAGATTAAATACTATTTAAATCAATATATTAAATAAATATATCAAACAAATATTCATACGATGCAATCTAATGCTGGGTTGATTAGTATAACTACAATCTGTATTTGGCACAAACATTTTCAAAGTAACACTCCTCATATCGAACAACACATAAAGAAGTCCACGCCATAGTTTTGGAAATTTTGTCAAAATATACAAGCAATATTAAAATTTAAGGACAGTCAGCGAAGCTATGAGCGTTTCAGTCTGCTGCTGCACGATTTCTCCATAAGGTACGATGGCGGGGTAGAGCGACGTTGACCCTCAATGGGGCGTGGCTGGCGGATCTACAGAATTGCGCTCCAAACACAACACCCGCCGAAGCACGCATTAGAGATTTCACTAGTTAACACCTAAGAGGATTTAGTATATAACAAAACGTATAATATGCTGAATGTTTTGAAAGGGCGCAGGGGCCAGTTCCTTGTGTACCAGGAGTGCAGGACTCAGGAGGAAGTATTGCTGGAGTGGTGCGGGAGGTGGAGAACTGCTCAATCACGGTCACACTGCCGGAATGTCAACATCACCTCCTCTCTCTGCTCACAATCCCACGCGACATACGCCCACAGAATGCAACACGACAACAAGGCAACATGTTTTTAAGACTTTGTTTAGTGCAGTGTATACGACTCGACAGTATATTGTACATTTCAGTGAATTTTCCTATTTGTCTAAAGTAAATAATAATAAAACCATACAAAACGTAAACATCAACAACACACGAGCACAGACCACAGCACAGCCGACGGAAAAGAACCGCGAGCGTACCACGTGATCCTCCAGCACATGCCAGATACAGACGAGCGTCGGACGACGCTTGAGTCGTAAGTCATTTTGGAGAATTTCACAAAAACGTCGTACTCAGACATACTCAGAGAGATTTTTAACACAGTCTGCTTATCAGAAACTCGTATAAAATCTGGTTTTATGCCACACCGAAATCTTCGACAGGACCCTATGTAATAGTCATAGACTAATGGTAGAGTTCATTTGTCCGTGGTGATAATGTACGCGATTCGCTTTGGTGTCTGCTATAGAGAAGTTGCATGATGTGCAGAGTTGTCTAGATGTGTAACGGTAGATTATCACCTGTGGGATTGTGTGAAGTGGGTTCACACTGAGGAATGTTGAGCGGCAACATTACCATGGTGGCGATGCATTCCACAAGATGTCGCTTTGTGACTTCCACTCCACGTGCCCAGAGAAATGCGTGCACCGATACACGGCCTTCTTTCAACCGTGATAGCTGAGAGTGCTTCAAGTGTGATGTGTTTAGATTCTTGATTTGAAGGAAGTTAAGACTGCAACATGTGCATACAAGTTAGTCTAAGTGTGAACATGGCTTGCAATAAATTATATACAGTGAAATGCCTTAAAACACTAAACAGTGGTTATAGTTATAGAAATACTGAATATGAAATGTGTATAGAATGAAACATCTCCAGTAAGAATTAATACGATGGAATCATTAACATAAACTTCCAGGAAAAGTATGTTCAAGCAATAATTTGAAGCTGTATTTTCTATGATACTTGTCAATACATGTAGAAATGTCAATGACAAATAAACTTTCTTGATTCTCATGTATAATCATGGATAGAAATATCTTGAATATTTTGTTTGAAATAATTACCAAAAAGATTGGTATTTATTTTACAAGTAGTCTTATTTAGTTTTCGTTGCATAGTTAGCAAACAACGAATTTTGGAATTTCATCAGAAGCTCAAACAAAATAATTTAGTTGCACATCTAAATCACTAAAGGTTATTCTGAGCGGTTATTTCTTGGTTTTGGGTAATTTGGAAAACTATACAGTATATATACTCCCCTTAAACATAAAAAATTCTTATCTGATGATGTATGGGATTACTTCTTGTCTTTGCTGGGGAATGAAATGATCAAATGCCAATGAAAAATTCTAGCATTTCGCACTGATTTCTCACTAGGGAGAAGCACCTACATCAGCTATATTAATATAGCAGTCTGTACTAATGATGATGCATTAATAATATTATGCAGTATAGATTGCTATGTAAGTCGACCCCCAAAACATTAAAAAGAACACATTATATTTCACCTTCTGTATTTCTAAATATTTTCTACTTATACTATCGTCTCTTCAATAATTATAAAAACCAATATCTTATACTGTTATCTAATTATATGTAAATAATATAACTAATTACATGCAACTAGTTTTGTACCAATAAAATGTGTATTTTCCATTAAACAATTAGGCATATTGTCCCCTATAATAAGGAGTTTGAACAATAAGTGAGGGAGTATACAATAGCAACGTGATAGCTGAGAGTGCTTCAAGTGTGATGTGTTTGAATCCTGATTTGAAGGAGGTTAAGACAGCAACATGTGGCAAAATACACATTTATGGGTATCACTTGAGTTGATTTTATGTATTTTATGTGTATTTTTCTCGTAATAAATGTTATATTTATTTCATGTGGTTTTAATGCATTTTCCAGGTTCACCAGGGGGTGCCAGTGGCAGTGTGGGGGACGAGGGGGTGGGCGCTGAGAAACGTAGAGGGCGCTGCAAATGGTTCAACGTAGCCAAGGGATGGGGCTTCATAACACCAGACGATGGTGGTCAGGATATCTTTGTCCATCAGGTATAAAATAGTCTCAAAACAAAATTTCTATGTATCTTGTATGCCGTGGATTAAATCTTTCTTTCAATATTAATTTGTTTGTTTTTTTTTAAATTCAAGCAAAAACGTTTTACTAAAAACAAACACAGGCAGCTTATATCTAATCAAGACCAGTGATTCAGTGAGTACTAGCTCTCTAATGTACATCAAAGGCTATTTTATGTATATAATTTAAGACTGATTCAATATGTAGGGTTATAAGGATTAAGGTCAGAATTTTCCACAAATCAGATGATGTAAGTCTGATTCCTTATATGTAAATAAACAAAACTGTACAACATCTGATTGGTTAAAATATGTGCACGATTGCTACTAGATAGTGTCTGCCAGTTTTTTATGCCTGGTAGTTGGTTCTTGGGAGAAAGAGTTAAAATTGTGTTAAACATTTAAATCTAATTTGACGGTGAAAATACACTTTATTTAACAAGTTCATATCAATTTATAAGTATCTACAAGTTGTACTGATTTTGAATTTCAAGTTGAGTGATAAATACTCAAACTTTAGATTAAAAACTATTTACTTTATTTTGAATTGTTTAAAAAGTTTGTATTTATTTGAAACTTACAATAAAAATACTGCTGTACACCTTTAATAGACATGCTGGCATGTTTCATCTCTACAAAGGCCATGATTAGCTGCAATCGGCAATGGAGTGGCGACACAATAATTTGTTCTTGGGGAGACAAATCAATTTGAAGTGCTGGGATATTTTGCTTAGTAATTTATCCATACAGTATTTTATTTATTCTCGAACACGTGTATTTGTCACAATACACAATTAATAATTCATTTTGTCAACAAAACAGTCTAATGTGTACCGGGTTTTTGGACAGAGCGTGATCGTCATGACGGGATTCAGATCACTGGGCGAGGGGGAAGAGGTGGAGTTTGAGTGCAAGACATCAGACAAAGGACTGGAAGCAACTCTCGTCACAGGACCCGAGGGCTGGGCTTGCGTCGGCTCACAAAGAAGACCTGTGGCTAAGAAGAGATTCCGTAAAATAAGGTATGAGACAAGATAAGCCACCGAGAAGGGTTATCTAAACAACAAAATCACAAAGACATCAAGACAGTCTTAAAGGTATAAAATGTGTATACGGCCGCCTGTACAATATCACCTCCTGTATAATAATTATCATTGACAAGCTATAACTGATTCAAATTTCAAAGCAATAATTGGTAAACAGATCTTTGCTTTGGCTGGTACATTTACAATTTCTTTTAAATTATTGAAACAATTCACTGTGAAGAACACCTGTGGCTCTTTTGTAACTACGTTTGATTCAGCTTTATAAAAGTTCCGTAATGCCTGAATTTTCATATCAGATACTTGTACTTATCAAAGTAATATTCAAACTTTGAAGTGTCACCCAGAAGCAGTGCCAGATTTAGGATTTCCACGGCCCTAGGCCAAAATTTTCAAAACTGCCCCTTTTTGTACTTTTTCTGTTACCCTCTCATGACCCCCTTCCAACATACGATGTTTATAGTAAGCATTAAGGTCTAGAGCCAGCCATGTCGATATGATATTTCTGAACATCTTGTTACCAGCTGCCCTAGGCCTCGCCTAGTGGTAAACCTGGCACTGCCCAGAAGAAGCTACCATTTAAATAAAAAGTCATTCTTGTTGAGTTGATGAAGCTAAGATTAATAAAATATTTTTCTTTCTCCAGGTGCTATAATTGTGGAGAGTTTGCGAATCACATAGCGGCCAAGTGCACCATGGGACCTCAGCCTAAGCGATGCCACCACTGCAAGTCAACGGAGCATCTGATAGCGGACTGTCCAAACCGCCGCAAGAGCCAAGAGGAGTCTGAAGAAGCTGAGAGTAGTCGGACAAAAACAAGCGGTGAAACAAGCAACGGACATTCCTACTATTTAATCTAGGAGTTAAATACATCATACATTGGAGTTGAATTACATACAATTGGATAAGGTTAAGGCGTTAAATTGTAGATTCATGTGCAATTAAAATTGGCGTTAAAATACAACTTATTGGAGTAACTACACACATCTAGTCATGTCGGTTTAATTATTGGCAGACTGACAGGTGGATTTCGAATTTAACCAACAATTTGTGCTGTGAAATTGGTCTTTAAAATGCCTTTGTGAATTGTAAAATTACCTAGTCACAGTATTATCAATTGTGTGACGATAATTTTGGAGCTTGAACTAAAACTACTATTGCAATTTTATTAGAGTCAATATATATATTTCAATATATAGCATACAATATTTATGTACATTAAGCTAAAAATATTAAGTGCTTTCTTCAAAAGAAGTTTTAGTTTTATGTGTGAAGATGAACTCTCAGTATTAAAATTCTCAGTTTAAAACTTCTCAGTTCTGTAAATTAATGAACAACAAATTTTAGTAATTTCCCGAATTAGACAATTGCGTCAAGAAATGTACCAATTATGATTAAAAAATTAACATGCTAATCAATTTAAGGGTTTATTCTATTTGAAATTTGTCTTTGTTTAAAATAAAAATTCCACAGTACCTACCATTTTATTACCATAATCCTCAAACACTGCTATTTTTCAAATTTGAAAAATCTATCTAATTGCGAAACTAGTCTGAGAGTACGTTTTTACTATTTATATGATTTAAAATAAGGAAAACTGAATTAAAACCTTTGGAGGAAAGGAAAACTCGCCAATATTCAATCCAAATTTTGACTCTAATGTGTAAATGTATTCTCTATTTTACTATTAGTGTTAGTGTATGTTTACATGTCCATGTTTACATTAGTTTGCTGTTTCAAGTAGTGTTTATATTTTAGTTTTTCAGCGAGTGCTTTAATTTAGTATATAGGTTACACAGTTATTGTCCACGTTTTTACTATCTATAAATGAATTCTCATTTGGCAATGTTATCTTTGTAACTAACAACTCTATTCAACTGTTTATTTGTTACAGTCAAGTGAACATAATTAATAAATATTAACAGAGCGTTGCTTTAAAATAGAACTAAGGTTCAATCTCTTTAGTCTGGCCCTTTGCCACTTCAGCAGCTTGACACTCTAACGACATCAGGTGGTTTTCCTCACGTTTATGCTTTTGTAACCATGCTTTATGACAAAAAAAAGATAACATTGCTGACTGTGAAAGAAGAAATCAACAATGTCCTAGCATTAAAGGCAGTTATACATTGCCTCTAATGTTTGTTACATTGTGATCAAGACTGATTTACAGTGCCTATTAATTACTTCTTACTAAAGTTTGTCACAGTTTGCTTGGGAGGTTTTCTAATTTGGGTTCTGTAATATTTAATAGCTGCAGAGTTGCACTCTGAAGCTGAACATAAGACTGATGTATCTTAACTTAAGATATAATTTTGTGTAATTAGTATTGTATTGTTGCTTGTGTAATTAACACTAATCAAAGACAAAACCTTGTATTTGTCAAACTTGAATTATAAACTGTTTCAGCAAATATTTTGTATTACTTAACTGCTTTAGGTAATTTAAAGTAAGAACTTCCTTTCGTACATTGTGTCACTTGTGGGGACCAAAACTTCGGACATTACTTCAAACCAGTGCCAGTGTGGTTAAATGTCTATCGACTCTGTATCAAACATATGTTTTTCTCGCAAGATAAAAAATTTACTTGGAGTCAAATCCTAGAAAATCCTCATGCTAAAAAAGTAACTTTTGAAGAGTAAAATCAACTATGTACAGTACAAGTATTTTTCGACTCAACCCGTTGTTGATCAATAAATCAACAATCGTTATTGACTAAATTTAATAATTATTCAATTTTCTAGCTTTATAAACATCCTTTTCTTGTTTGCAAGAAGTAATATGTAAAGACCACATAATTATGACAGTTCTTAACAGTTCTTAAACTGTTTTGTCTATGTGATTGTCCAAAGATAGTTTACGAAAATGTGGTCTCCCATCATAAATGGCCAGCCAATTTTTATTTAGAGACTATTTTGTTTTTTTAATACTTTGCATTATAAACATACAATAGATTCTGAATGAGGTTGTAGTAAAAAAGGAACTCTAGATAAGCTTCTCTAGAAAGTTTAAAGGTTAGTTGCTCATGTAATTCGCAACAACTGTTCAAGTAATCCTTTAGCTTTACAGAGGCAATTTAGAAATGTTCCTTTTATTACTTCATCATTCATTCATTAATTCTTTACTTTTCATAACTTAAGTCATTAATTTGATAGCTTTTCACAACAGAGAAACAACTTTGATTTACATGATTCCTACTTCTACAAGACTGTTTTCCTCTCAGTACAAATCAGTTCAATTACATCAGAATTAAAAATAGTGTTAAAGCAGTTTAGAGTAAGGATTAGGTTTATATTTTTGTATAATTAACTTAAGGACAATTAATCGGATCCTGTTGACGATTAAATATAATGTTTTTATTAATTTAACTCAATGTCTTTTATTTTTTACCTTTAGCTGTTCTGGTTATTACAGTGTTCCAATTTGTCTTGTTTTCAGGACAGAAATATTTTGGCAGGAAATTAATTGATTACCTTTCTATTTTCTGAGTCAAACCAATAGGCTGCAGGTAGAAAGTGTTGAAATAATAATAGGATGGAATAATTCTGCCAGGCTGCCAGTGGTCGACTATAGTCAAGATGGTGGACTGTATGAATGAAAAAATGAGCACAAACTTAAGAGAGTGCACTTTGACCAAGAGCTTTTGGTCCTGGAGTCAAGGTCAGAGCCTAATAATCAATGGCTCTTTTTATATGAATAACCTTTTGCTCAACCCACATACTCTCTTTATAAATTATAGAGCAAATTCTTGAATTTTATTCAGCTCTTTGTGTATTCACTCAGTAATCAGTTGACAAATACATTTGTATACATATTACATAGACATAGCTTTGCTTTGAAAACAGGTGACATTGTCAAGCTACACAATATGTTCAGAACTAAGTGTTCAAATATTTAAATAAATAAAATAAATGATATCGTTTATTGCCATTTTAAATGTTAATACATTCATTGACAAGTAATTACAAATCAAATATACTATTCAAATTATTTTTCTTTTCCTCGGGTCAGCAGTCTGGCCGAGGCACTAACGCCGTTTGAAAAGAGCCTTTTTCACTGTTGAGTCCTTTGGCCTCAGTACCTAAATGATGATTAGCCCAATCTTGTCCTGGGAATACAGTAATTGGCACTAGATCATTACCAGTACTTTTCTTTCTTTACAAACTTCATTAAAATTTACTTGAGTCAAATCCTAGAAAATCCTCATGCTAAAAAGTAACTTTTGAAGAGTAAGAATCAACTATGTACAGTACAACAAGTATTTTTGGCTCAACCCGTTGTTGATCAATAAATCAACAATAATTATTGACTATATTTAATAATTATTCAATTTTCTAGCTTTATTAACATCCTTTTCTTGTTTGCAAGAGTAATATGTAAAGACCACATAATTATGACAGTTCTTAAACTGTTTTGTCTATGTGATTCTCAAAAGATAGTTCACGAAAATTTTGTCTCCAATCATAAATGGCCAGCCAATTTTTATTTAGAGACTATTTTGTTTTTTTAATACTTTGCATTTTATACATACAATAGATTCTGAATGAGGTTGTAGTATGAAAGGAACTCTAGATAAGCTTCTCTAGAAAGTTTGAAAGGTTAGTTGCTCATGTAATTCGCAACAACTGTTCAAGTAATCCTTTAGCTTTACAGAGGCAATTTAGAAATGTTCTTTCTTTATTACTTCATCATTCATTCATTAGTTAAATCTTTACTTTTCATAACTTACGTCATTAATCTGATAGCTTTTCACAACAGAGAAACAACTTTGATTTACATGATTCCTACTTCTACAAGACTGTTTTCCTCTCAGTACAAATCAGTTCAATTACATCAGAATTAAAATAGTGTTAAAGCAGTTTAGAGTAAGGATTAGGTTTATATTTTTGTATAATTAACTTAAGGACAATTAATCGGATCCTGTTGACGATTAAATATAATGTTTTTATTAATTTAACTCAATGTCTTTTAATTTTTTACCTTTAGCTGTTCTGGTTATTACAGTGTTTCAATTTGTCTTGTTTTCAGGACAGAAATATTTTGGCAGGAAACTAATTGATTACCTTTCTATTTTCTGAGTCAAACCAATAGGCTGCAGGTAGAAAGTGTTGGAATAATAATAGGATGGAATAATTCTGCCAGGCTGCCAGTGGTCGACTATAGTCAAGATGGTGGGCTGAATGAATGAAAAATATGAGCACAAACTTAAGAGCGAGCACTTTGACCAAGAGCTTTTGGTCCTGGAGTCAAAGGTCTGACCATAATCAATGGCTCTTTTTTACATGAATAACCTTTTGCTCAACCCACATACTCTCTTTATAAATTATAGAGCAATGCTTGAATTTTCATTCAGCTCTTTGTGTATTCACTCAGTAATCAGTTGTTTATTGTGACAAATACATTTGTATACATAGCTTTGCTTTGAAAACAGGTGACATTGTCAAGCTACACAATGTGTTCAGAATTAAGTGTTCAAATATTTGACAAATTTAATAGAATAATTTCACAGAAACAACTTAGAAATACAGTAAATAAAGTTAGCTCTGACAAAGAAGTACAATATCATAAAAGTAATAAAGTTATAAATTAAAAATTACATACCTAATACCTTGGGTGTACTTATGACACTTTATACAAAAATGTTTACCTTTCATTTATTTATTTGTTTCTACAGTAATACACCATTTTACATATACAGTAAATTACTGACATTTGCATTTCGATACTTTTACACAACCTAGTATGTATTATGAGTATACTCGTACATGCACAATAGCTTAACAAATAACAATGAAAGCATAACATTGCAATATAACCATTAATAATTCTAGAGTTACGGGAAATTATCGTTTAAGAACTGATTAACATGATAATAATTTTTTTGTCTAAAAGTAGCATCAATAGTCAATAGTCAGTAGTGAAATAGTCAATAGTCAATGAACTATTTCATCATCGCTGAGCCAAACCTAGAAGAACTAGACACTTTAAACTTTGTAAATTGATTTTAAAATTGCAAAATTTAGGTGTTTTTATACAATATGGTGTCAGAATTTCTTCACTTTGACATTCAAGGCACTAGGCGATTTCTTCACTTAGACACTCAAGGCACTGACCAAACATATAATTTACCAACCAACACTAACATTGAATTTGTTTGGAAATATGGTGGTAATATCAAAATCAAATCAAGGTAATCAAATTAAAGGTAATATTTTGTACCCTACTTCCGTAGTATTATTTGCTCTGCGACTTGGGAGCCCACGGCAATAATATTACTGGTTTTAAGACCAATTACTATACTTGCTGAAGTCAACGGTCTGTATGCAGAGACTGTTGTTTTAGTGTCGGCAATCGCCACAAGCGCTACTAGGCTGAAATGGAAATTGGACTATAAATCTACGTTATCAACTTATTTGACCGAATTTGCTGCTAGGTGGCGTAGTCAGTTTGGCAAGGCTTATTTGAAAAATAGGGCTTGGTATTTACAAAATGATCATTTGCACCGAATTTCGTGAAAATTCGAAATAAATGTGAATCTGTAGATTTTTACTTCAATGAGAAGAGACATAAAAACGTTTCTGGTGCACCGAATTTGCACAAGGAGGTTTCCCACGAAATGACAGTTTTTAAGTGCTTTAAACTCATAATTTTGAGTAACAATTAAAACTGCTTGCAAAATAGAGTAATTGAGATGTTTGAAACCCTTTAGAAGAAGTGAAATTCTTTAAAACTTAATTACTTGATTAGTATATTGTTACAAAGCCATAAATTATCGCAAAAGCAGCAGTAACAGTACAGAATCACCCCTATGAATCCTCCCACTTTTCAATCGAAGTTCTCAGGTTGACCACCACAATTGAATCATTATTCGCAAAGAATGATTGCGGAATATCTAAGCAATAACATTGATACTAAAGGTTTTAGTCTATTTGTCTCTTTCATTATAGAATTATCGATTTGTTTATTTCTGCAGTAGTTCTGAATTTAAAATAGAAGGCACTATTTATTTAGTTTAAGCTAATTACAACAACTAGTTCGACACTCAATTAAGCGCTAAAGCACCGCTGGTGTAAGTGAAACGAATTTCCTTTGTGAGTGCGGTAATTTTAACTCTAATTCGTTACGCTCTCAGCATGTTTTGGGAATGTTTGCAACCGTTGGTTTGGTGCTAACTCTCAATAGAGGTGTAACCAGTTCATTATAACAGCATTATAGTAATGCTAGTTATTATTTTCTCTACTAATTATAATCATTATTAATTGTGTTGTGCTTATGTTAATAATATTTTAGGGTACTTGATATCACTTATTAACAGTTTGAACAAACACTACTATTACAATAGTAGTTTACACATAAAAATTGAGGATGTACATACAAATTGATATATACAAAATTAGTTTCTACTGAGATCAGTAATTTTGACAGCTAGTTGATTTTACTCACTAGGCTAATAGGAACCAAAAAGCTTTGATTAACCCAAATCTAACCCTAACCTAACCCTGGGAAAATCAATCTCTTTTTAGACGTACCGAAATGCCTGCGTTATTTAGAGAGGAACAACATTTTCAACATTTACGAGCTAGGCTATATCATGTTAAATTAATGTTTAAGCTTTAGTGTGTTTTAAAGTAAACAGGTTTACTTTTCTAAAATTAAAATCGCTTTACGTTGAGTTGCACTTGATGCAAATTATTCTACCAAAAGCATAATGAAAAGTGTTGGAAACTTAAACAATATTTTACATTTATTACCTCCGTTTGTTCTTCAAATTGAAAAATATCAAAAGAACAACGCCGTTTCCTTGCACTCACATGAATTATGTCAGCGTGTTTGATAATGTTGTAAACGCTCAACTTAGTTGCTACGTTATAGTGTTATGGTTTAACACAATAACCACTAAAGTCAGCAAATGAATCAAGTCATACAACACAAACCATGATATGCTATCAGTGAGCGAGACTCACACACATATACGCTGTGTTATTACGAAGGTGACTCATGTGTATATGACCTAGACACCGCGCCCTCCTCAAGGCTCAGGGTGTCGTTTATTGGAAGAGGGCGCCGATCTGTCTGTTTGTCACTGACACTCGAATGCGTCTTTTAACAAACACTAATCAGTTCAATATACTGCATTTAGAGTTGTTTATAAGATAGAAATCGGCGAGCAAACACTCTAAATATGAAAGAGTGAAAATCACTCCTAAAAGATTGTAAATCGAGCCACTCTTCAACGAGAGTGTCTGGGTTTCAACACCCAAAAGAGCGAAATTACACTCTTTCTGAGTGGCCTTCACTCTTTCATGTTTAAAAACGTTCACGCTTTCATTACTACCACTCATCACACTCATCCTCACCACATATTTGCCTTAAAATACCCTCATGAGTGGTCGGCATCTCAAATAGTGATAAAAAGTGAAGCACAATGAAGATTATTTTGATGCAAATCAACAGGAAGAGTGGCCAGAATCTTTATATTAGAAAGATTCGGATTTTTAATTATTTATACTATTTATTTGTTAATTTTTGTCCTTGTTAATTTTAAAACTATGCTTGTTTAGTATATGTTATCTCAAAACTCTGGTCGTATATCATTCCCAAATTTCATTCGTAGACTTTAGACAAGAATTTTGAATTTAGTTTACGGAGTTTTGGATAAATAAATTTACGTACAACTTCCAAAATAATTAATCGCACCAAAACACGTTGGAAACTGCATCATTCACTGATTGTCAACAAGGGTCCATTGTCGTTGTGGAACATGTGATGTGGAATTGTTAAGTAAAAAGTATGTTGCAGCTTTCTTGATGAAAAGGCTTTTTATTAGAAAGTTTTAATTACAATTTGAAATATTAGGTACTATAGTGTTTGGTTTTAAACTATTTTTCCCGTAGACTATTTTTCAAACAAGCAATTTAAATACTTTTATGGAAAACCAGTCCGGTACTCTTTAAGTAATAGTAAATAAATATTTCTTCACCTATTTCGTGTTTGAATTCAGCAATTCAATATTTTAATTCCTAGCACTTTTAGTTGGCTTAGAGCAAATGTTGTGAGAGTTAAATCAACTGAACTTGAAACCAGCTGTAGAGTGTGTTTGTGTGGACTTGATGATCCTTGACCGGGCTCAACAATTGTCTCTGGGTGGACCTACCGAGTACAGATGGGCTAAATGAGCTGTGTGCCCCCTGAGGGTGCGGCGAAGGGTGACTTTGATACAGGCTGCAATATTAGACAATATATCATGGATTGTTCTCTGGATTCGGGGTTATTAGTTTTCAAAACATGAATGAACTTAGCTTTGAATAAATTAGTTCTAGTTTTATTTTAATAACCATACCAACTCATTTAAAATAGATTATTATTCCCTTATAAGTTGTTAGTTTAACGTTCATTTGCACGTTTAAATAATGTCAAATATACTATTAAAGAAGTTAACAATGAAGTACCCTGAATCAAATTTTAATCACGACTAGTTTCAGGACTGAGCCCATTATCAAGTGTATACAAATATAGTCTAGTACATCTAGGTTACATTAAATACAATTCTAAATAAACACATGGAAAAAGTAATTGTTTTAGGCAGGTGATGAATAATTTTGTCTAAATAAAAATTTTAGTTGTTGGTTGATTTGTGCTATTTTTTATATTACTGGTATGAATGTATTCGAAAATTGGATTTTTGTTTGTTGCGTGAGTAATATTTAGTATGTTTGGATCTGCTAATTTGTTGAGGTAAATGCGCAAATCTTCTTTGCAGTCCATGAAATCCCCTTTCTTCTCAAAATCCAATATTTCCATATTCTCTCTCATACCTGTGTAGGAATGGTTTGATTGAAGTAAGTGTTCAGCAAACGACGATTTCATTGACGTACTGTTGTTAGACTTTAGTGCTTGAAGATGCTCCTTGAAGCGTGACTTAAATGTACGTCCCGTTTGTCCTATGTAGTAGCTTGGACAGTCGTTGCAACTGATTTTGTAGATGCCTGATTTTTCAAATTGGTCTATGGGATCTGTAGATTTAGTGGCAATTCTGTTGATCATTCGGAAGGCATTATTTTTGGTTCGAAAGCTTAACTTGAATTCTGAATTGTAAAATGTTTTTTTCATAGCTTTTTCGAGAGATCTGTTAAAAGGTGCACATATAAATTTTCTTTCTGTAGGCGGGTTCTCCAAAGATTGTTTGTTTGCACGCTTCCTTTTCTTCCTGATCATGTTGTTTACCATGGTTTCTTTGTATCCGTTCCGGACTGCAAGTGCTGTAATTATTGATCAAAGTCTTCTTTGTCTGAGTTTTAAGTGTAGTTCACCATGCTGTGAAAACCTGCCATTGTGTTGCATGGTTATAACGGTTTACTATCTAACGTATTCATGCACGAGTTAGAAACAAGATGATTCTAAGTAACAACAACCCATTGAAGAATAAGTTTTATATTGGTATAGATACGTCGATGATGTAATTTGTCTTTTGCTGGGTGATGAAAGTGTAGAACTCTTAAATTTTTAAATAGTCTGTCAAGTACCATAAAGTTTACAAAGGAAACTCAGAACAAAGTATAAATTTTCTTGATATAACAATTTCTAAAAGCAAAATAAACATAAGTTCGGAATATTTAGAAAATGCAATCCGATTTAGTTATACCAAGAGACTCAAACCATATAAGTACACTAATGTTTGATATCAAAGAAGATTGAAGATCAAAACTACTTTCAACTACTGTACATGTAGTTGAAATAAATTCATATTATTCATAAAACTTCTGGATTATAAAATAAATTTTATGCGAATTACTCATTTTCTGATTATTTTTTGGGCAAGATATTATCCAACACCTATACTATTGCCATCGAAACCTTTACATAATGATGGTGGATTATTTCAAGTGTGCTCGCCATTGCTTTTAAACTCCTCCCTTTCACCAAAGATCACATACAGCCTGGTAAGGTTTCTCAAAGGGGTATAATATTACAAAAAACAATGGGCGTAGTGAGTTGTAGCAGCGAGTGCTGCAGCGTAGCGGCCGGGGTGGAACTACGTCGTGAGGCGGACCCTCTCTCGCGTCCTCAGTGATGCAAGCGCGCTTCACCCGTACATACGTGTCTCTGTGGTCGTCATCAAGATCGTAAATGTCACCTATTATACTATTTTCAATTTTTAATCAGACCAAACATTTTATATAAGAACAAATGACATAATGTTTGTGTATATTGCATGTGACGTAGTGCCAGTGTAGGACATGAGTGGTCGGTGGAATGGTTTCTTGGTGGTTTTTCTAAGTTGTTTCTTGGTGGTGAACACAAAGTTAGATCTCACTTCGACTCTCCGACTCGCTCATTGCAGGGCTTCCTGTTTGTTTAAGGTAATTTATACAAAATCTCTCGTAGTTATTTTCTTATTTTATTTATAATTATAACAATGTTTGCGGAGTTTTGGATAAATAAATTTACGTACAACTTCCAAAATAACTAATCGCACCAAAACACGTGGAAACTGCAACATTCACTGATTGTCAACAAGGGTCCATTGTCGTTGTGGAACATGTGATGTGGAATTGTAAAAGGTCTATCGCAGCTTTCTTGATGAAAAGGCTTTTTATTAGAAAGTTTTAATTAGAACTTGAAATAGGTAGGCCTACTATAGTGTTTGGTTTTAAACTATTTTACCGTAGACTATTTTTCAAACAAGCAATTTAAATACTTTTATGAAAACCCAGTCCGGTACTCTTTAAGTTATAGTAAATAAATATTTCTTCACCTATTTCACGTTTGAATTCAGCAATTCAATATTTTATTTCCTAGCACTTTTAGTTGGCTTAGAGCAAATGTTGTGAGAGTTAAATCAACTGAACTTGAAACCAGCTGTAGAGTGTGTTTGTGTGGACTTGATGATCCTTGACCGGGCTCAACAATTGTCTCTGGGTGGACCTACCGAGTACAGATGGGCTAAATGAGCTGTGTGCCACCCCCCGTGAGGGGTGCGGCGAGAGGGTGACTTTGATACAGGCTGCAATATTAGACAATATATCATGGATTGAACTCTGGATTCGGGGTTATTAGTTTTCAAAACATGAATGAACTTAGCTTTGAATAAATTAGTTCTAGTTTTATTTTAATAACCATACCAACTCATTTAAAATAGATTATTATTCCCTTATAAGTTGTTAGTTTGACGTTCATTTGCACGTTTAAATAATGTCAAATCTACTATTGAAGAAGTTAACAATGAAGTACCCTGAATCAAATTTTAATCACGACTAGTTTCAGGACTGAGCCCATTATCAAGTGTATACAAATATACGATTTCATTGACGTACTGTTGTTAGACTTTAGTGCTTGAAGATCTCCTTGAAGCGTGACTTAAATGTACGTCCCGTTTGTCCTATGTAGTAGCTTGGACAGTCGTTGCAACTGATTTTCAAATTGGTATATGGGATCTTTAGATTTAGTCGCAATTCTGTTGATCATTCGTAAGGCATTATTTTTGGTTCGAAAGTTAATTTGAATTCTGAATTGTAAAATGTTTTTCATAGCTTTTTCGAGAGATCTGTTAAAAGGTGCACATATAAATTTTCTTTCTGTAGGCGGGTTCTCCAAAGATTGTTTGTTTGCACGCTTCCTTTTCTTCCTGATCATGTTGTTTGCCATGGTTTCTTTGTATCCGTTCCGGACTGCAAGTGCTGTAATTATTTCTTTTTCTTTATCAAAGTCTTCTTTGTCTAGAGGAATTTTCAATAGTCGGTTCACCATGCTGTGAAAACCTGCCATTTTGTGTTGCCAGGGATGGTTATATTGTAACGGTTTACTATCTAACGTATTCATGCACGAGTTAGAAACAAAGATGATTCTAAGTAACAACAACCCATTGAAAGATAAAATTTTATATTGGTATAGATACTTCGATGATGTAATTTGTCTTTTTGCTGGAAGTGATCAAGAAAGTATAGAAATCTTTAATTTTCTAAATAGTCTGTCAAATACCATAAAGTTTACAAAGGAAACTCAGAAACAAAGTATAAATTTTCTTGATATAACAATTTCTAAAAGCAAAAATAAACATAAGTTCGGAATATTTAGAAAAGAAATGCAATCCGATTTAGTTATACCAAGAGACTCAAACCATATAAAGTACACTAATGTTTGATATCAAAAGAAGATTGAAGATCAAAACTACTTTCAACTACTGTACATGTAGTTGAAATAAATTTTATATTATTCATAAAACTTCTGGATTATAAAATAAATTTTATGCGAATTACTAATTTTCTGATTATTTTTCGGGCAAGATATTATCTAAAAGCACCTATACTATTGCCATCGAAACCTTTACATAATGATGGTGGATTATTTCAAGTGTGCTCGCCATTGCTTTTTAAACTCCTCCCTTTCACCAAAGATCACATACAGCCTGGTAAGGTTTCTCAAAGGGGTATAATATTACAAAAAACAATGGGCGTAGTGAGTTGTAGCAGCGAGTGCTGCAGCGTAGCGGCCGGGGGTGGAACTACGTCGTGAGGCGGACCCTCTCTCGCGCGCCTCAGTGATGCAAGCGCACTTCACCCGTACATACGTGTCTCTGTGGTCGTCATCAAGATCGTAAAATGTCACCTATTATACCAATTTTAATCAGACCAAAAATTTTATATAAGAACAAATGACATAATGTTTGTGTATATTGCATGTGACGTAGTGCCAGTGTAGGACATGAGTGGTCGGTGGAATGGTTTCTTGGTGGTTTTTCTAAGTTGTTTCTTGGTGGTGAACACAAAGTTAGATCTCACTTCGACTCTCCGGCTCGCTCATTGCAGGGCTTCCTGTTTGTTTAAGGTAATTTATACATCTCTCATAGTTGTTTCTGAGTTTAAAATTTAGTTAATTAATTCTTAGTACCTATTTAAAATTATTTGTGTGGCTACTGCAATGGTTTTAAGGATTAAGCCGTTGGTCCTTGTATTTCCATTGGTCATTGCTATTAATTAATGACCAATTCTAAGGAAGAGTCGGCCATAGTTTGTAACAAGACTACACCACATAACTCATTACTACCACTCATCACACTCATCCTTCAACACATATTTGCCTTAAAGTACATACCCTAATGAGAATGGGCCTAAGCTTAAGGTTAAACTATCTAATTAACTTAGCTATAGCTGTTATTAGGTAAACATTATGTTTAAGACGTACGTCAAAAATCTAGAGAACAACCTTCAGACCCTTTTTATAGACGTTCTTAATAATACAAACGATTTTTCAAGTCCTTACAACCGCGTTGCAATTTCGTAAGACAAATAACACACAAGTAATGTAATGACGTATAAATGGTTGACAGTTTGGAAGTTATATTCACGCCGGGCTATTAACGGGAAAAGAAGCAAATGCCATTGAAACACTAGACAGCTTTATTGAACTGTACTACTGGTTTCGTTATTATACTATATTTACAATATTAATACTACAACGATGATTAAATCGACGACATCTTATTTCAGAACACAATAAATTATTCAAATAAGTGTTATGGCACGTCAAAGAAAGAAGGGACGAGTCAGAACAGGAGTTCTGACATAATAACATTCACGAAATGATCTTTGCATTTAAGTGCATAACTTTAAAACAATAACATAAAAGAAAAGGCTGCTTACAATAAAGTCATTAATCTAAAAATATTACAATGTATTGAACAACAGACAACAGGCAAACAAATCCTGTACAAATATAAATATTTATGAAATTATTAACAAAAACACACTGCTTAGAAATAAGTTGTACATAAAACAATAGCTACTTTTGCTTTTTTACGCAGAAAATGTGTTGCAAAAACTATAAAAACAAATAAATAACAAAAATTATATCAAATATGTAACATTCACTGATTTACGCACTCAATCATACACACATTCATCCGTCCCTGGGAAAAACAAGTAGTTCGCGTTGAAAATTAATACTGTAATGTCAACCTTCAACTAGTTAGGAAGATTTAGATACTCCATCCACCACTTCGTAAAACGCATGGGAAACTAAATGTCGCTTCAATCGAGCTTTGAAAATTGTAATATTATTTACGTATTTTATCTCGGCTGGTAACGAATTAAAAGAATGTATGTAGCTTGAGAGGAGATTTTGCTGAATAATTTGGTCCTATGCTGTTGAAGACGCAAATAATTCCTGATTCTTGTGTTGTGCTCGTTACTTTCTAATGAAATTGTTTGGAGAATGTGGTTGGAAGGAGAGAAACTAAACATAATGAGGACTTCCACATTAATATGAACAATTCAATGTTTAAGCTTAGTTTAAAGAATGTTTTAAACATGGAGCCGAGATGTTTTAAATAATAAGAGTACCAAAAAGATACTTTAGAACGAGTGATGAACAACTCTTTGTAATGCAAACTGAAATAATATTGAGAAACCACAAAACAAATAACATTTTACAATATTGAAAAGGAATGATGTTATCCAACAGAAAACATGTTAGAATGCGTGCCTACGGGTGATGAGCTAGCAACTATTTGTCAATGTGTATCAACATTGTAATAATATGGGAATACAGTATATATTTTCCGCCAGTCATACTTTGCCCTAATGGTCTAAGATCCCACTAGTAAAAAAGGTAAAGTTTGTCTTGTTTGACGAGGCGAAGTTAGGACTACAAAGTCCTCTCTACCACTCAACTTCGACCTTTACCTAGCGTCACCGTTAGTCACATTACAAATGTAAGTGGTGACTGCGGGGATCGAACCCGCGCCACCGGAGTGATGAGCTCCGGAGTTGCGTGCGATACCAATCCGCCACGGATCCGCTACACTAGTAAGTTAAACTAGTTACTAAGTAAGAAACTAGTGTTTTCCTGCATAGGTTCCTTAATTAATATTTGTTTCATATTAAGGCTTGTATATAGTTTATCGAAAACACCTTGGTTGCCTAAGCGAATCCAGTTCAGGGCGCATAAAACTGTTAACAACAATTACCTTTTCAACGCAAAATCGTTAACGACTTATGGGGAAATAGTTGCCAGGATTTGTGTACTGTATTCTCAGGAAGAGATATAATCGAATAGTTACTAAACCTGTGAGTGCTGTGTGCTCTATAGAAAGTGCAAAGACACAAGAACCAACAAAGTTCCTTAACGATTAAAATATAGTCTTAGACCGAACTCAATCTGGAGACCTCAATAAGTAAAATTGTATTGTTTTCAATACAAGTTTACATAGACAATATTATAAAACAACGTTCATTCGCATAACAGATGAGAGTACAATCTCATGAATAGAGCTTAAATGTGTTTATTCAATGGACCGTTTGGTTTTGAGACATCTGATAAAATGTCCCTAACTTCAGTGTAACTATTAAATAATAGTGTAGACGAAAGCATAAGTTTAAAGTGTACTATCACCAATTATAAACCTAAGGCTTAAATAGTGAAATATTACACGGCCTGCATGGGTTCCAAGTTGTAAGCTCATATATTGAGGGCCTCGCAAACTAGTCAGCAACTCATAGAATAAGTACAAAACATGCAATTGGTGCATAACTGTGTCATTATTATTGATAAAGCCTTTCAAAATTTACTTTCGTCCACTCGTTAATTTAAGCTATTTGAAATAATGAAAAAAACGTCTTTTGAAAAAAAGTTCTTTTTAATCCAGCTATCAAAAGATGTTTCAGTGGAAAGCACAGTTTCTGAGTTCGTCTCCATTTTTTAAAGAATCAAATACTAAGGTGAAACTCGTGAGTGTCACGCTTTTGAGTGTACTATAGTTGAGATTTACATTCAGAAAGCACAGAGAATAGTACCTTATTATGTTGGTCTTTTCTAACCAAATGGTCACATCACCTTGGCAAATACATGAGGTGTACAACTGTTTCTTAACGACACTCTGCAACGAAAGCCATAACCTTCAATTTATCTGTTCAGTTCAGAGATAATTCAATGATTTCATATTTACAGTGTTCAATAATTTAGCCTAATATAAAAATACAAATATGACGAGCAAAGTTTTGCTTTTACATTTGTTAGGAGTTTTAAGACAACTTAACGTCTATAAGAATAGGTAAATAAAAATAAAAATCTTTCCTTATTTTACTCCATGGGTTGTCAGTTATTTCACGACGTAACAAATACGAGTACACGGTAACGTTAATTAAACTGAAAATAGTCTAACTATTTTTAACACATAAAAATCCCTTTTATGAAAGATATATCAATTTACTATCTTACCCGTCTTACCCATGGGCAGCGATAAACAAGTTTACAATGATTTTTAAACACTTGGGATAGAATATACTCCAATACTCGTATGTTAGAAACTCGTATGTTAGAAGTTTCCAAAAATGTCAATTTTTTAAAATGCCGTCACATGAAATTACCAAACTTAGTTAACAGATACTTAAACAAATCATATTTTCTATCTTCATGCAAAAATTTGCTTTTGAACGGAAATTAAAACGCTAAAATACTTTTCTTGAAAATATTGTAGTGTAGAAAACATACATTGAGTCAGTAGTGTTGAAGGTAAAATAAGTAAACTGCAGGTTTGTCTGCAGGTAAACTGTAATGTTTTGTCTGTTTCAGATAAAAATGTACAACTTGACAGACTCTACGTGTTCAACAACTGTGCCCTGCAAACAGGTAAACACTTCAACTAGCTCAGTTACTTTAACAATATGTAGGGCAAGATTAAACAACTTGCCACACCCCATTATTTCAATGGTTTGATTACTATTTGTTGCTACATATTATTGCAATAAATATCGACATTTAAACAGTAAATACTCGTAGATAACAACTCAATAAAGTAATACTTAAAAAAATGACAGCTTAAAAGAAGTATCCAATAGGGCTAGTTTAATGTAAACAACAAAATTCAACATGTTAAAAAGTTAACGTGATAAGAGGAAACGATGGGCAGGCTCATAGTGACAGACATACTGTTATATCAACTTCTGATAACAATAAAATGAACGACAATAGAAAATAAATACGCCCATCTTGTTCTTATATTTTATTACTAGTATACCGAAGGTGGCACTTTTCCGGCGCTAGTTGAAAGTTGACATTACGATAATATGGATGCATTCTAATATTGCCCTGTTAGACTGCAAATTTTAAGAATATAAAGGTTTGTGCTTAATGACTGCATTGTAATGTTGCATTCTTATTTTTTGCCATGTTTCAGTGTTGGGACACCTGCAAATCTTTACTAAAGGACAAAACCTACTTTCACTACTGCAAAAAACCTTCTTGTGTAAGTTCACATTTTAAATTACACGTTATTTATATCATAGGAACAGTCCTCTTACAACATTTAGTTCGTACAGTTAAAGTCAAACTTTTTTCATGACAGATTGCCATTAAATCTAGAAAATACCTTTTAGTTTGCCAGTACACTTTACACCATACTTCTAAAATTCTCTTACGTAAGTTCTATCGGTATGAAGTCCGTAGGGTTGCATATGCATGGATTTAATCGTATATGAAACATATAACTCAAAAGTAAAAGCTGAAATTAGTTCCTAACTAGACTAAACAGTGAAACGTTACAGGGCGCAGGGTGCCAAGAAGCCTGTCGGTACTACCAGATGAGCCCAAGTATGATCAGAGCTCCCGTCCTGCTCACACATCACGAGCAGACCCTAAGCACTGCGTCAGGAGAAGTGAGGTGGCCTCCCCTCAAGCCTGGAGCTGCGCCAGCAGTGTACATAGTGCTGAGTCAAGGCGAGGCACTCCAGCAGACTCTGGACTCCAGAGCAGACCTGCCCCAGGACTGCTGGAGGAGGTCAGGGTACTCAGGGTAGACTGGAGGGGACAGACCACTGTGCTCGGGCCTAGGCTGGAGTCCTCACTAGCCAGACTGCGCACTGTGCTCCGCTCACTGGGTCTTCAGCAGCCTCCGTCCTCAACTCTCTCCAAGTCTTCGGTACGTGGAAGCCAGAAAACATTCATTTTAAATAAAAGAGAACACATAATTTGATTAAATTTAACTTTATTGAAATTACTTGTCCTACTACAAAACTTACATAATTGTTACCGTATTGCACTTTTGTAGACTTTGTGCCATACGTTTACATACGTTTTTATCCCAATTTTAAGCAAACCTGAAAATGCATAAGGTACAAATTTAAAAGAAAGTAAGCAGTCGATTTGTATTGCTTGCGTTATCATTTAGGCAGTACTTAATTTTATAGGTTGTATTTCTGAACCATATTAGTTAAAATTAAAGTGTATATTGTTTAAAGAGTTAGGACTCTACTTTGATACTTTGATTTGAGTTATTTAGAGGGTATTTCAACCACTCAAATCATTATTTAGTTTTACCGTATAGTTAGTTAACTAATGTTTGTGGTGACTGCAGGGATCGAACATTCGCCACCGAGGTGATGATGGCTTCGGAGTAGCACACGTTACGATTGAACTGTAAATTGAAGTAACGTGGGTATTGACAACTTTGACTCATACGTACGTTAGTTAAACTGACAAGAAAACTGTTTAAATATAAAATATCAAGAAACGTCTTGTCCTCTCTGTAGATGATTTAGTATTTTCCGCGTTTATTGACACTTGAATTTGATAACCTCCTCGTTGCGTAGGAAGTCGGCTAACAACCAACGTAATTCATAACCAAAACACATATGACATACCTTTATTCGGTACCGGTACCTTATAATTTCTATACATTCTAATATAAAGTTCAGCACGAAACCTCTTCACTTAGTTTGTTCAATCTCTCTACGAATTTTACTTTCTAATTACACAGAACGTGCCACTGAACTGGAGACTGCAGGAGCAGTCCATGATCAGCGAGGAGGGTGTAGTGTTGGCTCGGGTCAGCTGGGACTCCAGTCAGCTGAAGCAATCAGCTGATACTACTTCTCAGCTGACGTACCTGGTCACGTGGGAGGCGGAGGACGGCGTGATCAGGGGAAACCTACTCACCAACTCTACCACAGCTACCCTCTCTCTGAGGCCGGATACTGTTTACAAGATACAGGTAGAACCTACACTCACAAATATAGATGAACCTGGTTTAAATTTAAGTTTTGTAATCTGATTGACGTTAGTTTTAGATGTCATTAACTAAAGGTGTATATTGATATATAAACTGGAAAATCACTTCTATAATCTAGTTCTTTTGCTTTACAACGTGTCAATACATCAGTATAATTAGCTTGAAACATTTTGGTCTCGCTGTGGATTACCCTCTTAGCCACTAACTGGCTGAAACTGACCTACTTGCTGTCTGCTCTCCTATTGGTCACAGGGCTACCAATCGTCCATTGGAGCAGAGATGCCAATTGTCGATGTTCTCTTTGGATGTGGCACTATCGAAAAGACTTCTTCAGGACTGGTTGCCAGCTTCTGGAAAGATTAATGCTGTTTTCTTGGATGAAGCTATTTTCATTTTTAAAAATCCCTGGAAATCACGGTTTATTTGGAGAAGGAGGAGTTTTTTAAAGATAAGAAAAACACACGAATGTGATCAGCTGATTAAAATAAAAATAGCTCGCAAGAAGAGCTCTTTTAGCTGACTTCATGATTAATGTAGGGCCATTGTGCAGACCAGTTCGGTTAAAGATTCTGTTTTTAACAGTTTTGGGGTTTATTTTTGTCGGTTTCTTTTAAGTTGTCAATAATACGCAAATATACTGAGAAAATAATATTGACCCAGTTCTATCGATGGTTAAATTTGATAACAAATAATTTGTGTTGTAATACGTAACTAATTTAATTTTAAGGATGCAATGATTCATACTTTCAGGCCTCTGTTGTCAATGACGAAGGTGGAGTTCAAAGTGAATTCTTAGTCCTCGACACCCACAACGCTCTCACATCATCCATCATACCAGAGACCTCGTACATTGGTTCTACAACAGAGATCTCCAGCTCATCTAGTCAACCCACCCTCTCACCCCTTGCTGAGCAGGCTCCCTCAGTGGCCCGCAAGGTCCACCCTCTACAGACCTCTACTGCAGTTGACTCGGTAGCTCTAGCGGTGGCCATGGTAACTGCAGGAGTGATGCTGCTGGTTCTGGTCTCTTCCTGGAGATGTCGTCACCGTCTGTCCCTTCCTCACTCACAACTAGTCGTTGAAGACGAAGAGTCTCCTAGTCTTTACAGAGGTAGGTGTTGTTGTTAATGGCGACAAAAATTACATTTAATAATACTGCATCGACGAAGTTTTTAGTGGAAACTTTACTAAAAAATACGTCGTTTATAGACTTTTGATCACATTATTAACTGCAACATAGTTTTTAGAAAATCAACAGCGTTGAGGCTGTTAATCCGCAACATTCAATTATTTGCTTAACAGAAATGGTATTAGTACATAATAAACTGGATTTATTTGTTTTATAGTTTTAAAGGTATTATTTGATGATTATTTGTCTTGTTGCAGTGTTCTCCCCCGCCGTGAGGTTGGTGGGTGAGAGGAAATACATTTCACCAGACCTGTACACCTCTACCGACAATCTCCTACAGCAACAGTAGAAATCTACTTAGCTAACTGTAAATACATCGTCTTAGTAGTACTGTGTCATTGTGCCAACAACCCATTATTTTAATCAATAATTTAATTTGAATATCTCTTACTTATACTTCGTATTTATATAAAACTCCTTTTAAAAAATTATAAAATGCCAAAGAGATAAGTTTAAGTTAAACAATTATTAAACAAGATTTAAACGAGATCTTCCTATTTTTAAATTACATCTCAATAATTTAAGTACAATGGAAAAGTAACTGAAATGGAGTTGGCGTCCGTAGCACGTAAGTAAAAACTAAACTGTTTTGGTTAATTGCTTGGATTATATTTCTGCAAGAACTGTTGACGAGGTAATTATGTGTGTTCTTTGTCTTCTTTGCAATTACTTTGATAATAATATTAGTTACTCGAAACGGACTCAAACAACGGTCTATTTGATTAATTTAATTGCTTGGATAGCTCATAAAATTGTTATACCGTATATTGAAATACGTATTAGAGATAAACATGAACATTATGTTTTGTTTGTAAATAAACATCTGCTTAGTAGCATATTAATATTAGAGAAAACTAAAAGTTAAGTGAAATCTGAGTATTATGTATGTAAAGGATATTTTGGTGCCAAACGTAAATCCCAAATCTTATGGCTTTTTCTCTGATCTTTTTCTACGTCTGCAATAACAAAGTATAATGTCATACATTTAATTTTTATCTCTAATGCAATAAAACATGTGTTGTTGCTTTTATATAAACCCTTTTTGGACACAAATAGCATCCCTCAATTTTATGAAAATAAAGGTTTGTTTTGGTGATATTTTATTCGCTAGGGAGGAAAAGATAATTTTGATGAGCTTTATATTGCAGGGACAGTGTTTTAAATCTTAACACTGAATGATAGGGAACCACTTACAGCTGTCTCTTCTAAACCGTATAAGCCAGAGTACCGTATTGAGTTTTAAACATATTTTATTTTGAGTTCTATATAAAATGATAAACTTAAATTGAAATTTACTTGTCAATATTGTACCATGACAAAAACACAATATATAGTTCATCACACGCCCTAAAAGTGTCAGTTTAATTTTGCTCTTTAACGCCATTGGATACGCGGAAATGTTTACTAAGTTAAACTTTAGCGTATCAAAAATCCTCACTTTATGACCAGAAATGTGATCAAATATACTATCATCAATACCAGCTGCTCAGTTCCAACACATAAAGAGGATTTTCTTTACATTTCAACAATGGTGCAATCATTATAACAACAGTTACACAGAAACAAAAGATTCTAGTTTTGTTCAAATTATATAACGAGAAGCTGTTAATGACAAATTACTCTTTGACTTTTTCTTGGATAACTTTTACTAAGTTATAAAGTAGCTATACTTGTTAAACTTACCTTTATTTCAGACCACGTTACACTGTTTGCAAAAGAACTGTCTTTCTCACCAGTGAAAACAGTTCCGATCTTTTACAAGTCTGTTTATGACCGAATTTCCAATTAAAAACTCTTTTGTCTGAATTCTTTTGCAGGTTTCAACCGTCCCTTCGTTTGATAACTACTCTTTAGACAGCTTTCAGGATCCTTTTGTCGTCGCGGTTTATTAAATCACTTTGTACAACTATAGACCTCGCACTTGAATGTAGGACGGTTACGGCTTCATGGATATAATCGTTTTCACTCAGTTTAGATCCGAGACGGACTGTCCAACTTTGATGAGCTAAAAAATCAAAAGCCAGGTACTAGAATTTTAGCATTTGTTTATTTTCTTCCGGCAATAGCATCCCAAATTATAAACATACCACCATTGAAACAGAGTTATTTTAACACAGTTAAAACTTAAAGGTAACGCTAGGTTTTGTGAAGTTCTTACATAATTCCGGAATTAACTTTGATATAATACTTTGAAGGTTTGTTAGATAATTATTTATATTCTTAATTATCTTCACGTATTTTATAAAGCGTCTGTAGTGATAGGGTCATTTGAAGGAGGCTCTCTTCTTAAAAGTATTAATTAAATAAAAACACGCTACTATGGAGTGCGTTTAAAAAACAAAATGCTACTTTGTATTTCCTTAATTTGTCTTAATTTTAAGTTAATTTAAGCTTAATTTATTTAGTTATTGCTATTGTCACTGCCCTATTTAAGCTATGTACCATTGTGAAGCTTGATTCAAACAAAGTGTGTGTTGTTTCTTTACCGATAAACACAGTGTACAGTTCCTCATACAGCTTGTGTATTTATTTGACAGATATAAGAAATAAATTATTGTTTTGTTTATTTTGTATTTAATTATTTTACATCCTTAACACGACAATATCATTACGTAAACGTTCCAGGTGAAAAAGGTATTGATTAACGAGGCGATGTTATGACTACAAATTCTTCTCTACCATCAAACAGGTGCTAGAGATAGGATGATAACAGGATTCAGAGCGCCAACTTATGAAAGAGATGAACTATAAATCTGTTATCTGAGACGATGCCTTCTTACTTCTAGTGTTGTTTAACAACTGCCTAAGCGGATTCTCATCGGACTAAAACTCTCCGAGCTTTTCGTTTTAGAAGAGTTTAACTTCTAAAAAAATTACGTCGACAATGTTATTATGTGTTTTGAGAAACCTAAAAAGCTTTGGGATCGCAGAGCGCCTAATAGGCCTAATTGAACACATGTTTATAAATGTTGAGAGCTCAGAAACCGACGTGCTTTGTCCATCGGCCTACGCTAAATCTACGATTTCTACAATACTTCAGTTTGGTAATGAGAAACCAGATGATACAATTTTAAGATATCAGAAGTTTTAGTGAACTTTTAGTTGTTTTCTAAATGATGAGGACATAAACTTTAAATTGCTTCAAATAGTTTTAAAAATTTGATTATTTATTTCGTCTAATACATTTTAAACATCTTCAAGATCAACAATTCACAATTCAGATGTATATTAGACGAAAGATATAATCAAATTTGAAAAAGAACAGTTTTTTCAAATAGTATTTAGAAGACTTATGCCAGTTATTTGAAGCAACTTTAGTGAATCTAATTTCAAAACTTTTAGGTATACATGTAACCTGACACCATTGTATTTCTTTATGAAATTACCAATAAAGAATATTGTCTTAATAGATCAACAAAAACGCCCTTATTCTTCATTTTTAGAATGTTCATTCTTGGGCAGGGCAAACAGCACCGTATAGCCGTAATTATAAATCACATTAATCAGAGGCTGAAAGCCGAAGCGTGGCTGGGAGCGTAGTGAACAGCCGTGGAAACAGAGCCCAT
The DNA here is from genome assembly GCA_018831715.1 of Matsumurasca onukii. Lineage (NCBI taxonomy): Eukaryota > Metazoa > Arthropoda > Insecta > Hemiptera > Cicadellidae > Matsumurasca > Matsumurasca onukii. The sequence goes on from CM032061.1 coordinate 4,815,439, forward strand.
TACGTTTACTATGAGTTTACTGCTCAACACGTGACTCAATAGAGCACAACCCTAGTATTTTTAATCCTAACGTTTTGTAGTTCTTTAACTAAATAGAAACACTAATGGAACCACAGTCAAGCTTTTAAAGTCGAAAAAGGTAAACAAGGAACAGCAACCGCTTGCTGGTAATTGGATTGACTTGCAAATTTGAGGTCTCTCAACTCAATTATCAGCCCAAACCCGACACTCACTCGCCAAACTATAGACCCGGGCCTTGTCAGGTCTCAGCCGGTGCTGTGCAGTGCTGTAGTATGCTAATACTCTCCTCGTTTTGTACTTAATCCAATTCTACACTGAGTTTTCACAAATCTAACTCAGTTAAACAAAAGTTCTAACCCTCAATCTGACAACTTTCTGGCTTTCCTGGGCTAGCGATGGCAGATCGAAATTATCCTCCATCCACAAACACGTCTGTTATTCTTTCTTGTATAGCATGCCACATACAATGGGCGGAATTAAACAATCTGTAATCACAACAGTTCCTTCAAAACATTTAAGTAAGCAAACAGGCTTTATTATACTCAAAATCGTTATTAAATATATTAACACCAACCAGACATACAAAATCGAAAAACATTGGTTAACTTGGTTTCTGTTTTTAAATCTTGATTAACATTGGTACGGATTTATGCCGTTATATGCAATGTATTTGCAATATTTTAACAAATTTCAAAAAATATATTTTTTTAAAATTTTTTTAGTAAACAACATTTTAACAATTAGTATGGACGTCTTCTAAACAAATCGTATTATCAACCTTTCAAATATGCATAACACCATAACTAGACGGAATAGTTGTAAAAACAAACTCACCTACTTTGTTTACAAAAGCCGATACTGCTGAAACAACAGAAAGGAACTCACAAAGTTAGAGTAGCAAAGCGTAAGGCGAACTCTTGCTAAAATATTAACGCTCGGTTGAAAGAAGGTCATCCGATAGGATTCAGGCGTCTCATAAGATAGACCTGCCTCAACTGCTCAACAGCTGCTTCTCGCACAAGTATCAGTTTTCATAAGGTGCAAGATGGCGCCTCGGTCTAACAAAGGATTTCGGCAGAACACCCTGTATAAGTTTCGAAATTTCGACAAAATAGAAAAAGTGAAAGTAGGTGGTTACATCAGAACAACTAACCTGAGAAGTTTATTATACGGTTTCTATAAATAGTTTTTCGTTGTAATATTATCCTTGACATTAATTATGAAAGACACATTTATAAAACTAACTCGCCAAACTGACTTAGTTAGCCTTTCTTCTAGAGAGGCTTTATGTAACTTTTGGGAACTACTGTATGTAAGCAAGCAATAATTGCCCATTTGCAGCAAACAATGCTCATTGATCTGAATGTTTCCGTAAAACATAAATAGCAAACTGTTTTTGTTCTTAAAGAATTTGAACAGCTGTACTCGTGTGCTAACAACTACACACTTACTGGCTAGACGTGTATGCATAGTTAAACCACTGGTTAAATAGTGTTCTAACACTAGTTTAAACACAATCTTCAAATTATAAATATTCGTCCAGAGGCCGAGTGTTCAATAAAAACTAGGAATGTTAAAGCATGCACAACAAGTCTGATTCCACTAATATAATTGTAGATCAATCATGTATGTGGAAATCCAAATAATCATGAAAAACAGTGAGAAGAGTTTACTTTATTAATTGTTTTAACACATTTACGTGCAATATTCCGCAAAGAAGTCACGAGCCTTGGGGATGAGAATACAGAAGATTAAAGTCGATGTGCACACAGGATATGAACTGAGGGAATAAAAAAAGCTGATGACTAAGATCAAAATAAAGTTATATCACATAGGAGAATATCACTTGAAAGAACCGCATCAGTAACGCTGGGTTCAAAGCATTATATTTGCGTTACAAACTACCTAAGCCAAGATAAAAATTCAAGAAATTTTAATGAATCTGCTAAGATATAAATCAAAATCTATGTATCAACATACGTGGTAGACGGCACGTGCATTGCGACAGACGTCTGGCATATCGAGGCGGTCGAGGTAATCGATATTTTCACTCGACTGAGCTTGATCGATGATTGGGTTTATAATGTAGTCAACGCGCTAATGTGGGATGACAGCCGACCGACCTTTCGATTGACAACCGAAAACTCGAGTCTACACACTCGAGTGAATCCAACCCGATATTGGTGCTAACAATGTTGGCTAGCACCTTTACAAGTTTAACTTGTTTTACAAATAATATTTTGTCCTCATTAAAAAGTATCCTGTCGATTAGTAGTAGACTTACATGAGTTCGCAAGTTTTTGAAATGGTTTTGTAAAGTTAATTGACTTAATTCAATGTAAGTATTAGACCAAAGCTTGTTAACTAGTTGGTTTGTAAATTTCTTGTTGGCGAAGTGTGCGTTTCACAAACAAAAATAAAAAGTTGCACAGACAATAATAGTTACGTAGGGCGATATCAATATAGCCTAGTCTACTCATATGTCGTAATCGTTAAGAATTAGGTAAAATAAACAAACTTTAAATTGAAAACAAAACAAAATTGAAAAAATGTCCTCACCCGTAAATATCTAGTAAACAGATCCGAAAGGTAAACTTAGGCTCTTAGACTTTCGCGGCCGGTGTCACAACTATAATCTAGTTCTTCCGCTTCATACGATCAAAACATTATAATAATTTGAAGTATTTCGGTCTCGCTGTTGCGTACCATCTTAAGTCACTGGTCGGTCGAAACTAACTGCCAATCAGTCACCGAAGAAGGTACTCCACAGTAAGACCGAAATATTTCAAACACACTTTTTGACGTTTTGAGGGGTGTGAACCGAAAGAACTAGATTCAGATTATAGTAAAAAAATAGTCAGTCTAGGGAATGATCAGCGAAGTATTTGAGGTTTTCATCTGATGAAATGCGATAGAAAAGTCCCGGTAATATTTGATTTCTTGAAATGAAAACGCTTATTCAAAATAAAAATTAATTTGTATAGTAACATTAAACTTAATCTTGGTTCCAATAATGCATATGATTAGAGTACGCATGTTTAGAGTACCATTTAATGATGGGGTAAGAAATTACAGTTATAGACTATTGCCACATAATAACGATAAGTCTATCACCGGAGTAACAGTAAAAAAACAACGTCAACTTAGCAAAGTCGTTTGTGTTAAACGATATATTCTTGTACTCGATTTTAAAATCCAATTGAAAAAAGGCTCAACCGTGTAAAAATATTCCAGGTATTTTATTGATGGGGGCTCTAATATCTCTGTGAAAGAGGGTTGAACTTTTATAACGGATGCATAAAGAGGCAGGCCTACAAATCTGCAGCATTAATGAGTGCAAATTAAGAGTGACGCTCAAGTTTGAGTTGATTGGATCAAAAGTTACAACAAAGCCAAACCACGTTCGTGTTTGAAATGCAAGTATTTTCTTGTAGTGTTATATGGAAGCCTATGTGTGATATTAAAGGTTAAGTCGATTAATGTTTCAAAGTAGGTATTTGGAAGTCTGGAAAGAACTAACGGGATTGAGCCTAATCCTGTTGTCACGTTCCCGAGAGGCTTCAACAAAAACTGTCTGGGAAACAAAATATTAAATCCATAACCTGCCTTAGCTCCATGCTCTTTAAGGATACTTGATATGTTAGAATAGACTTGGTGTAGGTTTCATGACACTATACTTAGGTTAACCTTTAAATAAGGCCGTATCATTCATACCATAAGAAGTAATTTTCACAAGATTTACAGATAATAACACGTAGTTTTATGGGTTAAATTAACTTGAAATTGAAATTAAGACGTTTTGCAACTGATATTTAAATACATAACTTAATTAGTAAAATTTTAAGTACAAATAGTTGGTCATGATTTAAGTTGAGTTAGTAAGAATTAAGTTTAATTTTTCTTTTTTATTTGTGTAATTTAATACAGACTGATGCTCATTTATATTTGAAAGGTTAAAATTCAGATAATAGGAATGTTTGGCCACGTTTGTAAATAGTAAAAGAGTGAATTATTTTATGTGATAAGGGAAACTAAATTTATAATCCTATAAGAAGAAGAACCTTCAACCTGGAAACACTTTATAGTTCGAAATAAAATAATAATTTAAACATATAATTTTGGTTTCTTGGGGATTTATTGATGCAAAGGCCGTTATGTAAGCCAGCAGGTTCCTAGACAAATGTAACAATAACACTTTAATTTTATGTAACGACTTTTGTAGTAAAATAGAAAAGAAAATACATAGTACTATTTAATTTTATATTTAACCATGGGCTGGATTCAAACTTAAGTCATCGTCTCCACATAGGCTATAAAATATGTTATTATCCAATATTGGCAAAAGTATCCTTAAGTGAGTTACAACAAAAACTATTGTATACGAAAACTTAATTAAATCTTAACTAAACCGTTGGCATGTAAATTTAACTAAGGTAAGAGGGGCACATAATCGAAATTATTAATTTGATAAAAGAGGTTGCAACATAGCAGAGTGTAGCGACAATTTACATTGAAATAAATGAATATTAAATTATTGATATTTTAATACGACCGGCTTTAAGACTGTATATTAAAATGACAAAACCCACTCCTTACAGGACTCCTAGCTATTTAGTTTCAGCACCTTCGGACTTCGTTCATGTTATAAAACAGGCAATACAACCTTACCACTAGTTTGGTTAGGAAGGCACATAAAAAATTGCGCTAAATCTAAAGCACATATGATTTTTCCATGTTTTTTGTAATGCAAAAGTCTGACTTGTTTAACTAGGCAAAGTTTGGACTACGACGTCTCGACCTTTACCTAGCGTCACTTTACAAATCGTAATGGGTATATAAATGCGGGATCGACCCCGCGCCACCGGAGTGATGAGTCTGGAGTCGCGCGCGATACCGAATCGTCACGGATCTGCTAAAATCCACGGTATAACTTTAATTTTAACTAAAATCAACAATTTTAATTATTATGCCGTTTAATATCCAACACGTATTTTGAATCCTGAATAACGTACCAATCTGTTTTACAAAATTATAGATCCCACCTCTAACTTTACTATACAATTTGAGAACCAACCAATAAACTAATATAGGCGCGTTGATACTCGCGACTTCCACTACTACAAACGTCATGTTCAGAACGAAAGTGTTAGGGGTAAATTCAAATTAGAAACAATGTTTGCCGGGCGTGTAGCCACATTGACTGGAGGTGTGCCGGGTACAGTTTCCACTCCGGCCACATCCGCGCTGTCCAACCGAGCGAACACCCTTTAGCGTATTCTGGCACAAAAACTGTAACTGAACACGATCCTCAAACCCTCAACCTCACACCAACACCAACACCACCACCGGGGACCCAGCTTCACCTCGTGATCACAAGAGATACTTGAAGGCTGCGCATGCGCAGTAGGAGCGGAACAGACGACGCTTAAGAGGGTACAGTCCGTAAAATGCTGTGAATATAAGTAGTGCTTTTCTAGGTTTAGTACTTTTGAACAACGGGTTCATTATTCTAAAACCGATTTTTAAATTTCGATTTTATTTTGAGTGGCGCACCCTCTTAAAGCACAGTAATTTCAAACATTTCTGAAATACATTTAAACATATGTAGGCTCCTATAAAGAAATAATGTCTCAATGACGCCTTAGACGAAACATTTTTGTTTCCACAACATATTTGTTATTGGACTTCACAAACTCATGTTATAAAAGCGGACTGCAAACACCCTGGTAAGAGAACTTCCCAGCTTTTATCCTCTCGGTAACATGTAACGCTCACGGGCTACAGTGATTGTATAGGTTAATTGTTTATTATTTTATTTATTTACGCTGCAGACTTTAGACTACTTTTATGATAAAGTTAAATTAAACCATTTCTAATTCACGTCACCGACCTCAAATTGTATTAAGCTTGCTTATAGTCCGAGTGGTAGTATATACTTTTGGGACGACTGTGCCTGTCGCAATTAAAAAAACTAGTTGTCTCCAGAGCTCTCTGGCGGTAATTAGCGTGTTGATTCTTTACTTTAACGTTTCGTAATGCTAAAGTTCCCATATTACTACTATACTATTACAGGGTGGTAAAGAAAGGTATTCGTCATTTTATTGTATATCTTTTATCAGCAGTAGTAAACTGACTTAATCTTAAAACAGAATGCTCGACATGTTTTCCGCTATTGAGTTTGACTTATTCCATACGTCTTAAAATGTTTGCCATCATTCCTCAACATTCTCAAGAAGTGATATCCATGAGTACTGATGTTATGGTTTGTTTCAGATTTTGGAAACTTAGCGGTGGTGACCTGAAAAAAGCACCACAAAGTGAAAGTCAGTTGAACGAGACACTAGTTTCAGGCCATCACCTTAAAGTATTCAAAACCTCAAGGAAAACATAACATCAGTTCTAGAGGATAACACCCACGATAATGTTCAGTGATAGTTGCAAGTATATTAACACGTACGGTATATGTCATACTCAATGACAGAAAACTTATCGAGCATTTAGTTTTAAGATGAAGTCAGATTTGTATAGCTAATAAAAGAAATACTTGCCATAAAATACAGTAAAATACCTTTTCTAAGACCCACTGTACTATTATTGTGCTTGAAGTGGGCACAATAATGTTATAAAGTCAAGCGTTAATCTACCATTCAAATTAAAGCGTGATTTTGCTGGAGCTTTGTGATAAGTAGATTTTACTAGCACATGTCTATTGTAATGTGTAGGATTAGTAAGTCTGTGACAAGATGATGGATCTCTGACGGACAGGAAATTAACTAACGGAAATGGGAAATGTCGTGACGTCAGGGAGGAAACGTACAAGAGTAACTCTGGATTATTTCTTGTTCAAGGTTACATCTATAAAGTAAAATCATTCAAAATAATGTTAGTTGTTTTGATAACATATATTTAATGCTATTACACAACTGTTTGGTTTAGTTAAAAAAGTTTGTTTATGTTAATAAAAATAATATTTTAAAACTTAGCATTAGAGTTATTTTTTAAAACCTTGGTAGAGGTTTAATTAAACTATATTTTAGAAACGTCTCGACACTAAACGTAATAAAATAATACTTAGCCTAAGATGTGTTGAAATTCTTTTAGCAGTGTTCGTTTTGTAAGATTGATTTAACGGGGCGCAATACGAGCGTCAAAAATAACATGAAAGGAACCTTGTGTTCAAAATAACATGACAACAAGAAGAGTGAAGAAATACATATGTGATATTTTTCGTTCTTATTGTGATTTTTGTATTCTTAATGTGAACTTTTCTTCACTGCTAAAGTAGTAAACAGTGATATCGAAATGAGGTTTAAAAACATGCTACCAGGCATTCAAACTGTTGACTCCTCAAAACTATCACTTTTAGGATCCCCTTTGTGTTTTGAAGGATTTCGGGTTCCAATTAACGACAAGTTTGACTCTTTACATCTTATGATAACCCGACTAAAGTTATTACCTAAACATATTGCTTATTTTCTACTGAAAAACTGTCTTGGAATACCAAAGATTTTGTATACGTTGAGAACAGTGCCAACTTTCATGTTTACTCAAGACTTGTTCAAAATGGATATTGCAATAAAATCGTCAATGGAAGATATTTTTAACTTAAAATTATCAAATGAACAGTTCAAACAAGCAAGTCTTCCAATTGCTCATGGTGGAATCGGCATAAGAAGTCTTTTGGATTTAAGTCTTCCAGCTTTTCTGTCATCATACGCTGGTACAATGCCTCTTGTCTCCAATATTTTGCATATACCTGTTGACAATTTGGCATCGTGCTTTGCTAAAGATGGAACTGAAGAGTTTTTGAAGAAATATGGAGAAGTACCTTTAAACGAAACTGTGCAACACGAATGGGATACAATAGTAATCAAGAAAAAGGAAAGTGAACTACAATTTCATGACATTAAAGACATAGCTAGACTTAAAGCTCTCAAGAACCGACAAGCTGGGGCATGGTTGCAAACTTTCCCATCAAAGAACGTTGGTATGTTCATGAATGACCAGAGTTTTCAAGTTGCCATAGGACTTAGATTGGGCTGTGAACTGTGTCGAGAATTTCAATGTATATGTGGAGCAACCATCGACAAGAAAAGTCTTCATCCTCTTTCATGTGCAAAAAATGCAGGAAGATATTTTAGACATGCTGAAGTCAATACCATTATTAAAAAGGCATTGATTAGTGCAGACGTTCCAGCACAATTGGAGCCTGTTGGATTGGATAGGAATGACGGAAAAAGGCCTGATGGTGCCACAGTTATTCCCTGGAAAATGGGGAGATGTTTGGTCTGGGACTTCACATGTACTGACACCTATGCCAAGAGTAACGTACAACAAACAAGACACCTTGCTGGAGCAGCAGCAGAGGCAGCAGTTCAAAGAAAGCACCAAAAATACTCAAGGATAAAAGAAAATGGCATGGATTTGGTCGTTGTGGCTGTGGAAACTGCAGGAGTCATGTGTGAAGAGGGAAGAGAGTGGCTTCACGAAATAGGGACGCGGCTAATAGAAAAGACAGGCGATGCAAAGGCAAGGAGTTATTTCCTACAAAGAATTAGTATGGCAATACAAAAAGGAAATGCCGCCTGCGTCATTTCTGCCAGGGCTTCAAACAACGATTTGGAATAGGTTTTTTTATTTTTATTTTTTTATTATTATTTATGAACTGTATAGTTATTTTTATTGTAGTATTGTTTTTTATATATTTCAATTTATTTATTATCTTTATTATTATTTTTATACTTTTATATTTATTTTTATACACAAATAAAATTATTTTTTTTTCGTTCTAAGAAACTGAAACACACAAAAGTTCAACGAGGTTATACGAGGAACGTTCTGTCAATATTACAAGCCCTTTCAGTACCTCACTATGAATCAAAGGAAAAGTATAGACCAAATTAGGACATCTAAAGTAAAACGAACTGTACAAAAATCATATTAATTGTTGGTATTCAACGTAGAAAACTACTACATACTACGAATCAGCTATCACAAATAAAAGGAGGTTTAGTCAAAAATTAAAGAAAAGTAAAGAACGAATATTTCTAAACTTTTCTTTGATTTTAGTTTACAATTGAATATTTTGAAACTTTGTGAATACTGTAAACTAAGAAGTTTCAAAAAATAAGATTAGAAAGAATATAGAAGTTGATATCATCTGGAAGATCCTTGCAGCTCTTCTCTGATCGCTTCAAATGTTTTACCTTTTGTTTCCGGCATTACGCAGAAAGAAAGTGTCATCCCGAGAAAACAGACAGTAGCGTAGATATAAAAGTTGATATAAACCCCGATCACATCATTCAAAGTAATGTAAAACTTTATCACGAGAAGACCGAGTATAGTCGTCCATATACTAAACAAACTAGAAGCAGCTCCACGAGTTGTATTGGTGAATAGTTCGGATGAATACGCAGTATTTACTGGAAAAATTCCCAGGACTGAAACACCAGACAGAACTACAAACGAAACCGGTGGAATCCAGTTCCAATTCATCAGAGGTTTTGGATGTAACGTATTCAGTAAATAGAATGTTCCAGCACAAAACATGCACACTCCTGAAATGGTACATGAAACAAAGAGCAAAGTGCGTCTGCCAAAAGTGTCCATTGTAAAGATGCTACAGATTGCTCCCACTACCAAAAAGACTCCCATTAGTAAACTCGTATCATCTGCTGATAGAAAGAAGCTAGAATTTGCGGATTTCAAAGTTTCTGTAGAGTAAATAGATAAGGGTACTATCCCGCATAATTGCCTGAGAAAACCAACCGAGAACAAAATGCCTAGAGCCTTTCTATCAGTTTTTGTGGCTACCACTTCGTACCACGAAGCCTTCTTATTTTTTGCCTCTTCATCGCCTAGTCTAATCCTCTCCAACTCTTTGAGTCCTTCCTGTGAGGAATTCCTAAACCACGATAGAGATTCCTGTGCCTTATCCAACCTAGCTACGATGATATAGTAGTAAGGGCTCTCCGGCTGGAGGAGAAAAACTGCTAAGAACACTATATTTACAGACGCTGTAACGTAAGTCAGTGTGGTGAAGGAGAGGCAAGGGCCAAGGATGTACTCGAAGAGAAATCCTGCCCAGTAAGAAATGAAGAAGGTGCTAGCGACTGCTCCGCGATAGCGAGGGCTCGCCACTTCACCAAGGTACAATGGAACTGCAGTGTAAATCATTCCGATTGCGAGGCCATGGATGAACCTACCGATGTTCCAAGCGAGAAGGCTCTCGAAGTAAAGTATGAAGCTCCATCCTAGAAGCATGAGCGGTGCAGAGAGGAGGATGATGGGTTTGCGTCCAAAGTAGTCAGCTGCAAGCCCGGCTGGGAGAGGGCTGATTAGATTTCCAAACTCTGGCATGGCAGTCATCCATGATGCCTCTTCTGGAGTCATGATGACTTCACTGTCTGGACTCAGCAGATGAGGGAGGATGGGAGAGACCCAGGCAAATACTGTGGCAGTACAGAACACGCCCATGCTGGCTGCAACAAAACATACGGGTTAGGATATCACTTTGAGGTTCAGAGGACATTCAGAACATCTGATGCAATCAAGACTCACTATCAGTTGTACTGAAAATATCCTAGTTACTTATCATATTATCACACATTTTTAATTTGATAAATTAAAATTAATGTTTTTATAGTACAGTGACTCATTTTAAAGTTCTATATTTGTTATCTTTACAACATACGATATGCAATAGCTTTTGAAATCTCTGAAATATGCTCCTTCGCTTACTTTTAAAGTTTTTACTCTCAAATCTAAATATATTCAAGCAACTTTGAAAAAGCTATAGCGAAAGGCAAAAGATTGTAACCTTTACATCATACATCAATTTACAATAAATGTGCAAATATATTAGTAGGTCTACTTTTAAAATTAAGCCACTGTTATTTAAGTTCGTTGAAAGCCACTATTTATTACGTACCTGCAAGTCCTGCTAAGATTTGCCTGTAAAGGTCTCCATGTTGCCACTTCCGAAACATGATTAATTCACATACAGCACTTGGGATAGTTGTCGTTTGAAAAGATAAGAATAACAGATACGTTATTTTATCATACGGGTTTGTTATCATCGAGAGATAAATAAACGGTGTTATTCAAGACTCTTGTTGCATGCTACTTACTATGTTTTGATACATAAATCCAAATATGAATTTTGAGTTATGTATGCCATAGATACGTAAAAAATCAAACCATTGTATTTGTTTGTTGGTAAAGCATTTTTAAGTTTGTTTAAGGTATTATCTTGCTAAAGTCGATAAAAAAATGCTGTGATATTGAATAAAGTGCTTTAAAATATATTAGTCTCAATTATATTATGTAAGACTTTTAAAGAATCTAAACCCAGATCAGGTATGTAAGATTGCTTGTACACTGTAGGTTTAAAAAATTATATTACCATAGCCTGAAAACGAAAACAATTATAACATTGTGAAATGAAAGCATAACACCATACTTTAAATTGAAATGAATACAATACTTTCCGTGTTTAAAAATTAAAAGAAAAGATGCAACTGAAATAAGTTTACAATTTTCACAAATAACCCGCCCATGATCAGACCGTAATACGTTAAGTATCAACTGACATTGCACACTCTCAATAACTTGCTGTTGTATACAGGATAAACTATACCCTTTTGTTAAGTCATAAACAAAGTGTATTGTGTTGACATATGCTGATGAATATGTAAATGAATTATGAAAATTAAACAAAATGAATGGGATGATTAACAATACATGAGAGCCAGTTGGAAGGTCAAGAAATTAACATATTTTCTACAAGCGAAATCTCTCAAATAACACTGGGTTTTGGTAACGCAATGGATAACATAATGCTGTTTTGGGCTGGATCATATCTGAATGTGAACAACTATTCATAATTTTATTCGTATAAAAAACCTTCTTAATTTTCTCTCAAAACAGCCGCTTTAAATACATGCAATGACGTGCTAAAGTAGCACTTTTACTCCCAGGGAATTAAAGTTTTGTTTTCATGATCCTTTTGTGGCATGGACATCAGATGGTTGAACGAGTTTGTTTTGATTGTTTTGAATTTTGACACAGACTTACAATAAATCGGTTTAAGAGCTGTTTCTTCAAAATAAATAACTTAGACTGCTGAGTTCAAAACAATATTTACTTAAGTTTCTTTACAATATTAAAACGTAAATTGACATTTATTTTCATTATTATTATTGCATCAAGACAAAAGGTATAGTTCATCACGCGTCCTGAAAGTGTATTTTTGATTCTTGATTGTCGACCTTGTGTCACAATGTATCACTTAGCGACGTAATATGCTTTTGTTTTCAATTTCAACTAGTTTATTGTTCGTGTTTTGAAAACCTGGTAAATAATTGGGTGACAGGAAACACAATGAGGCTATTTAACAATGAATAATTATCAAGCCATACCTCATTGACATATAAATACATTAATTTACTGAAGGCAGATGATAGGTTACTTTCTATCTGGCATGAAACAATATTGCAAATCTAAGTTTCATTTAGAACTTTAGACGTGGTTGGTTTGGATTAATCCTAATGAGATGAATGAAAGTAATTAAATAATATATTGTTGACGGCGGCAGGTGCTCCCACAGACTCAACCGCACGTCAGGAGAAGTTGCCTGCACGCACCAACTTGGAATATTAGTTTAGAGAAGTGTTTCAGCCAACCCACGCTGTTTTCATTTTCCAATTGAGTTTTCATATTTCTCGGCAAAATTAAAGGTAAATGTCTATGCTAATATATTTGCAGTATGTACATTTACATCTAACTTAACTTATGTTCGCTAAAATTAGACGTACGCTATTTTAAAAATTGAAAACCGTCTAACTTTGACTTCAGTTTAAAGGTTTTAAAGTATTTAAAAGTTGAAATTTCAAATTTAAAACATATTTATAATAATGTAAACTTCAACTTAGCTTGTAATTTGAAATGTTCACGTTTTTGCTTTTTAAAATCTGCCATTTGGTTCTACTAAATTTTAAAACTACAAAAACAACAGAGCTTTATTTTGCCACTTGAGTTAGTGAACTGGTCTAACTTGTATATGGCGTTAGTAACGAATAGACTACCTATAGCTATATTTCCTGTAAAAGTCCGGATATCAAACTTTCTGAAACAGCTGATGTCCCCACAATAAAAAATATTATCAACATTATCTTTTTCAACCCAAGGAGTAAATTATTATACAAATATTATCAAACGAAACCTTTCCACTCCAGAAAATAAAAGTGCATCTTTACCACGTCATTCTAGGTCTATTTCTAAAAAAGACACAGCTGTTTTCAGAGCAAATGAGAAAAAGCCGTTTAAGGCGTGTATTAAGTAGTTAACTTGTTGGTTTTATAATTAATACAATTTTAATAAATTAGTAAAATGCACAGCATTTAACCATTATTATTTACCATCATAATTAAGGCAAATAGGTTTGTAGTTAATGAGATTGGTAGTGTTGTATTTAACCTCATATAATTGTTACATTACTGAAGAACGATAGCTGGTTCGCAGAAACAATTAGACTAATTATTAAATAGTATTAAGTTATACTTTACCCGATACGTTTTGTCTGCTGAAGCAGTAAGGTCACATATTACAACCAAATAACGACTTTTAACCTAAGGACTACAGTTTATGACCTGGGCAAAGGAAAAGTTAAAATAGAAAGCCTTGAGAATATTAAGGTCTATGATTTTTAGGTGAGTAAAGACTAAAGAGAACGTAATGCAAGTTCAGGTTGACTGAGACGCTGTAATAAGTTGTCAAAGTCAATATTGTCGCGGCTTCGACAGTAGACGATTCACTGACTTTGTGACGTCAGAATCATCTGTTTCCGTCTTCCGGATTTCTGCTGTCTTTTGTAGCAGTTTGACAAACTGACACTGATTGGCCCGATGTCGTTTCGTTACATTTGCACACCAAGGTCTCAAGAATTGGTGTATTTAGTTGAATTAATTAGCGGGTATGACTCAAATAACGTTCAGGAATTAACCATTTTTGTTTGACCATTTTCTATACTTAGACTACACTTAAGTTAAATGTACATTTGTTAATATCCACTATTTGCCAAGGTGTTTTAAAATTTACGTATCCTAAATTGTAAACAATTTTTGATTAGGCTCGTTCAGGCTTTCGGCGTTTGAAGCTGAAGTTACTTTATATTTTTTCAATTTGGTTTTAACCTCTCTATGGTTTTACTTAGCTCAATGATAAGGCGTTTAAAATTAAACCAAAACTCACTTTTTAAGATTTTATACAATTGAACAGAGTACTAAGGCTCAGTAAAAGTGTGTAAAACAGTTCATAGTTTAGGAAAAGAGCTCAACCCCGTATTTTAAAGGACAAAGTAAGGTGGAAATAAAACCAACCATACGTCATAAAGGTTGGTAAATAAGTCACTTAGAGTGAGTCATGTATCTTAGCAGTGTCAAGACAAGGTGTCTGTTGACTTATCTGAACTTTATTGCCGTTCACTAACCGCAATCTAATGGGAGAAATTGCTCGCCAACTATACTTTAAACTCTTTCAGGTCGGTCAGCACCAATGTGAATATTTCGTTAAATTAAAAATCAACAAAAAGGTAAAAGGTAAAGTTTGTCTTGTTTAACGAGGTGAGGTTAGGACTGCAAAATCCTCTGTACCACTCAACCTCGAACTTTACCTAGCGTCACCGTATTAATCACATTACAAATGTAAGTGGTGAGTGCGGGGATCGAACCCGCGCCACCGGAGTGATGAGCTCCGAAGTCGCGTGCGATATCACACCGCCACGGAACCGCTAAACAAACACAGACAACGGTATTTAAATCACACAGTCTAAATACTACAGCCTTAAAGAGAGCTTTTCGATACAAGCCGGTTAACCGTTCAAAGTGCGTCCGAGAGAAGATAAGGAATGATAACAAGATAAGATAGTGTAGTACTCTGACATGTTGGGAGTCAGAGTTATTTTAAGGATTTAACTAGACTGCCTTTTTCTTTAAAAGAAAAATCATTAAAAGTCAATTAAAGACTAAGATGTGTGCTTTTGCCAATTCAATTACATTGTGACATCTAAAGATTTAATACAACAAACTCGCGTGTTCATTCCAATGTTTATTTTTGAAGTTGTATCTCTAAACATAAGCAAACAATGGCAAGGTAGAACAATTACAAGGCCGGATTGATATAGATCTCAATGACTTACTGATGACTGTAGGCAATGACAATATATCATGATCAGACTGTACAGACTGTACTGCAATTGCAGCCCTTATCAACACTGATATCAGCAATGCAGGACATAACTCACCCTCTTCAGACCTCCCTGGCCACCCTCCCTCCAGCTGACGGGGTATTATAGAGTCAGTCGTCAAGTGATTGATTTGTACACATTTATTAGATGGGGTAATATTGTCATGCGTTTGGCTAAGGCAGGAACCTTTATTTGGAACAATACAAGTCTTTGATTTCTAAATGAATTTCTCAGAAACAAACCAGATTTAAAGCAAACTATTAATAAAGGAGTGATTAGTTTATTGATATTAGGTTTTGTGCTTTTGGTTAAGTGGCTTTCTGTATATAGTGTTAGAAAACGGCTGGGTTTCCTTACTCTACAAGTCCCTCCTGTTCGTTCGACTAACATTTAATTTTAAAATCTGATTCAAAGTTGTTTTTCGTTTAATTTAACTAATCATTATTTTTAAATTATTAGCCATTTAAAAGTTTGAACAAAATTGTAAATCAAACTTGTATTGTAAAATATCTTGAAGGTTCGACTTACACTTGCTTTTCAATATTTCTTGTTTTTAAAATTAATATACTTAACATGTATATGTTTATTTCATGTTCAGGCCAGTAATGAACGGGTATATTGCATGACTACTTGTCTAATCACCTTATTCTACACATTGACCTTATTTCCACATTGACAATGCTACCTTTTGACTAGGCTATAAGGCTAGATAAATAGATTTTGGGGTTGATGCCTGTAAGTGTGCTACTTGATAATTCTAATTAGATGGTCATTGTATCAGACTCTTTTCATTGTTCCCTGTTTACCAAATATTCAAAATTTCCTGGGTTGACGCCGACAGAGTTCGGGCAAAACTAAGCGAACAAGAGTCCCATTTGAGATATGATCTCGATGCAATCACAAAGTGCACCATAGTTCGAATGATTGAACTTTGTAAACTATGGAATCATGTCAGTTAAATAAATCTGGTGCAGCAACCGTTTTGATAATTAACTGAACTGAAAAACGTCACCAACAAACGCTCCAAAAGACTCACAAAGGCAATGAACAAATCATGCGGTTTATTACTAACTGTATCCATACAAAGGAAACTCATTAATGTCATATAATTATGACTGAAACAGAAGGATGATTAGCTTGAACAGACATTGCAATGAAGGAAAAAGCAATCTGTCAGCCGACAGTGAAACAGTACAGGTGATTTGTGCATGACGTCACTGTGAGTGAATTGTCACTTGTCAAGTTTCAGAACATTCACTTTGACAACTTGTTGCAGGTTCCTCAGCAGTAATTACACGCCAACAATGTAAAGTCAGAATGTGTTTTGAAGTTTTAACTGCAAACATTGCTCAAAGCTATGGGTTTCTTTGAATAGAAACTCTATAATTAAGCAATGCAATTGGTTTAGTGGTATTTATTTACCTAGCGGAGCGAACGTCTCTGATTCAACTGGGCTTTTAGACCGTTTGACATTCTGTCTGTTTGTATACTTGTTCATAGAATATTTTTAGAGACTTTTAATCTTACACTCTCTTCAATACTCAACAGCCACAAATAGACACAGATTCGATATCATTTACCACCAACTAGATCAAGAACACACATCCAACTTTCAACGGCTGCACTCTAAACTCACTCCCGTGAGCACAATATCAAGGTCCAAACCAACGATTAACCTATATCAGTGTCCTGTGCCTGAATGAGATGTAAACCGATAGTTTAAGCCACGGAGCAGTGTTCAATTGGCGGTCTCCTCTGGCGGCCAGGGCTTGGTGAAAGGACGCAAGCCCAGCTGGCAGGACACCCCGCCTGGCGGCTCCTCAGTAGACCCGCCCATCAGCCCTATCCGGTTACCCCTAGCCACCCGTACCCGTACCCAGCTAGCTAATCGCTCTCTCAGATACCAAACAAAGACGTTGGATTGTCGTAGGCTTTATTTAAAGACTTACATGGATGACATCAAAATTAATAAAAATGTTAATGTTCATGGTAAAGTAATATTAAAACTTATCACCTCA
The DNA here is from genome assembly GCA_018831715.1 of Matsumurasca onukii. Classification (NCBI taxonomy): domain Eukaryota; kingdom Metazoa; phylum Arthropoda; class Insecta; order Hemiptera; family Cicadellidae; genus Matsumurasca; species Matsumurasca onukii. The sequence continues at coordinate 4,832,722 of CM032061.1, forward strand.
CCGGTGAATAAACTTTATTTATGGATTTATACGTTTTCGGAACTTAGAGAGCGTTGCCGAGATTACTAAAGCTCAAGTTTACCTAAGTTAGTATTTGACCTAGGGCCGTTTTTTTAGGTTAAGTTTTACTTTGTCTGTTTTGATTTTACATTTTAGTGTTACAGTTTGTATGTAACTTTTTGTAAATGATATAAAGAATTGGAAAAGATTACCTTTATTGCATGAAGAATTGTCATTCATTTATAAAAATGTTTTAAACGTTATGTGAACATTTAAATATTACAGACTGTAAACAACTTAACCAGTGGTTAGTTGAACAGATCGTTAGAAGGTAACTGAAAAACAGTTAGAGCAGGTTTTTCATCTGTTGTTATTTCTAATATAAACTTTTTCTGCTAGGGATAAAATCACCACCTCAACATGCGATTAGGGCTGATTTTATGCCTAGCACAAAATTTATACCAAGCATAACAACAGATGGGAAACTGGGTCTTAATGTAAATATTATTGCTTGGATGTTGGATGATTCTCAGATTTTCAGTTTTTTCATGGCTTTTAAGATTAGTACTATTAACATAATAAAAACCGATTAAGTCATGTTTAAGACATATTTTATTGACGTCGAACAAGGAAAAAGATAGGTGAACTTTAATTATTCTATCCCTCGAGGTTGTAATTGCCATTCTACCTAAATGGGCTATATGAGCAAAAGTAATATAACAAGTTTGGTTCTCCAAAAGTGCATTTACGAGTATGTAGTTTACATAGAAAGTGCTGAATTCTGTATAACAATGTTTTTTGGTCGGTTATTGAAAGAGGGAAAAATGTTCACCAAAATTAACTGTAATTTATATGTGCGTCTAGTTTGTTTCTTATTAATGACTAGTTGACAGTATACGTGTTACGGTACGGGATTTAAAATTTGAACGTTTATCATCTGTTTTGCAAATGTAGATGGCTAAATAATTTGATGGAGTTTTACAAATATCCAATATAGGCCTACAGATGTATTTTTTTCTCAAACAATATTTTTAAATACAGTATCTCAATGGTGTTTAGGCCATAGACAATTATGGTCACACGTAGAGTTCAAAGAAAATTGAGAAATAATAGTTTTACAAAACTATACAATTTTAAACATGCTTGTAAATATAAACAAGAAAAGGTTAGACATGTTTTTGTTTCAGATATTGACTTGCATGAGTGTTTGAAGTACTATTCGAAGTTAAAGCCATAAGTACTTATGGTCACAGAACACAGAGAAGAGCTAAGAGAAGATAGTGAGACACGTGTGACGGGCGAGTGATACCGGATCTCAAGTGTTCAATATTGCATCAAAGCCGGCAAGGCAAGGCAAGTGTAAGTTGCTGTCAAAGCTTTCAACCGTGTGAATATCTGAGTCAGCTGGAGCACCTGAGTACAGCACCGGTCATCTGTAACACACACTTCCAGCCAGTCTCATCAAAATTGTATATTTTATTACAAGTTACAAATAGTGATCTTTTGTACGAATCTCGGGGACAGAACACGGGAATATTTATTTTACACCCAAAATTAGATTAATTTCGTCAAAGTTATATTTTATTTATTGATATATTTTTTATAATTTTGATTTTTCCCTGTAAAAGCGTTTTGGGACGACCTATGCACGATAATTTTATATGCAATATTCCACAGTTCCCAAGCATATGTTTTGGACTGTGCTGTAGCTTTTAGCGTTATAAAATAAAAATCAATATGTGCAGATTTGTAAAATTAAATGTTTTAAAGTTTAAACTCTTAAACTGTTACGTACATTTAGTTTTGAGGGTGTTCAATGGTTTGACTTGCGATTTGTATAGCAAATTGCCTGGTAGATCCAACTATTCATTTTAGCCCAAGGATTGGAGAAGGCCTTAATTTCTAATACAAAGTGGCCCAAGAAAATATATACACAATATTCTCGTAACTACGTATGTATTTTATTAAAAATAATATTTGGATTATAGGTTTACATGGTTTTTGTTCCTAGAATTTATCAATGCTCAAAATAAAGACCATCAACGTTCATAAATTTACATATCGGTCTGGGTCAGATTGAAAAAATGATTGTACACAGCCCAGAGTGATGTCATTGAAAGAACTGGTAATCAAAAGACAACGGAACTTCAAGCGTGGATTTTTCAGACCCAATTAAACAAAGTAGTAACATTTCAGTTATACAGGTTGAAAACAGTTGTTTTGGATTATCAGCTGGTGTAACCTCCAAAAATGTAGGTTTTATTTGCAATTAGCTACTTTTAATTACAGTGTATATACATTTTTTGAGACACTCTGTGTAAGCCTCGTCAAATAGCTCTAATGAAGTTATACTCGTACATCTACCGATTTCAATACTTATGTACCATCGTCAAAACGATCCTGCAAGTCTGATCGGCCATCTGGCGTAGCTAAAATCTTCAAACTAAGACTTATAACACAAAAGTACTTACGAACAAGAAATTACGAATAGGCACGAAAATTTAGGCTAGGCTGCACAAATGAACAGAATGTCATACGTTTCTGACACGGAGTAAATTATTACGTGGTCATAAGTACTTTTGTGTTATAAGTGTTAGTGTGAAGATTCTAACGATGCCAGAAGGCCTATAACATCTGCAGGATCATCTTGATTGATGATGGTACATTAGCACAGAAGCCGGTAGATGGATATCTCCATCAAGGATTGTCTGATCAGGTATGGATTATAAATTTAGGCTTGTAGACTCATTGTGTAAACATACTCTTCAAGGCACAGTCATAACCAACATAATTGGTGCACACGTTGCTGTGGAAACAAGAGTAAATATTAGCAAACAGAGGAGCGGACAGTGTCAAAACCCGAAATTGCAGTACGGAAATTTAGTAGATGCCGTATTTTTCTTTTTCCGTATTTTTTCTCTTGATTTTCGCAATTTATAAATTTTTGGAAAGGAAATTAAATACACTAGAAATAGTTGTTCTTAATAATTTGTTGTAAAATTACTCGTCGATGAGTTATTTAATATTAAAATGTTTAAAAGGCTGCCATTTTGAAAATTGATAACTAAATTAAATAATTGTTTTCTCCTAATTAGAAAATGATATTTAATTTTGACCAAAGTTTGGTGAAAATCAGTGCATTAGTTTTATTGTCATAATTATTTTAGTAATAAACACATCCACACAGACAGACGGACAACGAAGCGCCGGAGACCCCAGTTTATATGGTAAAATATTATTGTTCGACCCAAGGAACATGTTTACAAAGTATGACCAGAGAGTTCACCGAAGCCCTATATAAAAATGAATCCAGCTTTTGTTGGTAATTGCACAACTTAAAACGTTTCACAGATTTAATTAATTTTTTTAAAGTTTACTAATTTGTTGTAGAGTGTTCTTACGGAAAAATAAAGAAAATCACACGGAAAATTACAGAACAGTTTGATGATTTAATTTTGCACATTTCACCATATACCTATTTTGTAAACAAAGCATAAACCGATAATTAATCGATAACATTAGTAAACATATGTTTTATGTGGACAGTACAAAGTCTGACGGGTCAGCTAGTTTTAAATAATTACGCGGGATTATTTTTTATAACAAATGGATGAATACCCGATGAAGTTTTAAATAAAGTTGATTGGATTCATTTTATAAACCAAAATAATCAGAGAGTTGTGGATCCCAACTTTTCGCTCTTCTCTGGCCCAGTTCATTACGCCTCATTCAATAAACAATCGGCATTCACTCCACCTCTTTATATTTATTTTGGACCGCTATTAAATCAAAGCTTAAGTTCATTACTTTTCCAGATGTCTGTAGTTGGGAATGTTTTAGCGGCCTATCATATTGATGGATGAGTAATTATTATGCTATTGTTGTACCTAATAACGGCTAGTAATGAATATTGCGTATGTTATTTGAAACTTAAACTATTTAATTAGGCCTACACTCTAAATGGTTCGGGCCATTGCTTACAATGATGCAATGACTTACTAGCCTTTAAATATATTACAGCCTTTAAAAATAAATGCTTGAAAAAGTTTGTATTCTACACATCGACGAAAATTTTTTTAAATATACTGTAACCTTTTCGAATGTGACCTTCAAATATGTTTTGGTAATAGTTGACATCATGCCCTGAAATATATAATAATACTAACTCAATCGCTATTCAAACTGCGTGGTTGGCACTTTTCAAAATAGGGAATAGTAGGTATGAGTAGTTGTCACACATAGAACTTAGGGTTGCTAGAATTATAGTGTAAAAATAAGAGAACATAGCAACTTTGGTTTAATGAATTTTGTACATTTCGCATCCGGTTTCGACTTTAAAGTCATCTTCTTGGCAAGTACAACAAACTATAAACAGTATTGGTTTGTTGTACTCGCCGAGAAGATGACTTAAAAAAGTCGAAAATGGCCGCGAAATATACAAATTTATTTAAACCAAGGTTGCTATATTCTTTAATTTTTACACTAGATGTTAATAATATTACTCTCGCTTATTCTAATTAAGTTCACGGCGCGTTATCTGGGTATGTCCAATCAAAAGAAAATCACAAAACCACTTAAAGTACTTTAAAACTGTTTGAAGTGACTGACTGGCTAAATGACAGACATTCTTTTGCAGACACGTATACTTCAAGCTGTTAGCTGCTATACATTTTGAAGTCCGAAACGTAAAATCACTGGTAAACACACCGAAATGTTACATTTTTAAACTCCGATAAGATGACAGTGTTATCAAATATGGCTGCTGATGAGTAGTGGGTTTATATTTTAAATTTAGTGGCTGAATGGGTGCTTGATCTTCAAAATCTCATGTGCATTATTTAGGCACGAATGGCAATGCTACGAGTATGGACCTGCGCTAATGGCCTAATAAAATGGCTTCGATTTAAACATGAGCGGAGCTAACGGCCAATTGCTGAGACGTTAGGCCTAGCTCCCCCAGGGAGGCCGAGGGGGACTGTTGTTTAAAAAGAAACCCTGGTAAAACCGATGTTTGGCGATTTATTCGACTGTTCTTTTGGTTACTAAGGTTAAAACGGTTTAAAGCTGTATACACAAAAATATCTCTAAGTTTAGGTTTATCCCTAACGACTGAGGAAAATGGTTTACCTGCTCAAGTACAATTTGTCCAGCTGTTTGATCGTATGCCCACGACACGGGTGTTTCTACAAACGACGTCAATCAATATGCAACAGCGAGGCGAGTTGTGTGTCGTGGCGCGTGCTGGCTGGGTGATGAATCCAATATCTTCACTTGAGTCCGAGCACATTACATATGTACAGGCACGCTACACTGAGCCATCATCATCATCATCAAAACATTCGCATTCAGGACTTGTAGACCAGGCTGCACATGGCACAGAGGGGCACTCTAAACATTATATGCAGCATTGATTTTGTGTGGGATGCTTTTGGCTCAAATTCAAATTGATTGTCATGTTAATATTGTTTTACTGATGACGCGCATGTTAGGTTAGGTCATGGGTAAAAGTATCAAAGAACTTATCAGGGGTTGACGTGAACACACGGTGTAATGGGACCTCTCACTTTGAGTTACACATTTCATATAAATATATCAATTTCTACATAAATGATTAGATTTAATTTATTTTTATCTGAAAAAATAACTACTTGATTATTGTCGTTGAAAAGCCCCTTTTCTTTGGAACTAAGGAATTTCAAAATCTCAAAATTTAAAAATTTGCAAACGACAAATTTGACATTACCTGTCTCAAGGGTTCTTTATAGTTTGTCGGAGCTTTGAGTAATTTTAGTGGAGAAAACTGTCACAATCTTTGTTTTAAAATTTTAATTTTTTGTTTTTATACTAATTACGTATTGCAATAATACGTTATTGAAATATATTTTAATGTTATTGAAATATATTTTTAAACCTGTTATGTACTAAAATGACCTGCAACTTAATGTATTTATTCCAAATGTTGTCGTCTTATTTGACTACAGTTGATAGTTTTAAAGGTAAATATGTACATACTCATGAATATCACACAGTAACAGACAAAGCTTATGAACGAAGTTTGCGGACAGACTGGACATAATCACCTTGAACTATGCGCACTCAAAGGGGATTCTATCACCGGAAAGTTTACCCTAATTGGATTTGCGGTTCGGCCCAAGGGGTGAGACGTGTCCTAGATGTAAGCAAACGTTGCAGAATGTTTGTCTATCAAACATATCGATTTATTATCGATATGTGTTTAATCGATTTTTATTTCGATTGATACGTAAAAGATTAAAACAAACTTTGTTCTTCCTTCACGGTATATTAGCCAAAAACCTGTCGATATTTACTTGATAAGATCTTAATCGGTATTAACATGGAAGATTTATCGATATTTTATCACAATCAGTATACTTAAGTTAAAATATTATTGTGGACGTTTTCCATCGTTTACGAGTGAACAAAACGTACACGACGTTGCGGGATCTGGAATCAGACCCTGTCTTCAGGTGAACAATAACCTAAAATATAACACAACACACATCCCAAAAACAAACGTGTTATACTCGTAGTTATATTTTATACTCGTATGTTGTAAATTCCACTCCTACCGATGCAAAAACAGTAACAGCTTGCTTTGGAGCAGAACTCCGGCGTTAGTGTAAGTTCCTAAAACACTAACATAACTTACTCGTATATTATATTAATTTGTTAACCTGTTTCTGTTACAAACCAATACCTTGGTACATACTTTTTTTATAAACCAGCCTACAAAATAAAAATGTTGCATTTACTTTACCTGTAAACAAAATACACACAGTTTACACGGACACGGTTGTTATTAAATGTTTTGAACGGTTTTGGAATCAGACTAAAGTTTAGACAATGAGTAATGGCTGAAGAATCCACTGCAACCATAAATCCGCTTCTATCAGTCGAGTAATCTCCCGTCTTTCTTCCAACATCACAGCGAGCAAAGCTTGATTTATTCATATTTGCTTTTTACTGGATAATTTGTAGATTTAATAAATATAGCGGCAAAGAACACAAAAAGCAGTGTAAAATTCGATGTCGACTATGGTTTACAATGTTTGAATAAGTGTACAGATAAAATTATAGTGACAACATTTTATGACCAACGCCTCGACTTTTTCCTGAAATAATGGATGCCATAATTGAACGGATAAAAAAATTACACGTAAGGAAGCTCATAAAGTAAATATACTGTTAATTTATCAACAGTAAGGACTTAATTTGAAACCAAAGATCACCAACCAAAGCTGTGGTAGGTAGATAACGCATAGATGCCACATAGCTGACCTAGAAAAATAAACATAGTTGCGGCAGCCCAAGCACAGATAGCACTGCGAGCTCATCTTACCCGTCTTTCTCCCCTCGGCACCACATGCTCGAGTTTGCCCGATGTCAATGACTTAATGTCATTAAATCGTGCGATTTTTGAGAACGAATAAACTTGCGCGTGCGTCTATGGCTCTACTCGGGACTCTTAAAAGAATTCCCTCACAGCTCTACTTGTGCTTGGGCTGCCGCAACTATGATGATTTTCCAGTCTCCGCCATTTCGCTTCTATGCGCTTTCTATCTACCATAACATAACCTTTGCTGAAACTTTGCTGTGCAGTTAAGTTTTGATATTGCAGCAATACGGCAACATCAACAAAATTAACATTGACAACATTGAATGAGTACGAGTAAACGTAAGAAGAAATAACATACAATAATTGTATTGGCTAACATGAGTTATTGGATGCACCAGCATTTTTAATTGTAGTAAGTATCGATGAATGATACAAAGCTAGTGAACATTTGATACGCACAAAGAGGTTTAAGCCAAAATACGCGCATGAACACTCAGCTTAAAACCAAACACAAAGGCAAGGCTGGCTTAAATGTGGCAGCCAATCCGAATAGAGAACATAATTTGGCACACATTCAGGTTGTTGCCAAGGATTGAACAATTGAGATGGAAATAAATCTATCGGAACAAGTGTTTCAAAAGTTAACAATGGTTTTTAATAGTTGATGCCTTCAGAGAGATTTATAAACTCTTAAGTGAATTAATGCTAGAGCCGGTTTCAATCAGCGGTTCACCTTCATTTAACTGTCTATATCGATAAATTAAAAATTATTAGTATTGATATTGTGCAATAATGTCTTCGGACCGCTTTATTTAAGACTAATACAATTATTATTGACCAATGGACTAGTTGTATAGTAGAATATCAAAAGTGTTTTGTCAATACTTGAATATTGACTCCATCTAATATAGGCTACACGTTAACAAACAGCTGTCGGTTTTGCAGCCTGATAATTCTAATGTAGATATCATCATGTATACGACTTTTCGTAGAGAACAAGTTAGTAGCCTACGGAGTAGAAATATTTTTAGATTAGATCGCAAAAGCAGATGCAGATAACCTCATTGACAAAATACAACACGAATTCAAGTAATTTCATCGAATTTGAAGAGCACATAAATATTTGTTAATAATTTTTCCTAATTACATATAGGCAATTTCAATATTACAATGGGTTATCCGTGTTGAATAACCAAGTCTTCAACACTTAACATAGTGTTCAAGCAGCAATATTTCTAGTTTTAGACCATTACTAAACCACTTCTTTGATTCTGTGCAGATCTCTTCTGTGTAGCTCTCCTGTATCATCATAGCTTTGAACTGTCTACTCAGTGCTTCTCCGAGGGTAGCCAGAGACTAGGCAGAGATTGTGCTTGTAGTGAGTGAGTGATCTCAGCCATTCACAGGCTCGAGCCTGGCCAAGGCTCAACAATCCAACAATGCACTCCATGTCACATTCCCCACGCGACACGCCGCTACTTTTAACACAGGCTATTTCAATCCATGAATGGATATCTGGATTGCGCTTTGGGTGATCTTTCGTCAATTGATTGCTTGATAGCGTTACGAAATCAAACTCACCATAAAATTACATGAATCGATACACACAAAACATAGCCATGTAGTCACAAGCGCTACCATGAATCCTAGGAATCTTCCTATATAACTGGGAAAAATTATACGGAAGTGCTTTTGATCCCTTTTGGGCCCTTTTGACCACCTACAGAACGCAATTTTGTCCGATTTTCACGAAATTAGGTACAAATGTTTCTTTTGTAAATATCTAGATTAAGTTTGTCAACCAGCTAAATCAGACCACCAGAAGCGCCCTTTTGGGGGGACGTTTCCTCTAAAAAGTGGGGTTTTCTAATATAACAACTGAATGTATGAACAAATTTCGATCAAACTTGGTGTAAACATTTGTAACGCTTTAATGGTGTGTCCCAAAGATCAACAAGATCTGTTCAGCCAGACCAAGATGGAGGCTGAAAGTAGTTTTTCGCCACCATCTTGGTCTGGGATTCGTTGATTTTCGGTATGCATATAAGTTACAGTTCCATATACATGTATTTATAGAACGTTGTCTTCTAACTGGGCAGCTCAAAAATTATACCGAGAAATGGAAACTCTATTTCCTAATGGAAATTCGATAAAATACCAATCTTTATATCGAAATAAAATATAGTTACGCTTTAAAACCTACATTTGTTTCAAAGATAAGTCTATTTTTAACAAAACATAGCAATAATAAGCTAGAATGTATTCTAAGATAGAAAGTTTCATGAATCATGAAACAGAAATATTCATGAGAGTAAATACAGCAGTGAGAGATGATAAGTTTGTCTGTTTGTCCAAGAGTAAAGACTTTCTACCTGAAGCCCGAGGCCACGCTTTGAAACTCAAGTGAAACATTTCAGAAACAGTACATTTTAAATTCTTTTCGTACACGGCAGGGTTTCAGTATTCACTTTTGGCAACAAAATTGATAGTTTTTATGCGTTTTAAATAATTAAAAGTCATACGAAGCTGTACGCAGAGAAAACTGCACTGATTTTTCCAGTTACATAATAACATTTATTTTCTGATTTCCAAAGATGAACTCAAGATCAGACTGTTCTTCCTAAACGTTTTGAAATTTGATCTATTTGAGGTATTTATAGCTTTTATAGATGACGAAATTTTCAAGTTGTCTACAAGAACAGTGCTGTGTTGAGCTTAGTATGCAGTGAGTTGTTTCTGGAGTTGCTTGTGAAGATTTGTGACGTAACTCGGAACAGTTAATGTAAAGGAAGCTCGGAGGAGAACATTACAAGGTCAATAAACACGTCCAAGCAGCATATACCAGGTGAACTATGGACTGGTGTCTGGCAGTCTTTCCTTCAGTCTCACTTTAGTCCAACACTCCAAAGTAGTGAAGATTATGTTTAAGGTTTTAAGAAATTATTAAGAAAAGGTTTTAACGAGCTTTCAACGCACATTCAAGTTAAAATTTCACAGAAGGATGTCCTCTAAAGTCTGAGATTTTGTATTATTCTTCAAATGGTGCACCCTATTTGCGTTCTCTAAGATTTAAAGTTACTTGTAACATTTGTAGTCCTGCTTAATAAGTAACTGCCTTCTAATCACATTCTACAGGGTGTCCCAGAATAAACTTTTAATAATTCAGAGGTACATATAATGTTTGTTTTGGTCCAAAAGTAAAAAAAACACATGGAAACATTAATTATATATTTTAGATCACTCTGTTATTTTTTGAATGATTTACAAAATATTCAGGTCCGAAGGATCGTAATCAAATTTTAAAAAGGACTATTTTGTTGGTTTTTTGTACACCTCATTGCATTCCAAAGTACACAACTTAAAAATGCCCTCTTTTAAGGTGTAAAACCGTAGTTTGAAAAAGGTCGGTTGAGAGAGTTTGGAGACAATACGAGTAGTATATTTCATCACTAGCTCCTAAAGTGACACTTTTGGCCCGAGTGATAAACGCTACTTTTTGTCATAATGCAAATAATAATGAGAAGTAAATCTCAATAAAGGTTTTAATAATATAAAGAAACTTAAGTAAACATTGCTTTGAACTCTGCAGTCTGAATTGTGTTGTTTTGAAGAAACAGCTGTTAGACTGATTTACTATAAGTCAGTGTTAAAATTCAAAACAAACTCGTTGAACCAGTCCATGCCACAAAAAATAATTGAAACGGTCTTGTTTTCTTTATGGAGAAAAACACCATCAAAACCAGTAATTTTTACCTGGGTTTTAAAGTGACACTTTAGTACGTCAATATATGCGTCTAAAGCAGTTGTTTTAGTTCAAACCAACAAAAACGTAATTTAAAACAATACCAAACCATGAATAGAACGAAGATATCTAACTTATAGACTAGTGTTTGGACGCTTTTCTCACCTTTTTACCAAAACAATGTATACAAGACATTGTTAAAATCCTTGGACTATCGGAATTTGTCTCAAAGTATAAAAATCTTGCGTTACATTGTTAATTGTAGTTTCCAATTTTGCATGGAAACTTCACAAACATAAACCATTAGCATCCCTTTGCAATACTAAATCACTTAGTAACTACGATCCAGGACATCCAAACTCCAGGATCAAACCTAAAATCCAATCAGGACCAACTTGCTTGTGATTGGGTCCGCTTTGAGTTCGGTCTATTTAGGGTGATTATGTCCACAAACAGTTTAGATTAGTTCAGTGCATCAAATCACTAACTAGTAACTGGGGTGAACTGTGTAGCCTAGGCCTATGATGAACAGATCTTGACAAACAAACAAAATAACATATGCAAGTCGAGTTAAACACCTTTAAGCAGTTGTTGGAATTATTTAAGAATATATTTGCCAAGTTTTAAACTTATCAGAAACCAGCCGTGATACCAGAAAGACCAAACAAAATATATCCGATACATATCACAAGCGCTACTGTGAGTCCTGGGGAATTTACTTTAACGGGGGATAATTTATCAAAACAAGTGGGTTTTAAGCTCTAAAATCTGTACTTCCGATCCAATTTCTAAATCTTGGTCTGGCTAATCGGATTTCGTTAATTTTAGCACACATGAAATTAATGTTTATACCAAATGTCATTAAGAACAGATTAATTAATTTTTAGAACATAAAATTTCTTTTTTGGGGTAACCCCTTGCCTCAAAAGGACACTTCTGCTAGAACGATCGCTGGTTAACAAACCTAACCTAAAGATTCGCGAAAAAGAACGTTTGTTCCACACTTTGTAAAGTCGGACAACAAATGCGACCTGTACAGTGACTGGTCACACGCAGACACCTTTGCGCGTGTACGTCTTGGACCACAAATATGCACACACGTTTTTAATATATACTCATATCTATGTATTGTAATGTTTTTCACGGGTACGAATAATAAGGCGTCAGTATTTGTTAATTCACTATTTATTTACAGTATAATTATTACACTAATTACACAATTAATTATTCACTCAATGGCTACAAACTATTACACAATGTACAGTTCCTTATTTCACTATTTGCACTTCACACAGTCTATTCACACTCCGGCGCGAAGTCCGTTCACTCACGTGTTCTCGTAGCACTCTTCAGTCGGGAATCCAACGGTGGGTGTCGATGCCTCGAAGATCACTCGCAGCCGACGTTCGCAGCGGGCACAATGAAGATCACTGACACCGAGAATTTACACTGTCACTGTTCTCGCACTAGGGATATGACCCTGTATGTTCACACAGCACTTACACATTCACTAGGTGCGCGGACCTTCTTACACAGTCTTACACTGGACTATTCGTTCACAAGGGGAACGCGGCCCCGATTCGTTCACATTCATTCACTGCCCGGAACTGACTACTCGAGCTCCTGAGGAGGGCTATATATGAGCCGGCGGACTTTTCTAGAAGGTTTAAAATAGACACTTTCCAGATGTTTCGGGAGAGGTCTAGTAAACGAGTCGCTCGAAATTAGGTCAACGCCCGTGGTGAATAGGCACAGGCACCGAGGGTGGCGGCCGCTTCCAGGAAGGCTACGCCCGTGAATCGATGCGCCATCCAAGCGGTTCCTGACCCATGTCCGCTACATTATGTATGTAATGTTTCGAATTTGGCTCAGTAAGTGTTAGAAAGCTAAACACTGCTTTCCGTTTCTATGTACAGTACGACGTTTCGTTCTATATAGGGATCGAGAGAGGAGGAATACAACCTGATAAAAGAAATAAATAATTCTAGTTTCTAAGAAAATGTGTTAAAAATAAATTACTGTATACAGCATCCATCACATTTTAAAATATAGCCGACGCTTAGCTAAAAGCGCTACCGTGAATTCTATAGAAATTCGGTGAAAATGATTGTAAGGAAACTTGGCAACGCATCTTTGAATGATACTTCATTGTACAAAGAGATTCAAATGAGAGGAAAATGATTGTTTATTGACGGAGCGTGTTTAATGAACCAAGTCAAAGTGAAAGCGAGCAGTTTCAAACTGAAATGTTTTGTGTTTATTTGTTTTTAATATCTCATGAATCAACGCTCATTAAATTTATCTGCACTCAATATCTTCCCACGCATTTTATTTAAATAAATATTTTACCCGGATAATTTATAAAATATAATGAGGGATCCAAAGGCTTTTAATAACTGTGCAAATGACCCAAATTAATAATGAAAAACATGACGCGAAGCCACAAGCGCTACCGTGATCCTAGTGAATTTCCATTTACGGGTTGTATTATTTACCCAAATGTGGCTTTTGTTACTTTTAGGTCATACCATATTAGGCATCAAAAGAGCTCATTCATGTTGGGTTTACTATAAAACTTTTAGTCAGTAGTCAGCGCTTCCTCAATCCAGTAATTTTAATCCTCATAGTTAATAGAACTGTGATGAACTTATTAAAACTATCAAAGCTTTTAATAACAAAACATCCAGTTTTTCTCAGAACGATCAAAGCTATTATACTCAAACAAGGACATTCGATTGAAAGTCTTAAACTTGTATGAAAAATGCTAAAAAACAAAAATAAAACTTTAGGAGGTATTGCAAAACTCGAAACTGATTTCGGGATTGTTCTATGTCTGTTTTAGTTCTCTATGCGATAGAAATTAATTTCTATTTTTACAGAAATTCGCTAACACACATCCGATATACCAGCTCTTAGGAGGAACACCTCAAACTAATCTTACCCGCTTCCTGAGTGTTTGATTCAACTGTGTTAGCTTTACTGCCTGCTTTCAAACTGTCAGATAAGAGACGACAAGTTAAACAAATATTATCCGGATGTCAAGCGGTTGTAAACTCTTCCGCTAGATAGTGTTGCAGGCTGACATCTGATATCTCTTGTGGCAAACACTGATAGGATATCACATCTGTTCACGTCACTGTGCCCTGCAGGCAGACAGGCTCAGGCTGGCAAGCGCGTGCACTGTGCAGTTCAAACATTTCATACGTCATATTACTCACAATAAGTTTTTCTGATCTGTTGTGAAAAAACTTAGGATATTTTAATCATAAATTTACGACTTGGTCATTTTTAGAGAGGACTGTTCGTAAACCAGATAAATTATACATCCAAATTGCACTTAATAAGAAGTTCACGGTTTTTGACTTTTATTAAATTGTATTACATGGATTGTGCTCTTCCTTCATTGGCTTGCAGAGTAGTTTGCTATAAGTTGAAATAAGCATATTACCAACGCATTTAATAAGTAGCAATTGCAGTGTAGCCTCTACTGTGTAGGCCAACGAGCGTCAGCACCTATTAAACTCATGTTAGGGAAGATTATCAATATTAGGTTTATAAAAATAAACTGATTTAAAACCCAATAACTGGTATTTAGTACAATGTATGTTAAAAGGCATTTCAATATCACTGGCATTTGAATACCATCGTCGTCGTCAAAAGGATTATCGAATGCTCATTTGCGCTGAAGACACGACGGTTACGTCATTGGTATGGAATAAAGATTGTATTGAATATTGCTTAAGTGCATTTAAAACAAGGTATTGGAATATTGCTTAGTTAGAAAGAAGGTCACTAGGTAAACGAGGAAGGTGAGGTTCTAACATTAAATTGGAACATTGAATTTTAGGGATTCGTAACAACACATTTATGCGAATTTATTAAGGGATTGTCTTTCAAATAGGAACAAATTCCTTTTTGCGAATGTGAAACGATGCAAAGTGGTGAAAAACTGTTGATTTTACGATTTCAAGACGATTCCCTTAAATTACTAAACTACCATTTAGTTTTAAGATAGGTTCAGTTTTGTATAGCTAATAGAAGAAATGCTTACTTAGCATAAGTCTAAAATTAAGACTGAACTAATTTGAATTCAGTTCGAGGGCATTGATTAAATTTCCTTGAAAGGTGAAACGTCCAAAACCCTCGTATTAGCCAGTTTTCTCAGGTTGCCTTCTGGAACTGTCTGAGGATCTCCCATTGGAGAATCGATTCGTCTAAATTTGAGAAAATTTAGACTTTTATTCCCTTATAAAAAATTCAAACATGTAATTTTAAGACACTTTATGAAGATGTTTATGCACTCAACAATTTAAAAACTAGTTGAAAGTGTATTTTACATAAGGCCAGATCAATATTGAAGACAAAACGGCTAAAATAATATTATTTTAGACCCTTTAATTTTATTTGGCCACCTTTTACATGTGTCATAAAATTAATATAGTAAATACCTGTTGGGTGCCTGTAGACCTTGTTGAGAGATTTAAAAGTCCTGATGTACATTTCGCGACGTTTGTCGCATCTTCTGGGGAAGGGGAGGTGGGTTACTGTTTACATAAGCACTTTTTTCACACTATTTACACTATACTTAAAACTAGTCACTTTGCCGTCGCGGCGCGGCTGGCACCCCCGGTGGTTGGGACTAGATGCGCACGGTGCGTAGTCACATGTCGCACTACCCTGGGCGCTGCCCCGGTTATGCCAAGTGTGAGATATTTATTTCTGTGTATTCGTGGTATCCATAGCAGTTATGCAGTACACATAGATATAAGTTATGCATAATTAACATCGCCAGCGAAGGATTCGCTTCCCATTCTTTAATGTAGTACTGATTAACATTAGACACGTTTTTCTTAGTGCTGTGTAAAAGTTACATCAAGTTTGGGATGAAAGGTTCACGTTCTCGTTTGCTATTAAATGTGTTTGGCCGTTGTTTGGTAGGCAAGTAACGTGGATCATGGAGGGTTGGAGAATTGCATTAGCATTTAAAGTAAGCGGTGACAGTCGATTCCCCAGTCAATGTCAGGACATTCAACTGAGGTGGAAGAATCCTCGCATACATCCATTCTTTAATTTGAATATGCGAAACGGATTTTAGAGTGAATTATTTAATGATAAGTAAATTTTCTGATTATTGTTTTTAGGCACTCCATTACTTTGGCAGTCTATTAACAATTAAGCCGATCATACACTTTTGGCTTTGGTATAGTTGCAAGTGCACTGATAAAATGACGTTTGATGTACAAGGTCGAAAGCTCAAGAGGAAAATCATAATTTTCAAGAAAATGAAAACCAATCTAAAGAGTAAATGTTTGAGATGCGTGATTGGTTGCCACCGAGGTAATAGACGTCTCCTTGGAGAAAGAGGGCTGGAAAGTTGGGTTTCTTTAGAGGTGGAGCATAAGAAGAAATTTATTCGTACTCGAGTTTATGTAATTTGAGAGATCAAGCTGAAAAATGAATTCAGCATTTTATGTTTACACTAATGCCCTATTTAAAAGCAAAGGATTTGATAAGGTTAATAATACTAGTTTTATTGATTATTAAAGATTTTTTACCAACATTACTAATTTTTAATGATTATTACATTTTATTCGAAAAACTAATATGAAAAAGGTAATGGTTAGGACAACTAATAATTACTAAATCCGAGCGTGTCAGAGATTCATTCTCTTTCAAAGCAAAGCAAAGCAAAGGAAAACATCGATGTGGAAAAACATCACAAAATATTCATGGATTAAACACAACATTGTTCGCCACTGTCCCTTATTAAGCTGATTGTAGTTAATGGAAAATATCTGCGTAACCAAATGAAATCAACTGCAAACATCCGAGATAACGTGTTAATTTAAATTAGAAATCACTTCGAAACCAGCTTAAATAATTCATTCAATTACGTAATGGGGTTTGTGTTGAGCAATTTGCACAATTTGTGGCCTCGCTTTTTGTTTGTCAGCCATTTATGAATGTAAGTGAACGTTATTTGCTGCAATTCAGTAATAATATGATTTTAACAAGGGTTTGAAGCGGTTTTAGCTTTAACTCCTGTGTAATTAAGGACTAACATTGATTCTACTAATATAAATATTAAAACTGATAGGTTTTAAGATTATCTGTCACCTATATTATTCAATGGTAGCTTTGGTTAAAATACAAACGTATGATGATATATCTTAAACGAGCAAAAGGGAATTAAATAAAAGTAATGATACAACAATTAGTAAAAAACGTAGTGTTCCAAGTGTGATTTCCTTCAATATATTTAGTGTAAGACATCAAACAACCTACAGTCTTGAAGGACATAGTTTAATATATTACATAAACCTATCTAGAATCAAAATATTTTTTGTAAAGATTTCCAAAATAACTTTAGGCTCCAAGATTATTTCTAAATATATACCAACGAATTACTCTACAGTACAACGTGAGCAAATATAATTCAGAGTGTACAGTAATAAATGTGTCGGGTGAAAGTGTACGAGAAAGGGCCTATAATGTATGAAAGGGCCATTCACCAGCTGTCGAGGTTCAGCTTGGATAACGAGAGTTGGAGGAGAGGAACCAGCGTTGCCAACAATCACAAATTGTAAAACTTTCCCTTCACTTTCCCCAACTTTTGTGTTGAAAACTCTACTCTCATTACTAGTATTTGTTTCCTGGTGAATATAATCAAACATTATTATATCGAACACTGTAATTAATATAAATAAATAAAATTAACGACAAGAACTTCTGTAAAATACCTAGATTTTAGAAGTGTAAATAAAAGTAATGTCAACGTTGTCAACTTGTAAATATAGTTCTACAGAAACTTCAGAGTGTCAGAACGTCGATTCTCAAAGAACGGAAATGGTTAACTTTGCAAATACACGCGGGTTTTAAGCAAATAAAACAATAGTTAACGTCTTTCCAAATGTGATATGGTTCAAGGTAGAAATTCATTTCAATGAGACAAGATTCGCAAACTCCTTCCGCATAAACCAACACAGATCTAAATTATATTCCCTCCTACCTTCACAGGCGGATGCCATGCTATTTAATAAACCAATTGAAATACAGAATTATGAAAATATCAACATGTTTAAAACAAAATTAAAAACCTTCTTCTTTCAAAAGTGTTTTATAGCATAGAGGAATTTATTGATGGTTCCTGGAAAAATTAGCAATACTAGCTCGTATTTGATCCATGACTACGGTGTTGTACGGTGATGGCTCCTTATTCTTAGTTCTTGTAGGTTTTGAATTGTTGTTATACCTGAAACAAAGTTTGTTTGTAAAGGTTTAATAAATAAAAATAAAAATTATCGGCTTTTGTTCTTGAGAATAAATAGGCTGTACGACTTTTAGTTTTGGTGGTATGAGTCAAAAACGCTAAGAAACTCGTGTCTTCAAAGACCGAAAAATGAGGCATTTGTCTTTAATTTAAAATTAGGTATGTTTGAAAATCTTTTCATTAGTTGACTGTGTTATTTGATAAACTGACAAGCTAAGCTCGTATAAAAACGCAATGATTGTGGGATAGTTTTATGAGACTAATGGACCCACAGTTGCTTTGTACACCAAGGCAAGAGAATGTGGGTATGGAAGTGAGCCGCCATCATGAAACCTTGCAAATGCTTTGATCTGGTTATACACTTTTCAACATGGGGGGTTCGGATTTCAAAAGTTCAGCCATTTTGTGTCCATCCTATTTGGCAACAGTCGCTTCAACACGATTAGCAGAAATGGAGCTCGTACTTGCACGTCAAAACAAGACTGAACACGTAAAACGTATTACTTGTTATACATTATTTTGTGAATACGTTTTTAGAAATACACTTACCACTCAGACATCGATTTCGTGGTTGAAAGTTGATCACTTATAATGCTGACATCATGACTGAGTTACTTTTAAGTTGATTTGGTCCACTTATTATATGGTGACGATGAGTTGATTATACAAACAGGTTAGTTCTTCGAACGCAAACCCAATAATAAGTGACTATTTACTTCTCGTATACTTTCCAAATCAACTGTAAAGGCTATTTTGAAGGGATCTTTCACGTAACGCATTGTAATGAACGCTACATAACTGACGATGGAGAGGGAAAATGAGGATTCTTTAAACCATCAATGATGATTTACCGTTGTGGGCGATTGTGCGAGAGGACTATAACCAGTGAATATACGTAATATTTCACGTATGCTTATCCGTGCATGTGGGATAATTTTAAATATTATTTACAGGTCTCGTATATTAGTTGCACATATATTCATCGTATGTGCTTAGTAGCTCCAGCTCTGGCTTTATGATCCTGAGCTGTCTTGCTAGATTAATAAGGAATTGTTTCACTAGTTTTTTCGAACAGAAATACTTAGGACGTACGATGGTAGAGTCAAACAAATATTATACTGGTTGTACTATATTAGATTGCTTTAACTGCAGCTGTTTAGATCAATTTCGATAAAACAAACAATGAAGTGATACTGTACTATATAGCTATGGATGTCTTTTAAAACTGTTGGGAATGGATTAAAAATTATATAACCTAAATATTTGACTTGATGAAATTGGTTTGTTTAAATTAGTTGCCTCGAGCTCTGAAGATCTAACAAAACACAAAGACCACTTAACTTCTTTTTAAGGAGCAAACTTGGAAAGAGTGTCTCAAGTTTGGCTTCTAAATTGTAGGAACCTCCATCGCCAACGTTACTATTTGTAGCAACATTCCTTACGAAAAATGAATCATTCATGTCATCAGCCTACAATTACAAACATGTTAATGTAAAACGAGTTATGTCTCGTATAAGGTACGTGTATTATTTACAAAGTATAACTATTTATTTATATACAATTGAGGGTACATTATTTATTTAAAAAACAGGGTGTTCAATTAAAACTTAGTCAATTTTATAATTAACTTTTTTTAAATAACTAAATAATATTCAAATTGACGGTGTATACTCACTGGATGATTAAAAAAATTAAAGTACGAAGAAAACCTATTATTTAAACCAGTTAATTAGCAAAATGTGTACAAAATTAGATATACTGTTGTTGATGGAACAAGAGTAAAGTTTTCATTTTGCATGATACTTTCTGGCTTAGGACACACAATTATATTTGGTCAAATTATTTTGATCTCCGTACTGTTCCCACACTACTAATATGCCAGCGTACTCGTACTACTTTAGCTGCTAGCAAAAACAAACACCACATAAACAAAACATTCGTGCTATTTGAACGTTCAACATTGATCAACATGATTGGTTTAGTTAGAATTTAAACACGATTTATTTGGTAAAGGTTTCTCTAGTGTTAACTCTATGTTATAAGCGGTGCCATATAATGGAGTATTTACCAATGGCCTGCACTGTACAGTTCAAGAAACACTTTACACGAGAGAAATATTTGTTTCACTTATAAAAGCTAAATACAGAAGTATGTAATACAAGTATAGCCGAGGCCAGGTTTGGAAGTTCCAAAATGTAAACAAGACACGAAGTTTCAAAGTAATCCCTTGATATTAAACCGGAGATTAAACATTGAGTTAACTGAAGATATTCAGCGTTATATTTCTTCTTGCTTATTTGAATCTGTTGAGAACAAGTCATGATCTACGAATAACGGCAAGTTTTTAAATGCAAAGCTGATATTAACACACAAACAGGTAAACCTTTGGTTCTATTAACTGAATACATATTTCTGAACATATGAAATCAAGAGAAAAATGGAATATTTTGTTTTAAAATATTTGTGCACAGGGTGTTTTTTTAAGTAGGCCACCATTGAGAACTCTTAAACTATAGGTTTTACGAGGCAATTTTAATGGGAACATTACCTAGTTTAGTCCCAGTATTAAAAATATGAGAGAACCTATTTTCAAAACGGCCACCATTTTCCAATATAGCGGCCAACTATAAAATACCATAGGAAACCCCACATTTTATATTATTTTGGAATAGTGGACATTTTTTATTCTTGACATTTTTTCATCTCAAATATTTGGGGAGATATACGCAGTTGATTAAGTTACAACAAATGGCATAGGAAATGCACATGTTTTAAACTCTGAATAGTTATACATATATCTTCTACAGGGTTGAGTTATAATAAAAAGCTCAAGAAAAAAAAAGTCTTAAAATCAATGTCTTTGAACTCAATAGTCTGCTTTATATGTATGGTTTAGATGTAACAGCTGTTAAACTAATTGAAAAATCTATGTAATGTCTCATATTTGCAGTAAATTAAGTTGTTGGGCCAACCTGTAATACATACCATCATTGATTTTCCTTAAGCTGGCAGTCACAGGTAGAGGTTTAGCGAATGAGAAGTAAAACTGCAAATACCTCTTTCATGCGTATTGTTGGAGGGAAAGGATGAGTTTGCCAAACTAACAGACAGTCTCGCAACACACACACAACTTTGCCAATTCCAAGCTTACATCACAACTCAGTGCCAATTTCAACGTAAATACTAAATAGTTTCTCGTTTTAAAATTCATCTGAAATGAACACGTAAATTTCACCGTTTATACGGAAAACCAACAGAAATTAGTGACGCATCTATGTCCTTGAATTATGATTCCGCGATTCCCGTACGGTGCAGGAAGGCAGTGTGAGGCAGAGTCTGTGTGGGGTCCTAGGTATCAATATTTGCGGCTGGTTGAGCACTGAGCACGTATTGGACGTTGTGGGCAAGCTGCTAGATGTGGAGCGACGGCCGACACCGCGCCCGCAACTTGAGCCTGGGCACGGCACATACCAGCCTTGTACACATCATTCGTTAGGAAACATGGTAACACAAATATAGAACACAGTGGAACATAAATACGTTTTCAAAATAATTATAATAGTATATTTGATTACTAGGTCCTGAGTAACGGACTAGGTCTGCTTCTTGATACGGGCTTAAGTTTAAGTCGGCTGCTCTTCGAACTTGAGATAAGCGAGGGTCAAAAAGACACCTTTGGGACGAACAATGAACGAAACCCTTTGTCATGATGCAATAATATCAAAAAATTTATTTCTATTAAAGTTTTCAAATTTAATTTTAAGTTAATTTAATAAGTAGTGATTTATGTCCGTAAATCTTCTGGAAGATTATTAATTACATGATAATGCTGTAATGTTATATTTAGGAGAGAATTAAAATAATGATTTAGGTCAAACAGTTATTTTAATATTTATAACAATACTTCAGGTAAGAATAAACAAAACTATATAACAAAAATTGAGGGTAAATTACACATGCATTAAGTCTTCACTAAACAAAGAGCTCTTACACCACTTACTACATGTTAATAATTTCTTTGTTTGAAGTTTGTTGTTGACGATGGGAGGATTTCAGAAATTGAACTATTATTGCGGACATTTTCCATCGTTAGTGAACAAAAAGTTAATAATTAATGTTACTGGTTAACTTATGCATACACAATTATGTTAGGACAAGAGGTTAGTTAGGGTTGAAAAGGTTCAATAATTTCATTCCTTATTATTTTATGTAGTGGCATGTTTTAGTCACGTGTCAATACAAACACATTTAAAAAGATGTAAACTAAATTAAAAGAAAAGTCCGCGGTTAAGGGGAAGATGTAAAGCCCAATTTAAATGAATCTGCAAAAAACGAGATTAGGGCAATCAATTACGGAGGGTTAAGCTACAAGAACATAGCAGCGCTCAGGTGGTGTTCCTGGTAACTAGCTTGTTTAACCGATAATTTGTCTGCAGCTGCAACGATAACAATCATGCAAGCCTCGACAATTGCCAACAAACTTAAATATTGCATTACTTTGCCATAAAAACTGCCCTAAATCTAAACACATTTTAATGTTAACGTGTAATTCAACTTTTCGGTTCACTTACAGCTTAAGCAAAAGTTTTCTGAAGCCATATTAGATAGTCCCCGTTGCCAGGATTTAGAGAGTCTTGTGTCCGAAGTGGTAGTTTACTTTAAACTTTAATCACGATTTTAAGTTTTAATTTGTTATACGTTTTGTTTGACATAACTTCATAAGTCAGCATAGTTTGTTTTAGCCAGTTTATGTCAATTGATCCTGTAGTTTTCAACTGATTGTATTGTAAATTAAATTCTGTAGCATGGTCTTACAAGTATCGTGTCAATTAAAATATAACTGAAAATGAAATATACTAAATGAAATATAATAGTTTATTAGACAATTAATTTCCTTGTATTAGGGTTTTGGTGGTATGCTTCGGAGTAAGATATTGAAATTGTCTGAGATCAGATAGAGCATAGGACTACAGTTTAAGATGTTTAAAGAACGGCTCTGGTACTAAAAGATTCAGCATCTTTTAGCGCCTTTTTGACATTTCTTGAAAAAGGGACTATGCTCGTTATAAACATAGCCTGCATTCGCACGCTTAAACCTTATAATTTTCACGGTCTTAGCCAAATTTGATTCGTGTTGGAATTAATCGGAATGGATTTGTCTGAACGGAAACATTATGGGTTTTGTGTTTTGTGTGAGGGTTTGAATATAACATTTTGTTTAGGGTTAGGATACTTGTGGTTAGGTAGTTTAGTGATTAAATGAGTGGAGTTTCAACCATACAAATATACTGTATATAAACACTATAATTTTATTAACTACTCGTATAACTCTAAATTAGAACCATAATCTAACGGACTCTAGAGTCTCTAGTCTGTGTTAGAACTTTCTATCTACCATACATAATAAATTAATTATTGTCAAACAAATTACAGGCATTTATTACAGACTTACCTATGTTAATATTTCACTTTACAGGGAAATACGATAATGAAGTAGAAGGACCGCAGCAATCTACGGCCAGAACGAATGAAATTACAAACCATAT
The DNA here is from genome assembly GCA_018831715.1 of Matsumurasca onukii. Taxonomy (NCBI): domain Eukaryota; kingdom Metazoa; phylum Arthropoda; class Insecta; order Hemiptera; family Cicadellidae; genus Matsumurasca; species Matsumurasca onukii. The sequence continues at coordinate 4,856,637 of CM032061.1, forward strand.
GCAAATACAGAAGCACTTTCATTAGGACGTACGACATCCGAGAACAACTTGATAATTCTATTGCGTATGTTTTATACTTAAATAGCCGTTCCACTGTACAAGGGGTGTCATGAGTAATTTGCAAAACTTCGAGAAATGGCTTTATCTGCCAAAGTAAAAGAAAATCAAGCATACAATTTTTTCAAAAAAGACCTTGTTTACCTGCCAGCTACCTTTTGTAATTTCACTAACTAATTTTTGATGTCATACCTCGCAATTAATTATTTTGAAACTCAATGATGATTCATTATGATTTCGTTGTGTTATTTTTACTCTTGTGGTAAAAATCATTATCGTGGCCATATCAGTCGTTTGCAAATTACGGTAGTTTTGTGGTATTTTAGAAATTTGTGGTCTGTCCCTCGGAATACAGTACGTTTCAAAACAAAATAGTATATATCTCATCATTAGGTGCTAAAGGGAGCCTTTTGATACGAGCTAAGTTTTAACGACCGAGGCCTAGTCGAGAACTTCTGAAAACAAAAGTAAATCTTTCACACGCTTATTGGGACTACATTGTCTCAAAAACAGTGGTTTCAGGAGCAAAATGACGAACAAAGCTAAATTGACGATTTACACCGGATCCTCGTTGAAAGAAATCCGGATTCTAGACTTAATTTAGTCGAATACTGGTGTTTTATGGAAGTGTCAAATAATTTAACGTTGCTTTTCTGGGTTAACTATCTTTGAACTGAACCTTACGTTTTATAGGGATAATTAACTTCTTCATTCCTTTATCCAAATTAGTCATACAAATCTCTGAAAATATGAGTTGTTGAAGGCCCTTATTATCGCATTTCCTTCGGAAAAACGAGATATTTATGCCGTCACCGTGGAAAGGCCAGGCCCCTGACATAACAACTCAATCGCTATTCAAACTGCGTAATAGGAATTTTTCAAAAAGTGAATATTAGTAATATAAGTAATTTTGCAGCTACCTAAAGTTATAATGTTACTCTCGCTTATTATAGAATTTTTGGAAAAATGAGATATTCATGCTATCAGCTTGGTAAGACCCACGCTCGGGACTATGAAAAGAGCACCGATCCTGTCCCCCAGAACTCGTGTTGACCATTTGTTTCATACTTTGTATACGTATAAATGATAAGGAAGGAGATAAGGAAAACTTCGTGGGACTTTTTGATTTTCCACGTTTGGTAAAATGTTTCTTTTGTAAATATCTCAGTCGAGTCCGTTAATCAGCAAAATCGGACAAAACCCGAAACTCCTGGAAATTTTCACCAAAAAAGGGTTCATGATCTAAAAACATTAAATGTTGTCCGAAGTTTGATGAAATTGGAATGAATATGTATATTGAGATTATACATCAATAATATACCAAAAATATGAAAATTCAATTAGTCGTTTCAAAATGGCACCCGAAAAGTGATTTTCGCTAGAACAGCGGAGTGAGTGGTACGATTTGGTTTTAATCTAAAATTCGTTATTTCATTTTTTTTTCCTGTAGAAAACCCGTGAGTCTGAGGCCGAAGGCTTTGAGCGCACCTCGTACCGCCCGTGTCCATACAGGGGGCCAAGCTGAGGCTGTGAGCGTAGTGGACAGCCCTGTAACACTCGTCATAATCGAACATAAAACTGAGGCTGTATCATAACAGCGAACAGCCTCGTGACGCCCTTGATCATACAGGAGTCCAAGCTGAGCCTCGTAAAACTCGTCGAAATAGAACATAAAACTGAGGCAGAAGGCCTAAACGAGGCTGTGATTGAAGCGAATTAAAGTAACAAATTGCAAAGGAATTCGATTCACTTATGCCAGCGGCGCTTTAGTGCTCAGCCGCTTGTTGGTCTGGTTTTAAACTTTTGCAATAGTTGTAAAACGCTGATTTAAACTGAGAAGAATCCCTCCACAATAAATCCTTCCATGTGTCGAGGATTCTTCCGCGTTCCTTTGCGGATAAGCGCTAAATGTATTGCCCCCGGGGAAATCTGAACGCTTTTTAAAACTCTTTTTCTAGAACTTTATACATACACAAACCTCAGTAAACGTAATTTTATTTCATACAGGGATCTCTTAAAGTGGCGTAAGAGTTTTGCAAATAACAAACTGTTAAATTTGAAATCAAGCAAATAAATATTCTAGTAACGTTAAAATCTATTTAGGGACCATTAGTACTATACTGTAAGTATCACTTTACAAATTGTTACTTTACACATCTCAGACATTGTTTCAACGTAAATAGTTTACCCAGATTAAGAACAATATTTTCATTGATTAATTATTATTTGAAAGGGATGTCTGCAGTTCATCAAGTGATTTTAAAACTTACAATTCTCACGGAAATCGTTTTCCTTGAGCTTGTTTTGAAGACTCTACCAATTATTTTGTCAAATAAACTGGTTAATATTTTTAATCAAAACATAAACACTGTGTTTATTTGTGCTTTCTCGGCTGGTTTATGACCGGTTTCGGTGTATCATAAACCGGTTGTCCTATATAAGTAATTTTATGCAGATTTCACAAAATGAATTCAACAAAATGTGTTCTGTTGATTTAACGAAATTGTAGCTGTTTAGAGAAAATTTGTTTTGTAGGATTAATGAAATGTTTGAATATATTTTGTTAGAAATACTGTATGAAAACTTCTAATTGTTTAAATGCACGTTTGTATAATTAGACAGTTTGAAGTTTTCATAACCACATAATAAGACCCAACTCTTCAAGATATGTATTTGTATTAGTTGACCTAAATTTTTGGTTGATTCATTAAAACAATCTATAAAAATAATGTGCCTTTGGACCTATAAAACCAGATTATTTTTATAAAATCAACAATTTTTATTGGTTTGACTAACAGCCTCTTTTAGTGTACTCATGTATTATAATAAACTTAGTTGACATATAAAATTTACGATTGAAGTAGTACAAATAATCATTGTACGTATTAGAAAATGGTTGTTTCTAACTTATGAACGTATTAAGAAAATCGACCCATCTTATACACTGTTGCGTCAGTGACAATAATGACCAAACATCATTTTAGAAACAAACTGACACTTTCAGAACGAAACATGTGTTGTGTACGTGAAGTTGTCATGCCTGAGCGAGGGAGCCAAGGTGTGAAGCAACTCAGTTGGCAGGCCTGCTCTGCTCTCAACTATCTGAAAACCTCAACTTCTTCTCACATCTGTGACTTCTCATCACTCTCCAATTCATGAGCTCCTGCCTTCAATCTGATACACTTTACACCGCTCTCCTCTCCAAACACAGACACACCTACAGTTTGTTCGTAAACTTACGTTAAGATACGTGTACGTGTCAGAGTAAGAAACTTGGTGACCAATATTCTGCTCTGGATGAGATTATTATTTGCTGTTAGAAGCTGGAAAGTACTGTATTATATACAGTATGTTAGCTTCAAAAGTGGTGAGAGGGAAATGGTATTACTTTTATAATGACAGTTCGAGCCCTACTTAACATAGTCATAATAATTCTAGACTATGATTTTTTTTATCGAAGGGGAAAATTTTGAAAGATTTTTATTGGAGGTAGTTTAATTCACAAGAATAAGTGCCTCTCTAGCATTTTGAATAGATATATTTTCAGAAGGTCTAGTGAAAATATGTCATACTAAATAAGACTAAACCATGGTGTGCGTCTTAAAAAAGGTTTTATCTATGTTTTGTTTTACTTTAGTAGAAAATATAATAATTTAAATTTATTAGGTTTTAACGCACTATTTTGATTGGTTAACAAATCATTGATTATTTAAAATTCACCCTAGTTTACCTTTTTTCGAGAAGTACCTTTTGATTTAATTACTATAGATAGTTTTCTTAAGGTTAAGACTTTATTAGACTCGTAGATACCTACTCAAAATGAAAAAAAAAAATGAAAACACACATATTACCACGGTTTATTAGTTAGAGGGTAGATAAGCAATATTCACTTCTGAGTAAGTTTATCTAAACCGTTTACAAACACAACAACATCTAAATCGGAATTAACTTGACTGATTTCCCCATAGAGTCACATGAAAGCGCCTCGATAAATCAAACCCGGATCAAGGGACTTGTGTTTGTTTATTAATCCCCAGGCGTTGACTTTTTCATGTTTTGTTAACGCATATTCAAATACAACAGAGCTGTATACTGAAGTGAATATCTATTAGTGCAGCATATAAAACAGTTCATAAAATAAAGGTTTAGTATAGAAGATATAAAGTATCGACTCTACGCCGTTTTTCTAATTTTAGGCGATTTTCGATTGTTTTGTTCGTTTATTAATTTCATTTTTCGATATTTATCATAGTATTTCAATGGTTTACTTAATAACCCCAACATTAAGTACCAAAAGTACAAAAGTACGAGTGCTACCGTAAATCCTAGAGAATTTCCTGTAACGGGGAGTAATTTACTCTCGAAGTGCACTTTTGGGTGAGTGTTTTCTCAAAAATGGCGATATGATGGCCTTGGTGAAGATATATTCATTGCATAATTAGTGGAATCTCATTTTCTCGTAAAAAATAATCAGTCTTTTAAAGATTATTTCCAATACTCATCTTCAATGTAATATTAAATTTGAAGCCTTAAGCTTTTGAATGTATGTTTGAACACAGACAATGTGTATTTTAATATACTGGAGTAAAGGTTCAAGCATGAAACAATAAATCAAGAGTTACTTGACACTGTATTTTTCGCTCTGTCACTCTCCGCCATGTTATTTGTCCCAAACGTGATTTACTCCCTACAGACATTTACGTCAACGTTAACACTGATAAAGGACTAAAATTGACTTTAACAGGAAATAGGGATATTCCTAGTGGTTGCTTCTACATTAGATCTGCAATATTTGTTTGTAGTAGGGTGCGTCAAACTTTGGGTCAATCTAAGCACACTGGTCAAAGGTAGCAGTTTCATTCTACGGATGTGTAACGTATCAAACTAAAGATCTGTGTTCAAAGAATTTAATGCTACAAATTCCAGTGAAAAGATATGCTCGAGACATAATGGCAGGGGTTTGAAGTTTAACAATTTTGATAAGCTCAAATAATTTCAAATTTCCGGGTTGTTAAAAATTATATTCGTACAGTTAATATTTGTAAAGGTTTTGAGACTAGAAAGGTTGTTTTATAATTGATCCCAAAATATTGATGGCAGATGAAATAAATAGTGGTTTCTCAATCAAAAACTAAACATTTTTTTATATTTTCTGAAATTCCTTTAAATAAAAGACGTTTTTCTATTCTTTTATAATATTTTGGGTGTTCTTTACACTATCCTAGATACATAATGCTTTCATTCGTATATTTATAATTATATTTTATTAAAATGCCAATTTACCATAAGAGTGGCCGAAAATACTAGCCCGCGGGAAATAATTTAAAATGTACTTTATTCTTATGGTTATATCTCATTCCAGGCATTTTTGAGACGAATAAGAGCTTAAAAGAATGTTTGTACATAAATAAACTTGTAGTGGTCAGCATAATCGCCCGGCAAGCGAGATACCCGGATTCAAAGCCCGTTTCGGTCCAAATAATCTTGTCTTCAATTTTTTAGTAATACAGTAAATAAAGCATCCTTACAAACCCGCTTTAATTTAAGTTTCTAAATATTTAAGTGCTTAGTAATGTTCAAACGACCGGTGGTGGATGCTTTTCGAAGCTGGCGATAAAACAAAGCAGTTAATTCTTGTAATAGCTACAATGCAAATATTTGACTTGGACGCGAGGTGAAACGTACATAACGCCGTGTTTACGACTTTGACCCAGATATTACCGTTTGTTTCAGTTCATTTATAACACAGTGTTAGTGAACTGATATTGAAACCAAATCACGTTATCATTAGCTTAACTCTTGGGCTTTCGCGGCCGGTTTCACAACTATAATCTAGTTCTTCCGGTTCATCCGCGTCAAAACATCGTCATAATTTCTATGAAGTATTTTGGTGTCGCTGTGGAGTACCATCTTCAGTTACTAATTGGCCGAAACTGAGATACTTGCTGTCTGCTATCGTATTGGTCACTGCATCACTTCGGCCTTCGGCCTCAAACTTACATGTTGTTTTACTGCAAGTTGTATTACTTATCGTGAAGATAAAACGTATTTAAAATGTTATTGAAATCGTACTACTCATAACTACTAAATAACTTTTGGCCGCCATTTTGAAACAACTCAATGAATTCACATAATTTTTGGTACATTGATGAATACAAAATACATATTTATTTAAAATTTCATCTACATCTAGTGAACTTCGCTGTTTTTTAGATCATTAACACAATTTTTTTGACCGAAATTCTCTCCCAAAAGGATATTTCCGGTGGCCCAATTTTGCTGGTTAACCGAGATTTTAAAAAAGAACATCTGTACCAGATTTATTGAAAATCGGACAAAAATACGACCTATAGAGAGCACACACATATATACATATTCAAAATAAAATAAATCACTTCTTTGCTAGGTTGCCGCCATATTTCGATGAATTTAACATTTTCAAGCTCACACAATAATACATTAAACAGTGTATAAAAGCTTATGTGTTCCAGCATATCTAGAATAATTGTAGGAGCAAGTTGACCAGTGAGATTGAAGGGATAAATGTTTGGTTTTCCAATTTTCTTCAGCTGATTGACATACTTGTTTTACGGTGAAGTTGGAAATGAAAGTGAGACATGGAACGCATAAAGATGCAAAACAGGGTCAACTAGACGTGCTTATAAAATATATTTCCACATTTCATGCCAACAAGCAGTATTTAATATAAGGGCTTTTAATATTGTCTCGAGACAACGAGGGAAAACTCTTGCTTAAAAGCCTAAAGCCAATCACGTACCTCAAATATTTTCTCAGCTTATTACTTTTTATCATTCTAGCCCAAGCCTTTCTTGAAGCATCAATTTTATAATGTGTACTTAAACAGTAAGTAACTTTGCTGAGTAGATATAGTTGGTAGCTAAAATATAGTAATATATGAGTAGACAGTATAGTAATATAAAATAATATTGTTGTTAAAATATGAGTATATAATAATACTCTACTATTAAAATATACTTTATTTCGTGCCAGGTGGATAGAAAACATTTTGCTCTGACTAATTCCAATACACTTTGCATAGCTTGCGTAAAACGCAAGAAAACCCGTGTGTTACAAAGAACGTAAAGAGCTACTTTGCATAGAGTAGTTTGACTTTGCCAGTGGTTGCTGTTGTTTGAAAAAGTCCATTGAAATGGGAAGGTTGGGAAAACATCAAGGTGAATAGGATGAGAGCAAGGGATCACAGTCATATGGGAATATTGACGTCATACAATGAATTCTGTTGCTATGAAACGGTAGCGGTTTGTAACCGATATTGCTTACGTTCTATTTATTTAAAATATGCAATACTGTTTTCTTTTCACGCTAAAGTAAAACACGTTTGTTCGACCTGATATGGCTGGAGCACACACACAATCTCGCCCACGATGAAGTCAATGTTTCAAAGTGAGTAGTTTTTCTTTTCAGTTTTAGGGCAAAGTAAAGTTTTTAGGGTTGGCTATGAGTGGACACTTACCCTTCCTTTAGTAAATAACCTTGGAAACATAAATCTTCATTTCTAACCCATAAACTTCTTTCACAACTATAATCTAGTTCTTCTGGTTCATACCGCGTTAAAACATCATTATAATTTGCTTAAAATATTTCAGTATCGCTGTGGAGTATCATTTTCTACAGTGGACGGTTGGCAGCCCTACAGGGCTTGTAGAACAAATAGAATAGCAGATAGCAAGTATCTTAGTATCAGCCAATCAGTGACCGAAATATTTCAAGCAAGTTATAATGATGTTTTGACGCTCTGTGAACAGGACGATCTAGATTATGGTTGTGACACAATCGCGAAAACTTTTTCTTCTTTTCTTATAAGTTTATTATTAGACTACCAGTTTTCAGTTCAGGGTTTGCAAATTTACTGTTCAACATAAGATTAAAATTTATTAGTATCTATCTTCAATAATTGCTACGACTTATCAAATAATCTAATGAATACACTGAGCTATCAATTTTTCTACTTATTTTGATCTGAACCTTGAGTTCCCTTCTAGGTGTTTCTATCCTTAATTGAGTTAAATGACTAGTACCATACAATTAAATTAATATTTATGATAACAGATAAGTTGGAAGCAAAATATTACAAATTTTATATTTAATAAGAATAATAATGCATAATTCAATCACATCATATATAAAAGTCCCATGCCATAAAACACCAAATCACCTACCAAATTATTTAGTAGGAGCTGTAAGTGGTTTGTATCTGCTCTCTACACTTAAATTTCATTTGCGACTACATTAGATTGAATTGGCTAACCTAGCTTCTATGTGAGTTTGTTGATGGATAAGCTTTAAAGGTGAAATAAAATACGAGTATTATAACATTTCCTCGTAATACTTTGTTTTGACATTTTTAACTATTTTTATTAGTTTAATTAACATTGTTTTATAAATTATGCTACAGTTTTAAATTAAATTTCATTTCCAGCATTGTACAGGGTCTGGCAGTCAAACCTGACGGTTTTAAAATGGAATAAACCAAAACGTTGTTGAGATATTTTAAAATTATTTTTTATTGTAAAGAGGAGAAATGGAAATTTAATATTCATAAAATAAAAAAGTACAAAAATAACTTATATAGCACAGGTTATGTCACTTATAATAATTACCACTATTTTCACTGTACGAGTCTCTCCGGTAGTCATGACTCTCTCAATGTTGGCACGGATCTCACGAGTTCTCGCCGAATGACGGTTTTTGAGGATAGGTAGTGGTGGGGACGTCTGGTCAGTTGGGGATGGTCGCCATTCTGTCCACAGCAGGCGAAGTTCAAAATGGAGCGTTGGACCGCAAACACCGTGGTATGTAGTCGAGACTTTTTGAAATAATGGTTCTGTGATTCTAACACAAGAGTTTTCGTATACGGTTTAATGTTCCTCATTGGTGCGATCCGTCTCTAAACACAGTTCTTTTTGGGTTCGAAACTTTCAGAACACTGCTTTGGACAACAAGAAGGGGATCACCTCGAACGGTTAGAACACCTGCTATATTGAGCTGTTCAACATGCTTTTGTACGGAGCCCTCGTCGCTCTGCCGTTCTTTACACCCTCAAGGTGAACAGAATGGCGACCATCTAAATGACCAGGCGATCCCCACCGCTCAAAAAGCGGAATTCGGCGAGCTTCGTGAAACCCGTGCCAAACATTTGAGAGAGTCATGACTAACTTCTCCGAGAGCTCATTGCAGTGAAAATAGTGGTCATTATTATAAGTGACATAACTACAAGTTATATTGTGCTTTTTATTATAAATATTAAATTTCCATTTCTCCTCTTTAATAAACATAATAAAATACCTCAACAATTTTTAGTTTATTCCACAAACACTGTATGCCTATATTGATTTGTTGGGCCAAAACAAAGTACGACAGATAAAGCTCCCAGTAAAGAAATATGCCCAGTATATCAGTGGTTTCCAGTGACAAAGTAAATGTTTTACCTCCAGGAATCGTCAGTGAAGCCGATGTTTATTACTTTGACCCGGATATGACGTTCAGTTTAAGGTTCCTTATCACGTCACGTGACTGATTAATTGATACCTTCTTATTGTTACGTACAATTTAAGAAATCTTTTATAACGTTAAGAAATAATTTGTAACGCTTAGTTTAATGACTTAACTTGTTAGTATATAACAGAAAGCCATGAACAGTATATTGACCCGGTTGATGCACAGAATGTTATCCAGGAGCAGAACGTATGGCGCTGTTTCCTTCCTCACTCTTATTCACTCTTTTGTTGAGACTAGATTTATGAAACATCCATTGATAGTACAGCTCCCGAGGTAAGTGCACTTTCAAACTCCAGACTCCTCGTACAACTTTGCCAACTTGCCAAGTTTTCTATGCGATATGCATCCCACGCATCTATATGCATGCTGCAGTTGCTTAGTATAAATATGCAAGGAGCGAACTACTATCAAAGGTGAAATTTCGGAGGCTAAGAAGGAAAAGATTTGGAAAAGGTAGAAGGCTTATGTTCAATTTTCACTCATGGGACGCTATTTTTCACCGAACTACATCTTTAATAGGATTTAAAATTAATTTGCTTAACTAACCCTATTGACATTGCCGTATCAAAATTACTATTACAACTTTGAATATGTTCAAAACAATGTCGAGATTTGTCTCACACATCCTTTGGCATCCTGTAAAATTAATACAAATAGATTTGTGCAGATTGCTGAATTTCCCCAAAAATACAATTTAGACGAACGGTGGGGTGGAATGGTTCAATTTGGTGGGTTTAACTTTGAATTTAAAGCAACAATTCTTTACTTGCCTTCTGCTAACCACATAGTAAAAATAGCTTATTCTTATCATGCCTTTCTGACTCAAACATTAGCTCCATCCACGGAAACCGCTTTTTCTACCTCTCGTTTACACCAACTATTGAAAATATATTTCAAGACAGTTAATCAAGACGTAGGTTGGTAATAAAGGTTGGGGATACAACATAACATTAAAGTTGTTTCATATACTATATGTTGTACTACTAGTGGTTCTTTTGCGGCAGTATATAGTGAGGGAGCACGGAAAGATATTGGGGATGTAAACTGTACGGGTAAAATGTGAATCTCATATCCTGCACAAGCAAATCACTGGTGAAACTGATATCTCCACCCTCCTCACTCATTTCCTTCAGTCGTCTACGCATACAAATTCAATTCAGTCTTATAAGTATACAGATTATGTACATCTTAAAGTAATTTTGATGTATTAGGTCAAGAATGTATCTGTATTTTAAGACTAATTAATTTTTATCACATTCAAAACCAAGCTTAGTTTGATGTAACGGTAGTATGTTAGACATAGGGATGACCAAAACTCCAATTTAAAAGGTTTCTGTTAAATGTACCTTTAATCTAAAAGTTGCGAATCACTACACTCTCTTCCTAAATTCCCTAGTTATTACTTTTGTTTATGTTTGTAACTTTTAAAGCATTTCGGTACTCGAAGCTATTTATTCGAGTAAAACAAAAAATAGTGAGTATATTTAAGGCAAGAAATAAAACTCAAACGTCTTAAGGTTCCCCGTTTCATTTCGATTTCAATTTTGAAGGATTAAAATTTAATCCCCAGAGCATCGGGGGGTGTCTTATGGACATTTCATTCCAAGCTTATATTGCGATCGTATATTTCACCAACTTCTTGTACTTCACCTGTTTAATAATTTCCAGCTTTCATTTGCAAACATTTTAAACACTTCCTTCAATGATCTAAGGCAACCCCAATGGACACCTTAGTCTTAGTAAGTCAATTCTATTCAATTCAAAGTTTTTTCTACACTTAGAAAAAGTTTGTTTCAACTTGATAACTTCAGATATACTTTGTTATTTATTACAGTTTCTAGTATGCAGTCGAAGGGTTCATTTTGAAATTAGTATAGCAAGACTTTAAGAAAAGACATGTTCAATTTTAACACAGCATTACAGCCTACCCTGTACAGTCAAGTATAAATTTCTGATAGAGCTCTGAGTCCTAATCAGTCATCTTATTATAGTTCAATAGACATTGCTAACAGCCCTCACACAGTAGGATAGCCATGACTTCGGAATGGTGGGAAGGGGGAGGGTGGGGTTTCGAGGACCATGACGTACTTTATTAGCGTGGACTACCGGGGAGCCAGAGGGGTATAGAATACCCTACAGCAATAAAAGAGCCTGCGCGTCCACCCCCGGAAAATTCGGTAAATTTTGATGCACAATGGTGAGTTTTGAGGCGTATAGGGGACATTTTGTCCTCAAACCTAAAGATTTAATACACTGTAGTTGTCAAGTGTTGTGGAGGGTCCCCAGCAAATTTGGTAGGTTTTGATGCAAATTGGTGAGTTTTTAGGAATATTTTTGTTTCAAAACTGGTTAGGTATTTAGATATAACGTTTAGGTTTAATACGCTAATTTGTAGTAATGGTAATCCTTTTCCTGAAATATTTTTTGTTGAGAGTGTACCCTTGACTTATTTTACAATTTGATATAGATTTAGAATATAGTAATGTTTTGTCTTTACGTCAAATTTTAAAATTCATAATTTTGCAAATACTCTTGAAATGTGCTTTATACATTGTTAGAATGTAGCATATATTAAATGTAGACACCAGAGAACTAAATCACTCGTCGTAAACTAACTTATGCCTATTACATAAACAAATCAGATCGGTGCTTTTGATATTTGGCTACCTTGTAAGAGTAGTCATAGTTACACCGCCGATCCGAGCAATATGAAAACTGTGTTATATTTGTCATTTATTTTGCTTATTATTACAAAATAGTATTAATATTTTAGTATTTTGCTTTGGGAGTTCAGTTATTTGTTGACAAGTTCAACAAAACCGCCATAAAATATATTTTACTGTATACCTATACATCATATCCCATAAGAGCCGTTTTGGGGCCTTTATCAAAGTTCAGGGACCATAATTCGGAAACCCATTTGAGTCATTTAGGTATTGCTCATCAATGTTGAAGAGTGGTGAATAGGGGTGTGTTAGGTTAAGAGCGTTGTACGTGTAGTCGCCACGTGGCAAACAATAGCTCCATGTGGCTACCAGTCCCACTTCAAATAATTGACAATTTCGGTGAAAGGTAGGAAAGGGCAATTTGTTAAATAACTCAATGTTATAAAAGCTATAACAAACCCGTCCATTCTTTAAATTCAATCAATGAATAGTAATTTAATCAACGTTTTCATTACAAAAGGTTGACGCACAAAAAAGAGTTTAAAAACAACGCAATATATCTGACATTGTGTAATATTTTATTCTAGTTGTATTTTTAATATAAATTCCTAAAATTCAAGCAACTTACACATTGCACACACTTCTTTGCACTAGTCCGATATTGTTGGTACAAGAATGCAGGCAGAATTTCTAAAGCAAACTTATGGCTTCCACTTCCTCACTCTTAACTCCCTCTTTTGTGGAGTACAAATTTATTGAGGCAAGCATTACCGTATATTTATCTTGCATTTTGTGTATACTTCTCAAAGAGAGCATTCTTAAAAAGAATACTGTATGTATAGTCATATGCCATGAAACAGATTTATGGGGAAAAATAATAATCTTAGAAATATACGGGTATAAACCTTAGAGCAAGTTACCAAACTACTTGTGTTTGGTAGTAATTCAGGTCAAAGGCAAGTTAATTTAAGTGTCAGAAAAAGTCCTCGTTTCCGTTTAAACAACATTCGTACATAGTTTAATAACCCATTTTGTCACACTTTACACGTCTTTTACATTTTTTACCATACGGCCCACAGAGTAGCGTACAATTTTATAAACAGAAAAATCGTCAGTCAAACTGTCAATGTCTACAACCGGTCGCTAGCTTGTGAGGAGGGCACGCTTTCGTCTCAGCCACTTTGCTTTTACAAAAGTTACAGTCAGAAAAGTTACAGAACGGTTACAAGTTAAACAAGCGTGTAAATTGATTTTGCGCTACAAAACTTGTAGTTTTCATTGACGTGGATTAGTTTCAACATGATTTAATGCATTGCGTTTCATTTCAATTGAAGAATAAATCAGACTGTCCAAAACGTTTAGTATGGGGAGGACCTTTTCCATATGCGTAAAACGTACATACATGTAGACGAACATGTCAAAGTCTTTATGTAAGTACGACTTTTAAGGTACTTGTTTGATATGCCTCAAATAAAATTTTAAGTAGGTATTTTTGATAATGGGTTTTATGAACACAATACCTTATGTATACACATAGTGTAGGCTACATAGAAGAAAGCAGCAATGGTGATTGTAACAATGAAATAAGTTGAAAATTCTCTTCTAAATAGAATTTCGAAATGACGTTTCTACGGGATCAGAATATCTCAAATTATCAAAGGCATTTGGTATCAAAGTTTCAAAATATGTTAATAAGGTTCTAGTGATAAAACCACAGATAACTCCAAGATAAAATTTCCTTTAATGCAGAGTTACCATCCTAGTTTGGCCACGGTTTTACATACAAACTGCCTAAATACTTATGGAGAAACCTTTTGTAAACACCAGTTGGTTTCCTGTCTGTTATTATTTATTGGCTATTATTTTGATATTGTAAATCTAAAATACTATAGAAAGGTAGTACTTAATATTATTTTTAAAGAGCAACCTATCTTAAAGTTAAACATTTTACCTCACAACTTATTTGAAGCACGGGAATCAAAGACGTATTTATTAAGTCAAATGAACCATTTAATACAGAACAACACTGAACCTTTTAAGAACCTCCTTAACACTGTGATAAATTACTTACCTTTCATATTAAGAAAGAACAAGCTGGACTCCTTGTAGATTTTTGGATGTTTGTAGGATGTTTCATAGTCTTTCAGATAGATATAAAAGGACTTTATCTTGAAAAATTGGGTTTGAAAAGGTTTGAATAAATCTCGCTTACTTTCTGTTGTGTCAGGAGAGAAGAAGATTACTGGACTGATAAAAGTAGATTTATGGTCGGAGTGGATTCTTTATCCATATTTCAATGTAGCAGATTCAATCTGGAGAAACAGCTTTTGAAAACTTCGATCAAAGAAAAGCTATATACAAAAATGATGCAAGAGTTTAACCGTAAATACATTTTATCTAAGTGATATTCAAATTGATCCAAGCAAAGGTAGGATAAGTTGAGCTATTGGTTTTTAATATTTAAATGAAGTTTGTGAAATAATCTTAAGAATTAATGTAACTTTATCTAAACAAGTTGATAGCGTCATCGATGAAACTCTTGGATACTTGCAACTACAGCGCACTTGTCAACTTTGGGTGGTTGCGCTATAATCAGGTTAGGTAAACTGTATCCTAACCAGCAAGTTTAATGTGATTGGATTTCAGTTTGACTTGCTGGTTAAGGTGTGTCAATTCCGCCGATTAAGTGTTATTCTCCAACTGTCGATACCAAACACTATGCTTGAGTACTGCTAAACTAGTAGGAAATAGTGTTACGAAAGCAAAGATAAAGTGCATTACGGTGACTGTAATATACGAGTACGTGAGATATAAATAGAATGACGAGGCCAACACCATAGGACATTTAATCATATACATTAATAGCAAGAAACTTAATAAATCGATAGGTTTGGCTTAGTTTGACATCTATCAAAGGCCATAAGAGGACAATTTTGAATGATTTTTGTAATCGCATAACCAACATAACAACAACAACAATACGTTTAATGTCAAAACGATCACAATAAAATTTGTTTTTTACAATATAAATTATACTTTATACCACAAGTAAGACCTTGAATCGTAATTAAATAATAGTAGTAGTTTAGTTTTAAATATTGATATTCCGCAATGCTATAAAATGAACTTTGAGCAAGGTAGTTTTAAGGTTTGTTTTGAATTTTGTCGAACAGTAACTTTTAACATTGTCGGGAAGTTTATTATATAATTTTCTACCGGCTTCAACAGGAAGTTTATCGTACAGTCGAAGTCTATGTTATTTTAGTGGGATACAATTTTGATTCCTTTTTCCTTGTATCTATTAATGTTACCGACAATAGTACACTTAGCCCTAAAAAGCAACAACGTTACCAAAATCTACATAGAGCAAAGCAATATGGATAGGGATTTGAAACTTTCCAGTGATTCTTCCAGTTTTAATTTATTAATTATTCTAATTATTCTTTCATAAACTGAGAAAGAAACTGCGTTTTATTGAGTCCAAGTGAACTAAAAATGTATCTTTTGTAATAATTAGCATAGTAGTAGTCTTTTGAAGAAGCAAAGTACTCTGGTACATTATAAATATGTGTTACAACTATAAAAACAGTGGTTTATGTAGTCGCTAATTAGAGAGAAGACACACAACTCGCCCTTGGTCCTGAGTTCATCAACTAACTTCATTACAATCAGCTGATCTTGGGACACCTGTTTAGCGTTTTCATGAGCTCTTTAACACACTCAGATATTTCAAACCGATCTGTTTATATTTTATATCCAAGAGAATTACAAACTAAGAAAACCAAAGGTTGATACACAACTACGTAAGTGCAAATTGTAAACTATTCTAACTGTAATTTTAAACAGATCTAAGGGTGGTTCTCTACCTGTTGTTTCACATATTGCGTTGGTACTGAAACAAACTGACTGTAGAACCACCATTAGACTTGTTATGTTTTTAAAGATTTAGTGACAACATAATTCTTCAGGGTGATAGAGCAGATGGCGAGGGCCAGCGAATTGCCTTAACCACTGTTGATATGTGTAATTGTGAGAGAAGAATTAGGGGTGGATAAAATTAATTGTCATAATAGCAATACAATAATTATAATATGATAAAAATAATTAAATAGTCAATTCTTAGAATTGGAAGAGTGCATTGTCACTGGTGCGGCTGGAAGTAATCACTAACGTTGACGTCAGACGTAGAGCGCCTGCGCATATTGTTTTATGGCGCCAACGACTCTAGCGGCGGCCGTGTGAGTGACAATGGCGCCATAAGAAATACACAGCAGGTTCTACGTCTGACGTCCAACGACTGACGTTGAACGTTAGACGTTCCAGCCGCACCAGTGACACCTTAACTGTGGTGGGTGCTGATGAACAGCGTGATGACGTGGGGTGTAGCAGTGTGTCATCCCTAGAGATATCAGCTGTGTACAGTCGAGCCAGGAGGGTGGGCAAAGCTTAGGGAGTAGCCTACACCGGCAGAGGCAATGTCACATGGAACAGTCTCTCTCAAGTCAACAGACATTATTTGGCGTACACTGTCGATTTTGTAATAAAGTATTAAAAAACTATATATCTAACTACCATGGTTTTAAGTTTTAAATTGGTAATTAAACATACAAGTCTTTAAAAACAAAACAAACAATGGACTAAAAGGTAATTAAAAATTCATCTGTAGGTAGACGTCAAAAATATAAGTCTAGAATAAAAAGTTCAAGAATCAGGGTGGGCCTGCTCTGAGAGGTCAAAGTCAAACTTCAAGGTAGGCTGATGACGTCACATCGTCCAAATCCTATCTGATCCGAAATCGTTGATTTACAAACATTTTAGTTTCCGTTTCCGGATTTCATTAATTTGTTTGCCGTTTAGATTAATGTGTTCACGTTGGTTTTGATACAGGAGTTTTATATTTACTTCTGGAGTTACCAAGTTATATACTTCAGCTTGAAATTTTGTCCACAACGTTAAATTATTATACAGGGTGTCATAAAAATGTGTAGCGCGCTATGCAAAACCGGATTCTACATACAAAAGTAAGTCGAAAATGCCGTATAACATTTTTTTATTTTGGCTTAGTTTAGCCATAATTTTCCAATTCGTAATTTTTGAAAATAATGAATAATTCAAAAACATTTTGAGATATTTTGTGAAACTTGGAATAAACCTTAATTGTGTTCCTAATAACATTTGCCAAAAATATTTTTTATCTAACTTATCAAATTTCAAAGTAGCGACCATTTCAATTTCAAATTCTAATGGAATCAAATTGGATTTAACTTTAAATATTTAAATGGCCGCCATTTTAAATTTGTGTGACACATTGGACACATGAAATTGGAATAATCCTGTAAAATATGCCCAAATAACGTACGTTGTTGTAAAAACTAAATTAAATCAACTTAATGTCCTATTTAACAGCTAATAACATAATAAATGTACAAATATAACACCTGAAGGACGTAGATAATTAGTTGGGCCTAAATAATGTTTTATTTTTGAAAATTTAATTTCAATCTTCACGAATAAAAATCTGTCTAACCCCATTTTTGTAAAAAAACCCTTAACAGTAAGTTTTAAATAGAAACTATGGGAGTTTGCACGTTGGATGGAAAAAACAGCCTACAGGAGTATAGATCAGCTTCGTTGAATATACTCTCAGTATAAGGGAAACCTTCTGAATACATCAGTCTTTCTAATAAATAAAATAAAGTGAAATCTGCAACTTGTGGATTTGCTATACATTCCTCCTAACCATACCTGAGTGAAATAAATAGTTTATTACTAAAGAAATTTGAAGACAAAATTGAACCCGGGTCTCTCACTTGCCGGGTCATTATGCTGACCACTACACCATCCGGTCCAACTATTTATGCCTTTAGATTTAGAGAAGTACTTAAATCTGAATGTTTATCCGAAACATGTGACTGCCATAAGCGACATATGCGTGAAATATAAGTTACACTTTATAAACACAATAAGTTACAATTACATTGACTGACAACATTAATGTCTTTATTGAGCATTATAGTCAGTTTTTGAATAGGTAATTAATTTTCGTAAGAACTAAGAGTGACTAATCGGTTTACTACGTCGAATTACTATTATATGTCGACTTGCCAAATTAGGTATGTCAAATTACCTTCCAGGTACATTGATTGAATAGCTAATCCAGTGTCAATAGTATTTGAAATGTTCCAGTTCCAGATTTTCTTTCCTTTCACAGTAAGGAAAAGCTCTTTCTCTCTCTCGCTCTCTTTCTTAAGAAGCTCTTCTCGAGACGTACTGACAATGGCTTCTTTTATTTATCTCTCTCACCACTCATTACAATTTATAACTTTCTTAAAAATACCAAACAAACAGTTGGTTTAATTAAAATAGTAAAGAAATTTACGCAGATTTGAACATTAAACATACACATTTAATTATTTGAGTTAGTCGTTCAATTTAAACCAACTGGGTTTTCTTCATTTCATGACACCTTATTTTAAAAGAACATAATATTTATGTGGTCGTCTGTAATACAGTTCTTGTAAATCAAAATGTATTATGTTAATATTATCATGAATAACTTAAATATATTTTGGCGTGGACACGTCGGTTCTTATGTAATTTAAATTATGTATTCTTACAGCTATAATCAATATGATCCTAATCGCAGTGCCCTACATGCGTGTTGTTACAAAAAGCGAAAAGGCGACATTGAAAGTGAATGTGTAAAGCGACAGCTTCTCTGGAAACAAAGGCAATATTCACTGGAGTCTGACATTACATTTGACATCTCCTGTCTGTAACCCAGTCTCCAGGCTTGCTGTGCTTACAATCGGCACATATCCACTTTCTATTCACTTGTGTGGAAAGTGTCAAATACCAGCCAATGATAATTAAAGCTAAAATATATGACGCGCAAAACCAACAATAGTGACAGACAATTTCGCAACACTAAGGATTTTTGAGAGAGTCTGTATATAAATATAGGTAACACAATCGTTATATCCATGCAGAATACAAAACTGCAAAACACTTTTTAAAACTTCTGAGACTTAAAATAACCAAAATAAATTAATTGAAATAACTTTTGAAACTGTTCTAATCTCCTAGGTTTGACCTTGTATTAAGTTTGTAGTTTATAGAAATGTATGGGTTCTAAGCACAAAATACAATCTACCGAAATATACTACTTATTTATAAAAGTTCCCTAAAACAATGGACTTCTTAAGTACATTAGGCCTAAATAAATAAAAAAATAGAAATTTAAAATTGTACATGATATAACAGACAACATTCTTTAGGTTAGACCATTTTAACATACTCTACGTTGAGTGGACTCGAAAATGCGTACAGAATTCATTTGAAATAGGAAAACTACAGGCGCATAACGAAGCTCCTTGCCTAAAAAACTAGTCCCGTCATTTCAAAAATAAGAAATTAAACCATGATGTACCACTGTGGTTCTTATGAATAAACACATAATATTAATTAATGTTCTATCACAGTTAAAGATAAGTACATATTGCTTCAGCTTGTGTGAGTTACAGGCCACATAGTTTAATTTTCTTTTGCAAGGCCACATTTTTAAAATCACACGTAAAATAAATGTTTTGCTGATGTTATTTTTAGTGACACACTGATGTTGCGTGATTTCAATGGAAAATATGTGACTGTGAGGAATGTAACATAAAGTGTGATGAGAAGTAACAGATGTGACAGAAAGTTCAACTCTGGGAGCTGAGAAACCTTCTAAGCGAAAACTGTGACCAAACCTCAGCAAAACCTCATGCCTTTCACACCACTGTTAAATGTGTCAATGTTTGCAACCATAGCGGAATTCGTGGCTCAGTGGGTAGAGTCACGGCTTGCAATGTGCAAGGTCGCGGGTTCGATTCCCGGTGCAGGCACAAGGGTTACGACCGCTTTCCCTAAAAGCGTTTTGTGATGCCCACAAACCCTAGTTAAGTAACACATTAAAAATGCCATTAGCGTAGACAGTGAAGAAAGCTGTAGAGAACAGTTCCGAATTAAAATAATAGACTGAGTGAAGCGAAAGTCTGATTTAACTCGACATTTTTGCATTCTGAATGTTTCACTGTTAGTGGGTACAGCTAATTTATTTTATCAAAGATTATGTTATGGTAGGTAGATGGCGCATAGATGCTGAATGACTGAGGCAGGAAAATCAATATAGTTTAACAGCCCACGCATAGAATGCTGCGCTGCCATCTCTCTCCACCACATGCTCGATTTTGCCCGATGTCGATTAATCGTGCGATTTTCTAGAACGAACGAACTTGCCCGTGCGTCATCGGCTCTACTTGAGACTCTAATAAAAAAACTCCCTCGCAGCGCTCTCTTTGCTTTGGTTGCCGCAAGTACGTTAATTTTCCTGCCTCACCCATGTGACTATCTACCTACCGTAGCATCTTAATTGTTTCATGGAGAGGCTAAATTCTTAAATAGCTGTATTTAATAGATACTGCTAAACTCTCAAACCCTCCACTTTAAATGGAATGGACTATTTTTAGTTTAGGACACATAGTGTTTATGGCTGTGGTTTAGGGTTAGAGCACTAGCTACCATTTCATAATAATATAATTACTTATAATTACTGTATGTTGGCTTACACATCTTTCATTGACTAAAATGTTTCATTACAAACATCTTCTTATAAAATCTAGCTGATGCTTTCAAATATTATTAACATAGATACGAGTATATATCAGTAATATTTTGAAAATTGTTCACCTCATCGACTGGTGGATGCAAAGTCCAAACCACCTCTGTGAGAGCAAAATAATAAAACTCTGCATGTTATTAGATATAACTTTTAAATATTAGACTAATTAGCCCATGTGCGGACAATTAGCATGTGGGGCGTCCAAAATATGTCCATCCTAGATATCTACAGTTTTTTTCTTTTAGGCCTACTCCACTTATCTGAAGAGGAGACGGGTGGGTGGTATTCATTTCTCCAGTGATATGACTGGGCATGTAAGCAAGTCTCCTGGGTTGCCAGGTCCATGTGTTGACAATGTTCACCCCATGTCACGTGACTCACACAACCAACCTTGTCTCTTGGGACAGCATGACAATGCATCACCGTCATCACGCGTTATGTAAATGTAGTGGGTATTCGATGTAAAAGACAATAGTTAAAAGCATCAATCAATAGTTCAAACTTTTAACTGGGCTTATAATATTTTGTTTTATTGGTTTGATGTCTCTAACTACAAATGAAAATAATATTTGAAATACGGGGTGTCAAGTTACGGGATATCAGTTGAGGGGGAGCTATTAAAACAAAATCAAGTTTTTAAATTATGTAGTCTTAAGCAGAATTAGTATTTGTTTTGTTGGTTTTGATTTTATTTTCTTGTCTGTTTAAAACTTGAGGACACATTTTTTAAATTAGTTTTAAACTATTAAATACAATGCAGCTCCCGGAAAACTTAACCTCAGTTCTTGCCAACATGGCTGCCACGTTCTATACTCAATTGCTTAAAATCTAGACAAAAAATTGGAATTGATTTTTAAACGCGTAAATCCAACCGTCAATAAAAAGTCAAGACTTCTACATATTTAATTCAGTTCATCTGAACTTCATCCAAACCAGATAGTTAGTCAAATTAGCAAAGTTAGAGGAAAGTTTAGGTACAGTCCCAATTTTTTGATCTTTATGTTTTCGAAAATGCTGAACACAGAATTTGAGTGGTTTGTTGACAGATATTTTGCCGGAACATTGTTTTTTTTGGCAAAACAGTGAAAATTTTGTACTTGTTTTTAGTCTTTGGCCTAAATCTCAGTAACATGTACTTTTATCGAAAAAAATGTGCCCAATATTAAATTAAAGGTAAGAAGATTTACCACAAGTTTTATATTTGACACTTTTTCTCAGGCTAAATTTACGCCGCTAAAAGCACATGGAAACTAGCATAATATTTCACTTGCCAAAATACGCCATACTTTGCTTTTTATCCGGCTTTCATGGAAACAAGCCGTGTTACAATAATTTTGACTATTTATAAGCAATTTTACAGGTTGGACATGAAACTTTTATTTTATACTATAATATTATATATTAGGTGGTCTTATAAGTCAGTTGACCGACATGCATTCGATGAAATGTATGACCGTTAACTGACTATGGGCCAATTCTGTAGTTATTTCAGGGATCAAATCGAGAACAAAACGACGTAGTAGTATAAAACAATGTCAGATTAGTTTTATTCACTAATACAATTTTTATTAGTAGCCTGAGGCCTGTCTTCCTATATGCCGCTAAGACCCTTCATCGGTAGGAAATTCTAGAGCGGGAAGAGTCTTGGCAGCATAGGGAAGAAGAGAGAACACCAGGGGCTCTCAAACAGGGTTCCAGCGTTCAGGAAAACAACGTTCCCGCATACCCCTGTATTTAACCGTATAATATTGAAAATGTTCGTATAATTCCCGGTTTTCCTGAATTAACGTATGGTTAACAATACCCTTGCCAAAGGCTATGTGAAAAATACTTTTAAATACTCAATTACCTGAATATTCCAACATCATTGTTTCTAAATTCTCTTACTCTATATAAATACCACCATTCCCAATATGTTATAATTCTTAGTATGCAACTATTTCCATAATATTTATTCTTTCATAAGTATTTCCCATCTCTGGTCCACCTTCAAAGAAAGGCTCATTTTGTTCTAATTATTCTCTACCATTAAAGTCAAATATAGGTAAAGCTTGTGCTAGACAGAGTATTTTTAAGTGTATTTTATTGAGTTCAATGTTTTCAAATAAAATTGTATTGTAGACAAAACTAATCTGACATTGTTTTATACTACTACGTCGTTTTGTTCTCGATTTGATCCCTATGATAGGGTTCAGGTGCTCCATAAGTCAGTTAACAGTCATGCATTTCATTGAAAGCATGTTTGTCAACTGACTTATGGGCCACCCTGTATATTATAGTATTATAGTATAAAATAAAGTTTCATGTCCAACCTGTAAAAATTGCTTATAAATAGTCATGTATTGTAACACGGCTTGTTTCCATGAAAGCCGGATAAAAAGCAAAGTATGGCGTATTTTCAATAATTGAAATATTTTGCATGGTTTTCCATGTGCTCTAGCGGCGTAACATACCGGAGAAAAGTGTCAAATATAAACTTGTGGTAAATCTTCTTACCTTTAATTTAATATTGGGCACATTTTTCGATAAAATGCATATTTACTGAGATTTAGGCCAAAGACTAAAACAAGTACAAATTTTCACTGTTTTTGCCAAAAACAATGTTCCGGCCAAAATATCTGTCAGCAAACCTCAAATTCGTGTTCAGCGACCTCGAAACATAAAGATCAAAAAGAATTAGACTGTGCCTAAACTTCCTCTAACTGCCCTTTTTTGTCTAATTTGACTAGCCTAAGAGCTTAAAGTCAACTGTTAAAAGGCAAGTATTCCTTTAATTTTCCCCACAGAAATATAGACCCTATATTTCATGTTTGTATTCAGAACGTAAAACACTTTCTTGTTGCTTTATTTTAACACGAGAAACAGTTTCTATATTTTATTTACGAAACTCTCTAAGTCATATTTTACGAAATACAGCAATAAAAACGTGTCTAAAATACAAGAGTTACTTTCAAAGACATATTGCTTTTGTTTTCAAATCCCACACAAACATTGTTTCTCAGGTAATTCTTCTTTCTCAAGTCCTACAAGAGCAATAATTCAGACGCAGATGCGATCTCTGTTCGTAGTTTGCTACCTGATATAATTTCTTTCTAAATTTGGGTTTTATAAAATACTGTCTTTAGCAAAAATATTATACTTTCGAAAACGCGTTCTTAACATAATACATTGAGTTCAGTTTGGTGCACAGTTCTCGGTAGCCAGTAGAAAATTGAGTGATTTAGAAACTATGAACAGGTTTAAGCAAACTTTTAAAACTGGTATCTTGTCCGTTTGCAAAATTGTATTGCACTATTTATTTGTGTTACACTTGAATGTATTGTATTATTACAAATAAGTATCGTATTTGGACCTTTTTAATCACCATTTCAATACAATGGTGCACAATTTGACCGCTCCTTAGTTGAGAACGACGCATTAACTGTGCAACTAAACAAATTATATAATGTTAGTATATGTTTTCTACTTTATATACGGGTTAAAGATTGAACTGACCGACATGAACTGCGGTTGTGTCTAAAGACATCTATTGGATTGATCAACTACTGCCGTAGCCGACTGTAAAGGTAATTAAACAGTGATTTCGGCAAAAAAGGTCTACCTAACCTTACCAACCCACCACAATTTTCAAGAAAGATTCAAACTATTGTTGATGTTAATTTATTCTCTGGTCAACACCTGTAAGCATTGCTTCCAACAATTAAAACCATAATTAAATCAGTATTAGTACATTGTAGTATATGTACATTGTTCGGTATTATAATAACAACCACTTTTGTAAAGTCTCAAACTACTATAAAACCATAGGCTTTAAATTTAATGTAGGCTTGTACACTTATTCTTTACAATTGTTTCATTAAATTCATTCTTTATTCTTAAATTCATTGTCAATATTTATAGTATTTTGATAATATTGATAATCGTCAATATTAAGACAGTCCCCAGTCTTTTTCATTTCAAATTCTACCTCAAGATGATTTTTGCTTTTAAAACATTTATTAAGTCAAACATATTACAGAGTAAATGAAAAACCAAATTAATATATCTTATAAATACAATTTAAAGCTATACGCGTTCCTTATTAAGCTTAAATTGGGTAGGTAGGTTTGGTAAAGCACTTTCAACGTTGGTTGCGGTATAACCAAATAAGAACACAATTGAAAATGTAAACCTGCGAAAAAAAAACAAATATTTGGTGTTCACCGAACCTATGCAAAATGGCGTATCTAGGTTAGGTTATGCATACCAACGGTTGAGTGCACAGAAGTTTAATGAAGAGTGTTGCTGTAACACGAGTTTGAGTGTCAACCAATATGACTTATGTACAGATGAAGAATATCTGGTATGCAGTAGCGTCTCACTCAAGATGTTGTCTCACTCTAAAACACATCACTCAAATCTGAGTCCTAAGTAGTTTTTGAGTGAGCTCAAAGTTCCAACACTGAGATTTACAGGCATTCCATATCACATTCCATGTTCGTTACGAGGAAATCTCTCTAGTAAAGTAAACGTGTACGTTTTAGCAAACATGAGTGATTACAAGGTTAACCGTTAACACGTTATACACTCTATTAAAGATGAACTTTATTTCAAAGCATTTTCTATTGTATCGCAGCCAAAATAAGCTCGTGAGTATTTTGAGTCTTCAATCCTCGAAAATAGCTATTGTTCTCCGCATATCTTTAATGTTTTAGTCCATATAATAAATAATTTAAAAAAATTAAAATATCTTGTCCAAAATAATTTATTGCTAGAGCAAATTTACTATTGAATTTCCTTTGAAAAAATGAGACATTCATGCCGTCTGCATGGGAAGACCCAGACCCGGGACCGTGAAATGAGCACCGGTCCTGACCCCCAGAACATGTTTTGAGCATTTTCACTTTTTATATACATGTTTACGAGCACCTATATGTATACACGTGTATTCTTTACAGGTCGCATTTTTGTCCGATCTTCATGAAGTTTGGTACAAATTTTTGTAAATATCTTGGTCAATTCGTTATTTGAAAAATGGGGACCACCGCGACTCCTTTGGTTTGGGGTAAAAGGACGGTTTTCATAACAGTTAATTTCATCCGATTTTGATGAAATCTGAAATAAATATGTACTTTAACAATATTTATCAATATTTACAAAAAAATATGAAAATACATTCAGTCCATTCAAATTTTCAAACTAG
The DNA here is from genome assembly GCA_018831715.1 of Matsumurasca onukii. NCBI lineage: Eukaryota > Metazoa > Arthropoda > Insecta > Hemiptera > Cicadellidae > Matsumurasca > Matsumurasca onukii. Next base: position 4,882,741 of record CM032061.1, read on the forward strand.
GTCAAAAGGTGTTTTCGCCATAACAACGGAATTAATAGTCTTATTTCAATGCAGTTTGTTCTCGTTTCAAGATGTAAAATAAAAGTTTCAGTCAAAATACGTAAGTCTAAGTCCGAAAGCCGAAGTGAGGCTGTGAGCGACATCATCGTTGCCCCTGTGATAATGAAACACTTTATGTCTGGATAGTCCAAGTGAGTCTGTGAGCGTAGTTAACACCCTCGTAGTGTTTCGGTAATAGAACAGCCGAATACCGAAGCCAGGTTGTGAGCGACATTCTCGTTGTCCCGTGATAATGAAACATTTATGTCTGAGGTCCGCCATTGTTAGCATATTGAACAGCCCTCGTAGAGCCCGTGGTAATAGAACAGCCGAATACCGGCCAGGTTTTGAGCGACATCCTCGTTGTCCCCGTGATAATGAAACACTATGTCTGAAGTAAAGCTAGTCTGTGAACATAGTGAACAGCCCTGTAGCACCCGTGTTAATAGAACAGCCGAATAATGAAGCCAGGCTGTGAGCGACATCCATTTGCCTTGTTATAATGAAACACTTTTATGTCTGAGGTCCAAGCAAGTTCAGAAAGGTAGTGAACAGGTCCTCGTAACGTCTGGTAATAAAATAGCCGAATACCGAAGCTAGGTTGTGAGCGACATCCTCGTTGTCACCGTGATAATGAAACACTTTATGTCTGAAGTCCAAACGAGTCTGTGACCGTAGTGAACAGCCTCATAGCGCCCGTGGTAATAGAACAGTTGAATACCAAGCTGCGGCTGTGAGTGACATCCCTCGTTGTCCCCGTGATAATGAAACACTTTATGTCTAAAGTCCAAGTGATTACAGAGCGTAGTGAACAGATAAATAGATACATTTAATAAACAGCCGAATACCGGCCAGGCTGTGAACGACATCCTCGTTGTCCCCGTGATAACAATGAAACATTTTTATTCTGAAGTCAGCGAGTTTTTGAACGTAGTGAACAGCCTGTAGCTCCCGTGGTAATAGAACAGCCGAATCGAAGCTATAGGAGCTACATCCCCGTTGTCCCTGTGATAATGAAACACCCTTTTATGCCCGAAGTCCGGAGTCTGTGAGCGTAGTGAACAGCTCCTCGTAGCGCTCTTTGGTAATAGAACAGCCGAATACCGAAGAAGACTGTAAGCGACATCCTAGTTATCCCGTAATAATGAAACACTTTATGTCTGAAATCCAAGGAGTCTTGAGCGTAGTGAACAGCCTGTAGTGCCTGTGGTATTATAACATCCTAATCGAAGCTTAGCGACATCCCAGTTGTCCCTCCGTGATAATGAAAACTTTAGGTTGAAGTCCAAGCTATTCTGTCAACGTAGTGAACAGCCTCGTAGCGCCTTTGGTATTAGGAACAGCCGAATACCGGTTGTGGCTATTAGCTACATCCTCGTTGTCCCATTGATAATGAAACACTTTAAGGTTCAAAGTCCAAGCGAGTTTGTGAGCGTAGTGAACAGCCTCTTATTGCATGTGGTAATAGAACAGCCTAATACCGAAGCTTGAGCGACATCCTAGTTGTCCCCGTGATAAGAAACACTTTATGTCTGAAGTCCAAGCGATTTCAGACGTAATGAACACCCTGCAACGCTCTGTGGTAATAGAACAGCCGAATGAAGCTAGGCCAGAGCGACATCCCGTTGTCAAAGTGATAATGAAACACTTTATGTTCCGAAGTCCGCGAGTTTAGGGTAGTGAACAGCCTCTTAGCGACTGTGGTAATAGAACAGCCGAATACCGAAGCCAGGTTGATGACAATCGTTGTCTTATGCCAGTGATAATGAAACACTTATGTCTGAAGTCCAAGCGAGTTCAGGAGCGTGGTGAACAGCCTCGTAACGCCTGGTAATAGTAAACGCCGAATACCGAAGCGAGGCTGTGAACGGAGCGAATTCAGTAAAAATTGCAAAGGAAATTCGATTTCATGCCAGCGCCTAGCTGCTTGTCGGCCTGGTTTGTAATAGTAACCTCATATTAGTAGCAAATGTAACGCACACTTTTTTGATGATTTTATTTCTTTTGGTAACTGTTTTTTCAGATTTCGTTAGTGGTTTCGCCAAAATAAAGAAACTAATAAACACTACTATTTGTAGTACAGTATATTTCCATAATTCTACTATGTACATTATAATAAACATGATCTGAAAACGTAAACATATCAAAACCATAGGCTCGTAAATTCCAATAGGTCTACTCGTAAATTTGTTACATGACTGATCTAAGCAGCGGAGGGTCGGCTAAAGATAAGGGTGAGACATGGGTGCCTCTTTATAAATGTAAGATGTTTTGTAGTCATGTTCTTTCCGCCGACTCTTAGCTCCGCCATTAAAATATTGACATCTCTCGAGCATCTTGGGACAAAGTCCTTCATTGTTAGGCCACCATTGTTTGTCTCCGAGACTTGCTTCTGTCTCACTCACAGTGTTTTACTTTACATTACATGCAAACATCAACATTACACTTTCAATTTAATTTTAACGAATGGTCAAGTATGTTACCCACGTTTATAGTCATATAATAGTTATAAAATATCCTCCCCTTATAAACTATTGTGATTTACACCGTCCAGTACAAAATGTTAAAAAGAAAAATTAAAAACAAAGCCGACATGCAGTTTTAAACCAGCACTGACGTGGGTGAAGAGAATTTTGTTTTTAAAATTACCCAAACTATAACAGCCTCACTTCGCCTCTTAAGCACCGTGTTCTTTAATCGCGCATTAAGGACCATTCGCTACGCTCACGACCTAACCTCGGCATCAGAGACTATAAATTATTGCACTGATGCTATTAACAAGTCTGTATTGAATACTCGTGTAAATATACGCAGGGTCGACTGGTGCGGTGAACCCGCCGCGAGTTTGTCAAACAGACCGGCCCAATGGGCCTGCAGATAATTTGAGGAAAGTATCACCCCCTAGTAAACGGGGGTCCGGGAGCTCCTGGGTAGAAAAATACATACAGTTGCAAAACAAGGGGATTTTTAAGAATACGGTTTAAAATAATATACCAGAAATGAGGAAAATTCCACTTTATTACAATAATTCTAAACATTTGTTCCTTAAGAAGTAAAGAAGATATACAAATTGTCAAAGTTTTGTCAATTATTTAAAGAAAAAAAAAAAAGCTACACAAACAAATAACCATATTGTATAGCTTTTTCCAAATTAAAAGTTGTGGTTCTTTAATTTAATACATACTATAAAGGTTAACATACTTCTTTCAAACTATAAAGCCTGGCCGACACGCAGCTAAGTGCTAAAGCGCCGCTAGCATGAGTAAATCGAATTTCCTTTGCAATTTGTTAATTTAATTCACATACCACAGCCGATTATATCGAGCGTTGTATTCTACTCTTCTAAATGTGCATTGGAGTTTCAGATTTTGTCTAGCTCACAGGCCCACTGCTCTTGACAATGTAGTAAGCAGAGAAAGCCGTTCGTAACATTTTAATTAAATTTATTTATCACAATATCACCGGGAAAACTCCGGTAAGTCTTATGGCCAGTCCGACCCTGAATATACGTATAATATATTTACTGTAGTGATAATACATTAACACGTGATTGCCAATATTCGTAAGAGTTAAAACCATTAATCATACAGACGCTTAAACAACGAATATTATAAATGTAAAAACATTAGCTTTGATCGAGGCTATATCTGAAACAAATGAAATTGCAATATGAACTGTTTGATGTAGACGAGCTGTTCATAATGTCCGTTCAACCAGAAGTAATGGACGCAAATAATGGATTTCTGGTTAATTTGACCCCTTTGATCATCTCAAAAATGAATTCAAGGGTAGGGCAGGGTAGGGGTTGTGTCCCCACTCTCCACCCTGCTGAGCTGGACGTGGGGAGGGAGAGTATTTGCGTATCAGTATTGCATTTTCATAAAATAAATTTCAGGTACAAGAACTTCCGTTTCCTAACATCTTTGTAAGATGCTAACCTGTGCTTACAATCTTTAACTGTTCATTGGATTCTGGTTGGTAAATAGTCCTACGTGTTTGAATGTTTCCAAACTTTTATAACTTTACTGAAAAACTGTCACTTTGTTCAAATCGCTTATTTCAAAAGTACGTAAAATACTATCTTATAGCATATGATTTTTAAACTTTGATTACCTAAAGACTGAACCCGTAGTTTTTTTCAAATTTGGGATACAATAGCCACGACGTCCATTTATTTGCTCAAACAATGAAACACGTTTTAGACCGCCATTTTGAACAACAAAACAAGGGAATTGTACGAGTACATATATTTTGGATGGTATTCATGAATTTTTCTTTATATGCTTTCAAATGAGGGGTAACACGTTGGGGTAGATTAAAGATTTCTACGGGTGAAGAACCCCCGAAATAAGCCAACGAGTACCTCCAGTTGACCTTATTAATAACATGCACAAAGTGCGTTCAAAACTGTTCATTTGTCAAAAGTTATAAGTGGCAGATTTTTGAACCGGTAATAGTGTTTAATTTTAAAACTATCCGTGTTTATTCAAGTTTTGTTATAAAATTATCTACCTTGAAATTACGCATTTTAAGGAACAGTTTCAATTGTTTTCGTATAAGAAACAACCCTTGAAGATTAGCGTCCTATTTTAGAATAGTATAGTGCTCGTACATTGCTTTACAGAAAGTGAACAAGAATTATTTACAAATAAGGTTCTCATGCAAAACATTATGTCCAAACTGAGGGTGACCGGTGGTTTGAAAGTACCTCAAATGTAACATTATTGAAACAGTATTTAACAATCAAGGGACATACATGGTAACCACAAAATGTTCAATGCTTATACGATGCATGGAGCAGGGTTGAGAGGATTCAGCTACATATTGGCAAAGGCTTTGTTTACAGAACTCTCAGCAAGTGCACAAGTACCAGTGCAACCCTTGCCAATAACTACACACACCAAACATCTCCACAACAGACGAATCTATTATTATTACACTAAAAGGTAAAGTTTGTCTTATTTAACGAGGCAAAATTAGGACTACAAAGTCCTCTCTACCACTCAACCTCGATCTTTAGCGTCACCGTATTGTCACTTACCAACTGTAAGTGGTACGTGGCTTCGGGGATCGAGCCTGGTGTCACCGAGAGTGGTTGACCTGTGGAATCGCGCGCGGTACCAATCTACCCCGGATCCTTTTATACATTTAAGTAACATATGTAAATACAGGAGTGCACTCAGGACACCTAAATTCTCCTCCCAACAATTGTTCCCCAGAACAAACAAACTTGGTCTTAAAAGGTTTGTAAATACATTTGCCACTTATTGTTATTTTTGTGTATTTAAGGGTTTTGAGTTATTAAGCTGTATTAATATGGCCACCATTTTTAAACCCTCAAGTGAAAGTTAGTAAAATTGATTTTTTAAATATTGGTTTTAGTTATACTAACAAGTGTGCAAAGTGTTTAGTTTATAACTTAATTGACCTCGGAGATAAAACATTATTTTGTGAAGCCTTTGATACATTTTGATAAACGTTTTAAGGAAAAAATTGTCGAAGTTTTATTTTTTGGTAGAAAACAACTTTTTGACGATTGACTAAAACCTTTGAATATGGTTAAAGTGTTTGTACATGCTATAGATAGTTTGCCGCCTGGGAAAGATACAAAAATTAAATGTAGATCACAAAAATATACTTGGGTAATGGTTAAATTTTAAAACTCCCCAACATTATTCTAAAATTAACTAGTTAAGTTAGTATGCACAGAGAAAATGTAATTAGAGTCCAATCAAAAGTCTAGCTATTAAATATGACGGCACAAATTAATGTGTATTTAATTACACAGCACGACCAATCACATAATGAAACTACATTAGCAAACCCTCATTTGAAATTGATGCCTCGTTTGTATGTGAAACCACCTTATTATTTGTTTCTCCAGCACACCATTATCTAATTGCTTTATACATGGTTTAGTACGAAACGTTTAATCAAAATAGTGCATTTTAAAATAATAACATAGGTTCCACTATTTTCTATTATTTTTGGCCTATTAACGGACTCTCAGATTTGTATAACAATTGTTTGAATTTAATAAACACACATATAAGCAGGATCATGATTGGTAGAAATGAATAGCTCTCTGCCTCTCTATTTCTAATGTAAAACTCGCAAATAAAAACTTTTAACAAAAAATTGAACCGACTTCACAAACAACCCTACAGTAAAATGATATACAAAGTTTAAAAAATAATTGGGTAATGCAATTATGTATTGCTCATACAATACAGCTGTATTTATTTCACATGGTAACCAATATAATAAATAATTTACTAATACATATTAGAATACCACCATATAGGCACACACTATTGGCCATATTGTAGTTAAAATTTAAGAACTTTCAAACTATAAAATGGCCGCTCAAAAGTAATTCGTGAACATACAAAAAATGTAACCTTGGTTAAACTTGTATAACCTCCTTGTTTCTCGCAAGTCCTGCTAAAAGGACTTCTTTGTCACTAACATAACTGAACGATCTAAATATTAATAACACTTTAGTGAATTTGATTGTAAAATGTTGATTCAGGACATTTTAAGAATAACTTTTCCATGACACAATTTTAGTGGTTACGAATTGTGTACTTTCCACCGTTAACGGCGAGCCAGTATCAAAAGCTGAAACCGGTAGTGACCACAATAAAAATAGTTATTATGAAGGCTACTCAAAATGAGAGAACAATCTCAAACATTCTAAGTACGGCATTGAGATGTGATATCTTTGCAGAGACCCAGCTCTTTAGTTATCTGATCACTGATGTTTCCCAACATCATCCAAAGTTGGATATCAAGTTACTAATGTGATTTAAGGATTTCTATGGAACCTTAGCAAATCATTTCAAAACCTGATGAGTTAAATCACTAAATCACTATTTGAGATGCCGACCACGGATATTTAAGGCGAAATATGTGGTGAAGGATGAGTGTGATGAGTGCTAGTAATGAGTTGCGAGGTATAGTCTTGTTACAAACTACAACACTCTTCCAACAATACAATACAGCCCAATGACTAATGGAAATACAAGGATCAACGCTTAACGTGACTTCTCGGAACCAATGCAGGTGATGGTCTGATATGTCTAAACGATGGTGGGAGTTGATGCGTTATCATCAGGATGATCACCGAGACTATCTGAGTTGCTAGACCTATATCATCCCTCAACCGACCTCCATGAAGGCTGGATTACAGGACCACGCACTAGTCCCAGCCACAACAACACACCTCGAAAATCTTCAAATTTGCTTTAGTTTTCATTGGATTTTTACCAGCCAGGTTAAGCGCACTAGTAATGAAAATTACTATGAATCCCTAAAAATATCTTTCAATTCCCCAAGATTTTCTGCCTTAAAATACTTCTTGTAATCCTTTTTAAGGTCTAATGTAAACGCAATCTTTCTGTTTCTTGATACCTGTGTTAGTCAACACTCTTCACTGTATTAGACTAAGCCCTTTAATAAATATGCATTAACGATATTGCTAATCAAATGGTATCTTCAGTCAAAAAGACAAGTACACGGAATAGGAAACTAGATGAGCTAGAAACTTGAAATTTGGTATATAGGTACTTTTTACTAACTCACCTACAACAAAATTGCCAAAACCCAAAGTTTATAATTTTTACCACCCTGTAAAAATTGAAAAACCAAAATATGAAGCATGTTTTTCTAAAAAACATTTAATGAGGAACGGATATCTTAAAAACAGATTGAATTTTCATGGTCAGTTTTAGCGCCTCTATGACTAGTCCTCAGGACTTTTTTTCAATTCTGACCTCCCTTCATCCTAAAAAAGATCAAAGGTTTCAAATTTGATACTTTTCACGGTTAACTTCACCTACAGTATGAGTTTTTCAACTTGCCCCTTTATAATATTTGGCGAAAAAAATTCTAAATTGTATATACATTTACTGAAAGAACGGCCATAGTCAAAAGTAATATTCAAGTCATCAGTTTCTAAGTACCTCTTAGACGCTTGCCATAAAAGGGCCACAGTTCACCAAACCCCTCCCAACCTCCTTTCCACCACGAACGCCGAAAGGAAAGATAGGGTCACAGTTTACTCAATCATACCCCCACCAAAACCCTTCACCACGAACGCCGTTTAAGCGAGCGCCATAAGTTTCAATCAAACCCCTAAAACCTCTGACCACGCGACGCCGCTGCCGGTGGCCACAATTTCAATCAAACCCCCCTAAAAATACTACACCACGCACGCCACTGCTGAAGCCACTCTGAAAAGCCAAAAATTTCCTCTTTTCTTACATTAAGATAACGCTGAAAGATATCTTTGTGCTGTAGTTGGTGGATCCAACTGGAGCAAATACATAATTAGACAAAAGACCACATAGTAAGTCAGTATTTCGACACAATATGAGTAAAATTGCATTTATTTAATAATATTACTAACACAGTAAAATAACATCAGTGTAATGTTTGCACAAATTAACGCACAAACATAAGTATACAAATTAACGTATATAAATGAAAGTAAATAATAATTTATTTACAACAAAATCATGTTTTAATAATATGAAAATTATAGTCACTACTGATATGGATAACTAAAGTAATGTGTTAATGAGTTAACATATCACATCCTGCTGAAAGAAAGATCTCAACTCCTGTTTCATACAATGTCGGTATGTTGAATCCTATTTGAAATAATAGAATCATATTTAATTTATTAATTATTTATGCCATCGAGGATTTGACACAATATCAGTTCACAACACGACATACTGTCAACAAAAATTTAAACTGAAAAGAACAATTTCAGCTCAAATTTACTTACTGAAAGCATTTGTTGTTTTATATTGTTTGGAACTAATCTACATGTTATGAATGGCATATTATTTGAAGCCACAATACTAAAATCACAAGATTACCGTTGCATTTAAACTATTTATAAATTAAAACAAATATAATTTATCTTAGCCTCTGCAATAACTTTTCTCTAGTTAAATCTTTTATAATTTTAAAAAATTACTGTTTAGTGAGCTATATTTTGAGATTAGTTTACCACTGCTTAAAGTCTTAAACTCAGGCATAGAATCTTTAAACTAGAAAAAGGTAGTTCCTAGTTCCAAAAGATTTTGGCCGGATATCAATTTGCATTTATCATCTAGATCTAAGAGGTCCTTAAACAAAATTGTATGTTCTGTACTTAAATTTGCATGCATTAGTTTGGATTATTTTTAAAATTTTACTGAAATTCATTAAGTTTGTTCTGTTACAGACCTTTTATTATGTTATTCCTTGTAATTTACTTGTAAATTATTTTAGCTGAAAATAATATTTTTTTTACAGTACTGATTTGACATTCTGTATGAAATTTACAATAAGTATTTTTAATATTACTTGATTATCTAAAGTAAAAAACAACCTATGTACAAACTTAAGTCTTAACTATTATGGAATTTAAAGAAAAAACTAAGACTATCAAATGTGACATACCGTACCTATACAGCTTATACATTACAGATTTATAAATTCACTGAGCTGCCATATCATCTTCTTCAATACCTAGCATTGCCATTTCATCCAGTTGTTTCTGTTTCTGTTTGATTTTTTCTGCAACTCTCTCTTCAACCACTTTTAACTGTTTTTCTAGAACTTCATCTCTCATCTTTTGCATTTTTTTCCGTTTTTTCTGGGAGGGGGGATTTTTCTTTTTAAGGGATTCTGGAGTTACGGGTCTTGGACCAGTGGGGAACGTAGGTGGAGGAGGGGGAGGAACTCTTGGTCTAGGGCCCATAGGTCCAGGAACTGGTCTAGGTAAAGGCCCATCTATTGGGGGTCTCATTGGGCCAGGCCCCATTGGTCTTGGGGGTCCTCTAGGTCCAGGTCCCATAGATTTCATCATCGGTCTTGGACCCCTTGGACCACAATTTATCATTGGTCCTGGACCCCTGGGGCCCTGATCCATCATTGGTCCTGGCCCTCGATCCATCATAGGTCCTGGGCCTTGGTTCATCATTGGCCCAGGTCCTCGATCCATCATTGGCCCTGGTCCACAATCCATCATCGGCCCCGGACCACAATCCATCATTGGCCCCGGTCCACGATCCATCATCGGCCCTGGACCTCTATCCATCATCGGTCCAGGTCCACGATCCATCATCGGCCCCGGTCCTCGATCCATCATCGGCCCCGGTCCTCGATCCATCATCGTCTCGTCTTCATCCATCCCGGTTCAGGTTCATCATCGGTCCAGGTCATTATCTCATCGGCCCAGTTCTCGCTCCATCATCGGTCCAGGTTCTGCTCATCATCGGTTCAGGTTCTGTCCATCATCGCATTCTATTCATCATCGTCCAGGTCTCTCTGTTCATCATCGGTTCAGGTCTCTTCTGTCCATGGCCCTGCCTCGCATCCATCATAGGTCCTGAACCATGGTCCATCATTGGTCTCGGCCCTCGATCCATCATTGGCCCTGGTCCCCGATCCATCATTGGCCCTGGTCCCCGATCCATCATTGGTCCTGGTCTCATCATTGGTCCTGGTCCTCGATCCATCATTGATCCTGGTCCTCGATCCATCATAGGTCCTGGGCCTTGGTTCATCATAGGTCCTGGGCCTTGGTTCATCATAGGTCCTGGGCCCTGGTTCATCATAGGTCCTGGGCCTTGGTTCATCATAGGCCCTGGCCCTCTATCCATCATTGGTCCTGGGCCCTGGTTCATCATAGGCCCTGGCCCTCTATCCATCATTGGTCCTGGGCCCTGGTTCATCATAGGCCCTGGCCCTCTATCCATCATTGGTCCTGGGCCCTGGTTCATCATCTGTCCAGGACCTTGATTCATCATTGGTCCTGGGCCTTGGTTCATCATCTGTCCAGGACCTTGATTCATAATTTGCCCTGGTCCTCGATCCATCATTGGTCCAGGACCTCGGTTCATCATTGGTCCAGGGCCTTGGTTCATCATTGGTCCTGGTCCTCGATCCATCATTGGTCTTGGGCCTTGATTGATCATTGGTCTATGGTCCATTATTGGTGCAGATCCCATGGGGCCTTGAGGCCCATGCATTATTTGGCTAGCATTTTGGAAACTATCGGCAGGAGCTGACAATGAAGAACTCATGGATGTTTGTGAGTTTGGCTGAGATCGATTTGTGGAGCCAAATGTTTGTTGTTGACCTACATTTGTGCCGGGCTGTGATGAGATGACATCAACAGCAGAGTTTTTCACATTAGTTTTGATAAGAGATGTGTCTGCTAATGATACTTCAATAATATTAGAACCTGGTTTTTCTGAAGGAAAAAGTATATCTAATGTTGTTTGTAGGTCTTGAGGTAGTGACTCTTCTGGTTTATCATCATCATCAATCTCCATATCTACAGGCCCTTTATTTTCTTCCAAATTTTTACCCCAAGTAGCTACTAGATCTTTGGCTTTTTGAACTCGTTGAGCTAATGATGAGGTTTCAGACAAGGATAATGTTGATTTACTTACTGTATCTGATTGTTTGGAAACAGAAATGTTTTCTTGTATATTAGACGTCTTGTCCTGATTGTTTACTTCATCAGTTCTATCCTGTGTTTTTTGTGATTCCATATTATCTCTTGGAAGTTGATCTGGTTTATCCGAATCAAGTTGGTTTTCGACTTTAACTTCAGGAGTAATGGGTGACACTAAGCTGTCGTCATTGTCTTCTGGTTTTTCAGAAGCATCTTCACTCTTCTTAGTTGTACTGCTCTTATTCATGAATGGCATTTTCCCAATGAAAGGCAGTTTTGTTTTTGAAACATTTATTGAAATCGTCTTTTTCGGCTCCTTTTTTATTAAGGTTGACTCTGAAAAGGCTTTATTAGGTTTTTTTGACTCTTCTTCATCCTTTTCTGAACTGCTTTCTCCCGAATCTAATAAGCCCTTTGAGGGAGCATACAATGGCTTGTGCCCCTTCTCATTCTTTTGAGGTTTTGCTTCCCTAAAAGAATTCCCTAAATTTTATGGTCAGGCTCATCTGTTTTGGATGTTTTATCTTCTGATTTCGAAGATTTAGATTTTTTCTCACTGCCTTTGGTTGATTTAGATTCTTTTTCTTCTGATTGTTCTCTTTTTATCTTTTTGTCATTCTTTTCAGTGTTTCTCTCCTTGTCAGAAGATCTATGGCTTTCGCCTCTACCCCTTCTAGGTGATCTAGATTCGTCATATCTTCTACCTGATCTCCTTTCATCTCTTTTACCGCGGTTACTACCATGTCGACTTTTGTCATGCTGGCTTATTCGACTCTTCAATTTGTCTTCCAGCACCTTCCTCTCTTTTTCAATTTCATCATGAGTAAACGGTGGTATTGGCCTGTTTTTGTCATACTGACGACTCTTCATTTTTTCCTCAAACAAAAGTCTTTGCTTTTCAATTTCTTTTAACTTTTCAATTGACCTATCAATTTCTTGTTTTATTTTTAATTTTTCTGTCAATTCCTTCAACATTTTCTGGTCAGGATTCTGAGAATTAGCTATTTCTAACCATTCTTTTAGAAGTTTATCATCTTCTTTAGCCCCTAGACCTTTAGGTGGTTCGAGTTTTTCTTCCTTTCCATGAAATATTTCTTTATCAGGAGAATCCCATTTACTTTTTATTAATAAAGCTTCAGCTGGAGTCACTGATGACAGCGTTGGTTTTAATTGTTCACCTTTTCTCATTGAAACTCTAACACTTTTCATTTTGTCTGTTGTGGATTGTTTACTTTTTTCATCTGAGGAGGAGAAGAACCTTGAGCTGGAGCTTTGAAGAGATCTTTTTTCTTTGGAGCTTTTGAGCCGTGAGTTGATGCAGTTTTACTAACTTTGACTTGTCTGCTTTTGATGCAGATGGAGAGCTGGTACTTTCAACAGTAATTGGGATGGCTTGTGGTTTGCTTTCTTCTATCCCACACCTGTCTTTGACGGTTTGTTCAAAAGCTTGACTCCTTCTTTCCAGCCACTCTGTTTCCCAATGAGGGTTTGTTTCTGTGAAAGCCTGGAAGTAAGTTAAACATTATTACACGTTAAGATAATTATTAAGGATGGGTTGGTTTCAAATGGTTGTCAATTATCGATTCTACCAAATCCATCGGTTCTTTACTGAATAAAACCAGTTGATGGCCAAGGCACAAGTGCAAGGTCCAACACTTCTTTTATAGGTAAATTCGGATGTGCTCATGATTTTAGCTACCGTTATGTTTACTGTGCACCAGAGAACAATGAATGACAAAGATCAAAACCATTGTAGCTAATCGATAGACAAAAGTGCATCTGATACGAGTCTACTTGCCAATAAGGCAATAAGACACACAATATATGAACTACAAAAGCAACAATAATAGTGTATTTTACTGGGATTGAAGCGATTCAACACCCACTTGTGTTTTCATTAGAGGTGTGCGAGAGCAGGTTTTATAAGGTCGAGACAAGATCGAGCAAGAATCAGCCAAAATCCCGAGAATCGAGATGAGAAATTTTGATTTTGATAAATTTTTCGCCTGGTTTGTTTGTTTTTGCACTTATTGAGCAGCTTCCTCAGTTGTTTTAGGTTATTATTGTAATATTGAAAATGCAATGTGTTTTGTTTTACCTGAGTGCTCCTTTAGTTTAAGTATAGTACACATAAAAGAAATATTAGTCCAATGTTCAATTACCAAATATACTCAAGCTGTAGCTATTGTATGTAGCTATTATAGGCTAGACTACACCAACAAAAATTGTGTTTATAATCACTTCTGGTCAATTTTATAGTACAGTATTTAACATTTTATTGTGTTTTAATTTTTTTTCGCTTTGAATTTTTAGAATAAAATTTTTTGTTGAGAAAAAGTCTCGATCTCAAAATCTTGAGATCTTGCACCCTGTAGTTTTCAAGTATCACCAAAGGCCTGTTCGACTTTTGAGTACCATTTTTTGGTCGCTAACAAAATTATCATATTAATTTACAACAAAGAACAACTATCAATGCATCTAAAACATGCACTAGAATATCAAGTGGATCATCAGTTCTGACAAATGAAAACCGGAACCGACCCATTCTTATATAGTCTCGCTTATCCGTCACAAACCGGCCAGCAGAAGGGCAGATAACCAAAATTGTCAAATAACAGCAAACCATTAGGAAAAAGCTATTTAAATTTTTAGTGGGCTCTAATTACATTATATTCTATTTGATACAAATATTTTACTGTAGAACACAATGAAAATATGTGAAAGAAAATTAAAAGAAACACTTGTAGTACGACTCAAAACCCTCACCCTGAAAGGAAATATGTAATTTTCTTTTGACTAGTTACATGTTTTTATCTTAATTGAATGACAGATAAGTGAAAGACAGATAAGTGAGACTCTACTGTAGTACTGTAATTACAGTTTAAAAGTTAACTATTAAATTTACTGTACTTCAAAAATACATTTTTTGGCCATAGATTACCTATTTGAAAGACTAAGTTGAATTATGTTATGTATTAATTTACTTATAAAAAAGATTTTAAGTAATGTATATTAAACATACTGTATTGTCAATAAACAGGGAGTACGTAGATTTGGTTGTGTGTAACATTGTCTCTTTTTAAAAGGGATAGAGATTTGTTGATTTTGCATGAATAAGTTTACGGTAGTTGAAATCTGACAGTATTAAACGAGATAATATAGATATTATTCATTAAAGTAGAATACTACATTCTACAAATTATTTTGGGGATAAATGAAAGTGCTACTGAACAGAATATTACTAACAAACTGATTTCTATTAAGAATGCACAGTACCTGTCGACCATTTTGTTTTTTGTCCCTTAACCCTCCAAATGCTATCGCCTAGTAGCTAGACGATTCGTCCAACAGGGCTATTGTGGGAATGGTTCAAGTTCAACCAATCGAGGTCTAACTTATACAGTTGAATTCGAATGAACTGTAGTTTCGATATATAATCGACTTTCATGTCGAAATTAGCAAAATAAAACAGAAGAAAAACAATTATGACAGCTGTCGATTTTGTTTTCACTGTTTTGTAGAATTACAGTGACGTTAGCAACAAGTCGTTTTACGCATTTTTTTTTAGTTTTCATCAGTTTTAGTGGTTTTTATGTTGTTTTTAGTTGTTAGTTTTGATTTAAGTAATTAGTATTAGAAAATATGAGTGAACTAAGTAGTGCTAGTGCAATTAGGGACGCTTTAGAAGAACCTTTGAGTGATACGGACGAGAGTGAAGGTGACATCGGTGAAGATGACTAATTTTATGAGATTTTCATTTTGATTTCAAAGAAAAGTGCCTACTATTATATATCACTGTGTTTGTAACAAAATTTTGCACAATTTGTATATTTTGAATTTTTGATAAACCTATTATAAAAAAACCTTTGTTCCAGCACTAAGTAAAAAATTTGAATTTTTTTCCCCGATGGGGAACGTTGAACCAATTTTTTTTTAAACCATAGAATATTATACTGAAATCAGTATTAATTGATTCTATGTTTCTTTCTGATTGTATTGATGTATAACTTGTCATAATTGAGCCATAATTAGTATTTTTTATTTTTTTACTGAACGTCTACACAACACCTAAAAATCGCTTAGCATTTAAAAGTGATCTAATCAGCAGTTGGAGGGTTAAGAATAATGTAAAAGCAAACATTTTCTTAGACACCTCAGCCTAAAATTTTCATGAAATATTTTTGAAATAAGGTTTTTTTGGAAAGATGACCATATAACTGCAATAACTTTGCTGGCCAATTTTTTGATAATTTTATTAGTTTACAATGTAAAACAAGGAATTCAAATACAAAGATTCTCCTGATTTTGGATTTATGTCACGGTCTTATAAATGAGAAAATGGAAATTTGGCTCAGCAAAGTCACTAAAACATTTAATGCACTTAAAATAAAGTTTATTTCATAAACAAAATCTGAATGTAGGTGTGAGGTGTCCCTCGAAAATGCATTTTTCCACATTGTTCTTATGGAACAAAACTTATGGTAACCGCCACTACTGTACACCCTTGCTCTAGTACTTGTATTAAATGTAGACACAGTAGTAAAATACAAAGAGTGAGTTCTTGTGTTAATTTTTTAAACATACCGCAAATTTGTGACGATGGAGAGAAGATTTGAGATGGACCGAAGCACAGTGTAAGTCTCCAATCCACGTGTTGCACAGTTTGCAGTACCAGGCAGTGGCTGACACGAAGAACTGCAGTCCTGCAGACAACAGACATCGTGTCACTCACAAATCCCAACACATTACACAGGTTAAAACTTTAGAAAAATCCAATAAACAGTGGTGGGTAAACTTACAAAAAGTAGCTCATTAAAACTTATTTCCTAAATAGTTTGAATTATCAAATCTCATTGTTGACTAAAACTAAACGGTACTAAAAAAATCAGCTAGCTACTTTCACTCAACTAAATTTACAATTAGCATGATTGATGCTTAAATTTTAAACAGTTTATGTACTGATAGTAGTGGAATAAATTAGCGTGATTTTATTCCTGAATGATCGCTGAATGTAATGCCGCTACTTCCTAAGCAACGCAAATAAATATGGTGCTTGAAAGTCTAAACAAGACAGAAACAACTCTTCTTAAAGTTAGTGTACATTATTTATTGTTGTAACTTGTAAGTAGCTGGACTACTTGCTTAATAGTAACAGTTTTAGCATTTAAAATATTTATTTTGTAATAGAACAATTGACTCACTACAGTTGAACTCCAATTATTCTGTATCATGATTGGGGCTGACTTCTGTTCGGATAGCCAAATACCCAAATAATTGAATAACCCATTAAAAGGTAACAATAATAAAACTTTTTGTGCGAACCGACTTTTTAAGTATAAAAAGCCTACTAAATAGAGCTATTAATTAATAATAAAAACAACCCTTCAGAAAACTGAAAAGCCTATTTTGTCATATTTTCCAAAGGATATTGTTATGTATATTTTAATTTGTACAGGCAGTTAAAATACGGATAACTGAAGTTTTTCTGTATATTAATAAATTTGAATATTAGATGTACATATTGTACCAATTGTAATAGTCCTTGATATTAGATAAAACAAAATTAGCAAACAGAGTGAGTTACACCTTGTCATGACTCTTCACGACTAAATTCCTTTCTGACACTGAATTGTTGCGAGACAGCAAACCGCTTGTTGAGTAGAACCACGATCTACTCTAACTGTTGCGCAGATTCCGTGTTTTTGTTGTAACTGTTCTTTATCGATTATCTACAATTACACAAAAGAGAATAATTCAAACATCAAAGCTCTCATTAAACACATTATGTAATGGTGAAACCGGAAACGTATACCAGGTCCATCTTTGAGAT
This sequence comes from Matsumurasca onukii, assembly GCA_018831715.1. Classification (NCBI taxonomy): domain Eukaryota; kingdom Metazoa; phylum Arthropoda; class Insecta; order Hemiptera; family Cicadellidae; genus Matsumurasca; species Matsumurasca onukii. The sequence goes on from CM032061.1 coordinate 4,900,071, forward strand.
GCATCTGGTTGATCATTACTCCTGTTGCAGTTCAAACAGTACACATAAAAAATGTACCTAACAAAACTTATAAACACTTTCAACTTCACTTGGTAAATTGAGACAATGGGAATAAATACACCATTATTGTATAAATAAATTTAATATTTTGGGTAAAACAATAAAGATAATTTTAATGACAAAACCAGTAACTTCAAAGGTTAGTAAAAGTAACACAATTACAGTAAAAACAGTTTTTTAAAAACAAAAGAGGAAATAAATCCATCACATAAGAAAACTTAGCTTAGTTTAAAAATACTGTTATGGATAATAATACTGAATTCATAAGGTAACTAAGAACAGTTTATTTGTCATAATTTATTTTATTCATTGTAATTTATGTCATTTCACAAAAAAACATCAATTTAATACATGTTGAATTTTTTATTAAGAGCAGCAGCAAACACAGCAGCGAGGTCAAGCAGATATTCTTGGAACCTGTAGAGTCGCACAGAAGGATGTCCAAATGTTCTTGGTGATGTCTACAAATTTATATGCTAGGAACCTGGATAAGTGTACTATAACAGGAAATCTTTTTGTATCAAGGTTGAGCAAATTGTTCCAGATTAATGAAATTAAATAAAAATGTCATTATTAAAATGTTATGGAAGTTATGACTTTAAATTCATCTCTTCAACTTAACCACAATACAAAGATAAATACGAGTACAATTAAAATAAATGCATACAATTCAAATCCATACTATGCTTGGAAGTTAGAACTAAATAAAATAAAAGAATGACTGTAGTAATAAATCCAATAGTTCAAAAAGTATCGCACTTAATAATGTACATTAATTAAAATTTTTTTAGTTAGTCTTCGTCCCAGAAACAAACGGCAGGGGCCAAGTCCTGATCTCCACCCCAAACCTAGCAACCTCCTCAATGTGCTTGATCCTATCAGGAAGGTTGTTCCACAACCTATAAGCTGTTGCGATGAATGACTTAACATAAATTACTACTTTGGTTACCACAAAAGTTACCAGTTTGGTTACCACAAAAGTTTGTAGCCAAAAAGTACCACAAGTTTGGTGCAGTAGAATTGACAACAGTAGATCAAATCAGTGTTAATAATCAGATAAGAGGAAGTGAAGTTTTAGGGACTAAGCAACAAATAGAGATTTTAATGCAAAGCTCTGTACGTTTTAAAAGAGAAAGTTGCTTGAAAATAGGGTTATAACTTATATGATTGTCGCATTATTCAATAATAATGCTGAAGTCTCACAAAGCTCAACAGTCATGCCATTAATCTCTATGTCACAGTAGTTTTTACTAAAGAACTTCATTTGTTTAAACAATACAAAAAGCTTGTTTGAATTACCTTTGTCCTTAAAATGTAGCTATTAATGAAAACTATGGAAAGAAGTTTTCTACTTTATAGATATTAAATTGAAGTTTTAAGAGTTATTTCCAATTGAAATACCACTGTGTAAGGATCATTGGGAGGAAATGTACTTGAAGTAACTAAAGAATGACTTGCTGTAGGTAGAGGCAAAATTATATCTTCAGCGGTTAATTTAGTTCAAGGAGATTCTACTGTACAGTAAAGCTCCAATCATCTACATCAATCGGTACTAGATTCTACCTGGATAACTAGCTATCCAAGCAATTGAATAAACCAAATAAAACACAAATTATTTGACAATAATTTAAATTTTGTATAGATCGGCAACAATTTAATGAATGCCAAATAAAACCAGTTTGTTGTTTTAATAAAAACTATAATAATAATAATTTATTGTCAATATTTACAATAAAAAAACAATTATTGTTTTTGACATAAAAACTATAACATAAAATAAAACCTATTACCACTGGTAAGACTGTAATAAAAGTTAAGCAAAAGAATAAGTATGCTTAATTTAGCTAAGGAAATCCTGTACCTTGTAAAACAATTTAGAAGCAAGTAATTTTTAATTTATTTAAATCCATATCTTTTACATGGATTGGTAATTTATTATATAATTGCTACCCATAGGAAGCTTATCACACATTGTAGTCTGTGGTAGGTTGGCCGAATTGACTGATTTCTGGTGTTGTATGCATTATTCTGTTCTTCAAGCGAATAATGGATGTAGAAACAACAATGTTTGTAATATGTATAGGGATGATACTATTTTATCATACAATTAAAATATTGGTGTACTAATAGTGATCCGGATTATTAGAAATCCAGGTGTTTGGGTTAGGAGTTAGGACACATAAGGATAACCTTTATAGTTTATACATTGAATCATATAACTAAACTACATATACGGGTAAGTGCTTACTTGGGACAAATAAAAAGATTAAGAGAAGAAATTTTAAATAAATTCACTGAAGGTATGCAGAGTTAACTAAACTTAATTTACTTAAATTAAATAATAATAGTTAAACAAATTTGTTTTGTTTCACCCAACGATACATCTGGTTGTTAATTTAAAAGGCCAAATATAGTTTGTGACCTGCAGTTCAGACGATTTAAGTAAAAGTATAGTTTTACAACATAAAAACATTATGGATGATGTTACATATACAATATTTAACCTAGTAATTTTTAAATCCTTACCTTTGATAGGTACTCGTTTTGTTGGAGCATCCTTATAGGTTTTCACTTCTTCAACCACTTGATGATTGTGCCAAGGCATATCCACCAATTTCCTATCCTGTAAGGCAATATTTTGTTTTAAATCATACATTTTTACGCAAATCACTAATTGGTAATGTTACTTTGATCAAAATTAAGACGGCACTTAGATAAAATAATTCTCAGGCATTTGAAACTGCTTGGTTCTAATATGGAGAAAAGTTACATTACATAGCTTAAGCTTTTTGCATACAATCTAACCCCTTATCATGAGGTGCATTGTCCCTACTTTCTTAGATTCAAAGGCACACCTTTAAGTAACAGGTAAACTAAAACAAGAATCCGTCTAAATTCTAAGATGTGAATCTTATGATGTTTATTTCAAGATGAAAATTTTTTAGTTATATTTGTGATGTTCAAAGTTAAACAGTTTTTTTTAGCATATTCTGCCTTGTCCCATCTCTAATATTTCCAAGGACCACAAATTTTACCTTGTTAAAAAAAGACATTTCCTTTTATTCCTTGTCTCAATTTTCTTGTCTCATTCAAAAATCCAACTCACAAATCGAGAAGTAGTGTAACTCGTTCGATAAATAGATGTTGCTAACACAAATTTTTATTTGTGAAGCATAATGTTGATTACGCAAATTTTTATTTGTGAAGCTTAAAAGGTATTGGTATTGATTGTTTCAACTTGAAAGTCACTATCAAGTATTAGTCTGGACCCAACCTTTTAAATTGTTGCCACTTCCGGATACCTCAAAGCATAGAGGCATATTTAGAAATGTAAATATTTAAAACTTACTGAAAGTTGCTTTTTGTGTTCAGGAGCATGCAGATGGTTGAGAAACTCCTTGGCAGTGCGAGGAAATGTGTTACAAACTCTGCACCAGTGGAGCTCTGGGTCGAAATGAACCATGTTAACCTTCTCTTCCTCCCGCTCCTGTGGGGTCGGTTGTTCAGGTTGAGTCGGTTCAGCAGCAGTTGATACTGGTGGAGTTGCTGTTCTCTGTCTCATCGGTGGTAGCTCCAGAGATATTTGCAGCTGTGGTGGCAAGGAAGCTGAAGCAATTTCAGGTTTCGGAGGTGGAGTCTGCTCGTTAAGGGAGGGAACAAGCGGTGAGTCCTTTGCCTTCGATAGAAGCACAGGTTCATGCATAAGTACTGACATTTCAGGTTTGTGGACTGCAGTCTTCTCCTCTCTCATCTGTTGTGGCTTCAACCACCAGTTCGGTATCTGAGAGGAAAGCGACTCTTCTCCTGGTGGAGGAGGATTGTTTGAAGCTAGTGCCTTGCTGGAAGGAGGTGAGTCTAACGCAATCACCTGAAAATATAATACAAATAACAGTAAAAAACATAAACACTTAGAACAAATACTATCCTGATACATTGAAACATTACTTTAAGAAGTATAATGGAATATTTTTGCTGAAATCATATAGGTTGTAAACTATATTCTAAACAGCAAGTTAAGCCTCTGAAATGGAGCCAAAAATATATTACAGAAGAATCCTGCTAATCCAGACAATTTGGTAGTATGACTTTACGATGAGAAAAGATTATATGCACTAAAATATCTATACTCTTGAGCTAGATTGTTTCCAAACAAGTACGACTGATCGTATTGGGTTTGATGTTGTCATCTGTGGTGAAAATATTCAAACAAGTGGACGTGTTCAAATTTGAAACCACATGAAGGCATTCTTTGACGGTTTATTTAGGAAGTGATTTAACAAAGAAGACTTGTCTAGGCATCAGGAGAAAATGCAAAAGAGGCCATAAATTACAGCTCTAATTAACAAAAATATATGTTTCACAGCATGTATGAGGTGTATGTTGCTTCAAAATATAATCATAGCGCACAATCTAAAAAAAAAAACACAGGATTTAATGACACATGTGGAGAGTGTCAACAACAAAGTTTAAAAGCCACAGCTCATTGCACGATAAAATAACACATGCTGAGCATCATCGGTAATTCAAAGGATAAATAACATTCACGCAAAATAGAACTAGCTGCACTATCAGTACGATGCCACAGGGTATATGGGTTTATATGTGGGATGGGGTCTGTTCCATAAGACAACAAGGTCGAGGATCTATCGCGTTTATGGTGGAGCGACGCTACTGTAGGCATTAAAAGTGTATGAATTTTACTTTGAAATCTTCCTTATAATTCGTTTAACTCCAAGGTGAACCAGAGAGACAAGACTACTGTAGTTGGTTTGATTTAAAAACTTAAAAAGTATGAGTGATGAATGACCATTATCTCCATTTTACATTTAATTAATTTTGAACTTATCCTAATGTAACTAAATTATTGTACGACCTTAGTCAGCGGTGTCTTAGTTGAGCACGGTTTGTGTTTTGACATTCGAGTCAAAGAACACATTATCCAGCTGCATGTTGTTTGCTAAACACAGTTGACAACAGCTGTGTTGTGCTGTTTGTCTGGATCTTATTCAGTACCTTGGCTGGAGGAAAATCTTGGACTGTTTTGTCAGGTTCAGGGTCTGCAACGTTTTGTGTAGGTTTACTAGGAACAGCGACTCCCGGCTGAAGTTCAGCAGCCGGAACAACCTCTTGTATTTCTTCTTCGTCTTCAGAATCTTCTATCTTCTCCTCACCCATGATTCCGGTCAGCATGTCTATCACATTAGCCACAGCTTTCAGCTTATTTTGAATCTCCGACTGCAGACACAAAACCAGAAATTTAAAATTTTGTTACTTTACAAACCATACCTAGTTTAGAATTTTAACCCTTTAGACATTATGAAAAATTGCCACTACTCTACTCTTCTAAAAGGTAACAAAGAATTTGTTTTCAATTTCTTAAACAAAATTAGGTAAATTTCCATTTTATTTCTGCTTTCTAATGTTAGTGAATTTCCATAGAAAATAGAGCTATTCATTATTAGCTTTAAAGATCACGAAATCACAGGGGCCTCCTAACATAAAAATAAGAAACTTTTGGGGATTATTGTGGGCAAAATTGTAACAAAAGATCAAAAATAAAAAACTCACGCTTACTGTTGAATTATAATATTATAGATAGAAAGCTTTGCTATTTAAAAGAACTGTTGTACAGTGAACAGTTAACTTTTTCAGAATTGTGTACAGGAGTACTGACAACCAACCTCCTTCCAGAGGTATCATCAGGAGGTTTCCTACAGGTGCATATTTTGTTGTTAACAATGTGTGCCGGCAGTGCCGAGTTACACAGCTTTTACTAGGACTGACTCACCAACTTTTACCCTCATCCCTCAACCACACCCTCAGTCAGAGCCTAAGTCTGGCGCGATACAAAGTTTGCCACCACTCATGCAACAGTAATCCTGGAGCTCAATTCCGTGTGTTACCTCTAGTTATTTGATTTTCGTTACATACACAGTAATTAACTTTATTATTTATTTGGTAGTTGTTTTTACATTATTACAATTATATAGGCTGTTTTTTTCAACAAAATTAATACAAGTAAAACCAATGTAAGACTGATCAAAGTATAATTTTTGTGAGGTTTTTCAAAGTGTTTTTCTTCTTAATATCATTTATATTTGACTTTGAAGTATTATTTTATTTTTAATAATGGGTATTTCTTTTAAATTTGTAGTTATAAACAATATTTTTTTTTATAAAATTATATTTATTATTACAATAAATAATTAAATTACTGTACAATTTCAATGTAAAATTTAAAGTTTTAATTTAGGATGGCTCCATCTTCATACGGCAAACATTTTATAAACAATATACATACAGACTGTACATAATTTATTTCATAGCCTGGAGAAAACTTCCCTGTGCCACCTTTCATGTTTTGAAACCAATGACACCCCTGGAAGGTTAACATCAAATTTTAACCTTTTAATATCTTATTGTAAACTGACAAAACCAATAAAAACAATGTAAAAAGGCACACGAAAATTAGACAAAACTTATTTTCTAGAAGTAAAAATGGGATCACAACACACAATTCCGGTATAATATAGTACCCTACATCCAGGATGGCCTATTAAAGTCTGGTGCTTTTCTGAGATATCAGGGATATCCGGGACTGGTAGACACTCTGCAACTGTACAGTAACCATACAGTTCGGCCTCGGTTAGGTCCCCGCTTAGTCCGGCCGGCTCTCTGAGCATGAGTCAGCCACTTGCCGGGTGCCAATAGGCAGCAAGTGTGTAATATGTATATACTAATTATACTTGTTTTACTGTTAATGTTTGTCTCTCATACGAGGTACTTTATTCTTGTTTTTGTGTGTTTGGATCATAACTGTTTTGTGTTGTGTATGTAACTGTTTTTAAAATTAGTGAACAGCGTCAACATAATAAATGGGCATTTTTGAGGTAGGCATCATCTAGTCCCGGTGGCCAAACTTACGGGAGTCTGTGAAGTATCATATGTCGATGGCAACTCTCCTCAAGCCCATGATCACCACTTCACCCCTAATTCAGTTATAGCTTTTTTATCCAATAATAATCCCAACAACCGTTCTCAATAATAATTAGACAAACTAAAGCATTGCTCTCTCTAAGCAGTAAAAACTAAAACTTAAAAAAACAACAAAAATTTAAAACTGTCAATTTGAATAGGGAGTTTTTTAAACTTAACATCTGTATCAACTCGTTCACAGGTTGAATACAATCTGTTCCATCAACACTGTAACCTATCAAAAGTATACTAGTTCCAACTTTATGCATTTGCACCACGGTAGGAAGAAAGGTTTTAAGGACTCTTATACATTTCTGTCCAAGAAATAAGGCAGTTGCAGACAATAGAGGAGCAGATCAGTAGTCGGGGGCTTTAACGGTAACCAAGCACTGGTTGTAACAACATCGGCGGAGATGATAGACCAATTGGTTGTCACAGGTAATAACAGCTTTGCACCAAAACGATCTGTGTTCAACGGCCCATGGCTTATGTTAAAATCTTGAAATAGAAATATAGAAGTGAATAGATCTAAATTTGTATAATTGCTAAATACCTGATTTATTACTAAAGAAATTCAAGGAAAAATTTCTTTACTAATAAATTACATAGAAGTAAAAGTATACTACATCCTTTTGGTTGTAGGAAATCTAGTTCATCCTCAACATAAGCCTATTTAATATTATCTAGTTTGAATGAAAAGGCTTTTATGCTTGAGAACAAACCATAACAACTACATTAATATACTTGTACTCAGTTGTGTGTTTTTTTTATTCTAAAACTTAACTTATAGTAACATGGAAAAATAAAAACTTACCTTTTCAAGTTCATGAAGTCAACAAAAGTAGACTAACCATATTTTCACTCCTAATACGTTACGTAAAAGTGTTGTAAGTTTAACTGTGTTTTTAGACACTGCTTCTTTTACATTTGTAGAATTATTTTATGTATCATTACATGAAAATTGTATATGATTCTGTGTAATAGTTTTTGTACCAGTACACCTGACGCAGTGGATGCGTTAAAAGCAACTGCTACCACATACTTAATTTACTTCAACATATAACTCCTTTTGTGCAAAATAATCAACATATAAATGTTTGATTGTTTAAAAAATAGTGCCAAAACAACTAGGGAAATTAAATAAATAATTTCAAAACTCAATAAACCAATACAAGAAGTTTCGAGGTAGCTTCAATTTGGGAACCCCCAATGATATAAAATGTTAGGCTTCTTTATTGTAATCGGAGCATATTTTTCTTTGCTTTTGAGCTCTTAATTGAATTTATGAATAACTTGCAGCGTGAACTAGTGCTTGTAGTGATATCTGTTGTGGGGTAGCTCCATATTTTGAGTTGTCTCAAGCATTCTAGGAATTCTACAATTACTAGGTCAGCATAAAAATCTTGTCAGTTTAACAATCACACAAACTTAGAAAATAAAATCTGCTACATTCCTACAGCCGCACCAAACACTGCTTGTAAAATACATTAGCAGCCTAACTACAGAGACCATAAAAGAAAAGCGATATCTCGATATTTTGTAAGTCTAGAACTAGAAAAGTCGATAATATTAACTAGGGGTGCAAGGGCATTTTAAAATTCGAGTTGGGTTTTTTGCCCTCAGGCTTTGGGCTTTTTTGGGCCGGGTCAACGTAAAAAACTTAATATTTATTATTTTATTTTGATGCTGTAAAACAGTTTACAACAGAGTGTTTCAAAAGTTGCTATCAATACAAGATTATCTAAATTATTTGAATGAATAATGATGTTTTTTAATCATCTTGTGGCCTATAATACCGCACCATGTAGCCACACTTTTTTCACTGTATTTTAGGCTTCTAAACAAGGGTATGGCTTAAAGACTCAAGACTCACAGATTTATGATGAAAAGTAAAACACTAAGTTCAAACAGAAACTAAACAATACAAAATCCTGTTCAGTAGAGGCAGGTTGTGTGATGTGTGAGAGCTCTCAAGGAGAGTGAATAAAGAAGAAAAGAAGGAATGTCAGTAGAGAACAGTATTTCCCCTTTCATATCAATTGGGCTACAATATGCAAAAGAAAGAAGTCCATCTTGAGAAAGGAAAAGTTTAAAACCAAAATGGAGAAACTAGAGTGAAACAAATGTGGAGAAGAAACAACTAACTGATAATGGTTTCCAGTGGATTTCAAGTTGGCTCTGGAATTAAAATCAAATTTGCAGGATATCTTGCGTAGTTAATTAATTTACTTGCTTCGTTTTTATGCTAAAATCAATGTTTTTGATGAAAATTGCCAAGTATACAAGTATTTTACAACGCCGGAACTAGATCAAATAGTTATGAGAGATATGAGAATTGTATTAGTCGTAGTCTATGAGCTCAATTCGCATTGCTTGATTCCTCAGGGTTTGTTCCAACTCCGAGGATTGATACAATTCTCATGACGTGTTTTGCTCAAGAGCTGAATAAAAAAGTAGTTCCGATGCGTGAAAAGTGAAAACTGATTCCCGAACAAGCGAACAATTCATGAAAACATTTCTCTGCTTGGTTTTGACCACGAACGAGCCTTTGATAACAACCACTTACATCACGCTGAGGTTGCTTAGCATCACGGCCTACCTCATCGTTGAGGGTTCATAAAATGGGGTGTGGCTTATACTAGATACTTGTTTTTTCTCTGACTACTTTCAGGACTGCAACTGTTCTGACTCAAGAGCCGATGTGCACAGTTGAATAGTGAGTGCCTGATTGCCAGCGCTATTTTGACATTTGATCATATTATTATTTAATTAAGTATTTATATTATTACGAAGCTAATATTACGTGAAAAGAATTAACGCACGTAATAAAAAAACAGTTAAAAATTGATAATCAACTTTAAATATTGACCTGGCCCGAATTAAAGCCCGTTAAATTATCGGCTCGGTCCGATAACAGGCTTTGTAGCGGGCACGACTTGACGTGAAAATTTCGGGGCCCCGTGCACCCCTAAGTAGTAGGAGGCTGAATGGGAGGACTCTAAATTAGTAAACCAGGCAAAAAGGTTCAAACAAAAATCTACATGATGCAATGTGCAGAATGGGGTCTTTAGGCTTAGGGATGAAACAGGGCTCCAGCCGCTCTGGCATTTTAAGAAGTTAATATATGATTTTTTGTTAAAAACATGGTCATTTACCTGTAGTTTGATGTTTTTGGAAATAAAGGGTTCATTATCAGGTCTCCTTTCCGATATCAACTCTTTCTTCTGCTTGACGAGATGCTCCAAGTCACTCTTCAAAGTTTCTTGTTTCTTTACATACTCCTTTCTTTGCTTCAGCAATGTCCGTCTCTGCTGTTTTTTCTCTTCTTCGATGGCTAAAAATAATAGAATAAAAATGTCAATCAACAACAAACATTTTTGAGACGTATATTTATGGCTCTAAATTAACAGTTGCAAAAAACTAACAGAAATTTACTACCCTACATCAAATAGACACAGATTACTATTCAAATGCAGATGAATGTCTTAGACAGTATTTGATTCATATTTAATAATCTGTGGGCATAACAGTTTATAATCTGTTCGTCATGACTATGAATAAGAGGCTTGTTGTATCAGTCCATATGATGGAGGTGGTTAGATTTTAATATTTTTTTAAATGAGACAAAGTGAGTAAGTTACTTCTAGTTTTTGTTGAATTATTAAAATATAATTTATTTGTACAGAAAAGTTGCCTAATTATAAACTGTCCAACATTTCAGTAAAGATCACAGGTTAGAACTAGTCACTTACCTTTTTTTCTGGATCTTTCAAGTTCTTCTACATCTATAGGAGAGACAGTTAATTCATCTGAAAAAATATCAAAGTTTAATAGGTTTCAATTCTCAAATTCCCAACAATGTTTCTAAGAATAAAACATGTCGACAAATTGTTTTAACGCCAATAAAGAATATAACGCAGGAATTTTGAAAACATTTACAGAATACCAGTATTTAAAAATTAACAATTTAAATATGTTTTTACGTGAGTTTGGACTATACTCAACAGTAGTTGTTTGTAAACTTTATGTTTAAACATGCCATTTATGCTAACAAAATTGAATAATTACCTATTGACGAGTTTTGTTGAGGTACAGATGGGGGAGGATTTGACCACATGTCTATAGATGTTTGGTATTCCTAAAGAAAAACCCCATATTCATAAACAACATTAAAAAGAAAAATTAAACTTATAATTATATTTTTCAACGTTATATAGTAAATATTAACATCTTAAATGAGTATAGGCCGACAAACGCTATTTCCCTTTGAACGCTCGACGTCCAGTACAGGTTGCAGTTGATACAGTCTCTGATGTCTAAGGACTACACTACACTAACAGCATCTTGCAGAGAACACCGAAACTATCACTCACTCCCCAACACTAACTCCAGGTGAGTTTGACAGCTTGCGACAAACAGTCCGGTGGTTTAGTGGTTATAGTGATGGACAGTTGGCCCCTGTCTGTCACAGTGTGGGTTCGAATCCCACCCGGGTGCGCTCTGGTACGGTGCAATGCTAGTCATTGAATCATTCCGCGATACGACCCCCTGAGGATCACTGGAGAGAAAATGGCTCATCAAATCCAGTGAGGCGGCGAGTGACACTTTTTGAGCTTAGGGAGGCGCTAAATCACCTCGCTTAGAGGAGTGGTTCTTACTGGTAAATGGTAATGCACCGTACCAGAGAGCGGTTTTGCTGAAATTTTGCTTACAGTGACCGGGGTAACCCATATAGTACGCTTTTAATGAAAATTTAAAAATAAAATGAGACCGCAAAGGGTTAAAAAGCTCAATTATAATTATGAGTGTTTAATTCAGAAATGCCAAGAAATAAAAATAAACTGGCTCCTATAAAGTGGACAGGTGAGACACAACAACTGGTTTATACAATGAAAATGCATTGATTTAATTGTACTGTCAATCTAAATAGTTCAGACAAAAGGTTTTCAAGGCTCAGATACTTTATGTCTCTCTAATTTCCATCAAAGGTATTTTGAGTTAAGACTTAATATTCAATATAAGAGCTAAACACCTTGAACATCAAGACTACCAACACAGAGTTTATAAGTTATAGTTGACTGATAAATATTTGTTAGCAAAACTAGCAAAGGACTTACTTATAGAGAACAAATATGAGAAATAAATATGAAGATTTTGATTGATGTTTAACTAGTAAACTAAATGGTGTTTAAGAGCAAACATCAAGTTACACCCTATTAAATTAGGTATGTTAAAAATAAAACTCAAATACAGTACAGTCTCTATAACCCGGCCATTTGCCACTCCGACACGGCCAGTAATCCGGCGCTGTGACCGCGTCATTTAGCCACCTGTTTCAAGTCTCTACTTGTTTGTTAAGCGCATGACCAAAGTGTTTGTTGTTTATTGCTAATCGGTGCTTCCATCAGGACAGCCTATGAGATGTCGCAAAAACGTAAATATGTTACATATATCTTCAAAAATTGTAAATATGTTACTTTGACAAAAGATAAAAGTATGTAATTTTTAAAATATTAGAAAGTGGTGATAAGTTAACATTGGCAGATCGAAAATTCACTGACATAAGGAAGAATAAGAATAAAATTGAATCATTATTTATGAATAGTGAAACATCTTCCATGGTAAGAAAGATTATTCCCAGCTTATTGAGTCTTTTAGTTAACCTCCACTAATCCAGCATTTCCGCTAATCCGGCGCTTCCGATCCCAATATAGGGCCGATTAGGGAGATCGTACTGTATGACTGAAACTGTACAACTTTCATACGGTACTACGTTTGCCCTGTGAATCTGCCATAGTCATTGAATTTGAATGTGTATTATAAACTATCACTAAATTTAAGTGCATAATTTGGTAAAAAGTAAGGAAATGAGATAGTTGAATTAACTTTCTACTTTAAAAAGTAGTACACTGAAGTACTGCTAATCCAAATCAATTAGGACCAAACCTTGTTCGGATCAACCAGATTAAATATTACAAGGGACAGTTTACAAAGGAAATTTACCATTGATTAATATACAGCACGTTAAGTCATTACACGGCATAGCACTTCACAAATCCCTGCACCCTGATTAATTTGTGTACTAATTTCGACAACTTGTTTGGATCAACCGACTTTGTAGATTGCCAAAGTTTGGATTAGCGGTACTCTATTGATATACTGGTAATCCAATTTAAATTGACCAACTTATTTATATTTTATTATCTAAATTAGTTTTTACTAATATTTCTTACCTTTAAGTATTATCTGAATGAAGGAGCATAGTTCATCTTGTAGGTTGAGCTCTAATATTGGATTGTTGTAAAATTTAAAACAATGTTTAAATATAGCATAAAAATTATATAAAATACAAAGTAACGCTGCCTTTGTCAGATAATTAATTTAAGATTTATAAGTGACGTTAAAAAAACTAAAAAGTGTATGAGGTTCTGGTTTTCTGACAAAGACATTAACCCATTATTTTACTTGTTATAAACTAAAAAAATCTTATAAAATAACAAATTTAAAGTTACAACTGTACGCTACTATTAATATACAATGGTAATTCAAAAAATGAGATATTTGCCATAGGAAAGGTTATACGTACCTGATAGCTACAACCTTGACTGTCTGGGTCGAGTTGTACAAACAATGCGTTATAATACAACGTTTGTACTTTATAGTTAGCGGCACCAAATTTCACCCGTGAAACGTAAAAATACTAGCGTTCTTCTACTTACAGCAATATTTTCCTATGGAATTTTATGGGAAAATGATGATTTTTTTATGACAACATTAGAGTGTCACCACAGAATACATTCTTCAAACTCTAAAGTCGGTTTGTAAAGTGATTTACTTTTAGATGCAGTTTAAGCTAATGGAATAAGTGGTTATTGCAATAATATAATAAAATCATCATTTTCCCATAAAATCCCATACAGGAATTCTGCTGTATATCAACAGAACCAACAACACTAGTGATTTTACTTTAAAGATGTTAAATTTGGTGCCATTAACTAAAAACATTGTAGAACTATGATGCATGTTTGTACTACAACAAAACTCAACCCAAATAAGCCTAGGGGTGCAGCTATCAGGTGAATATGCAATCATAATGGTAGAGCATGCACTGGCCGTGATGTGTAAACATTCCTTACTTTCACAATGACCCTCGTGTAGGTACCAAACTCAAGGCATATACATTAAAAATGTTCATTTCTATACTACATTAGCTTGTCTGACTTTGGAATTATTTTAACTGTGCTTTCCAGAAACCTGAGCTAGTAAGCTTCTGAAAATATTAATGAAAGTACCTCATATGGTTTGTCTTCAAACCAAAACTCTTATGGGCTGTGTTCTTTGTTAAATGAAGTTTAGAAAACTATAAACTGAAATTGAGTATACAGGATCTTGTATAACCTTCTAGACATTTAAATAGAGAAGAACTGAACCTTGGCTGCCGATAACCATTTTAGCGGATGCTAGTGTTAGTTCTCTGACTCATTATGATACCAGAAGCCTAGAATGTAGTAATGACTCTGGGCGGTCAGCCTACGCATTAAGAGTAGCTTAGCCTACTTCAAATTACCCACCGTTGTTAAAACTCAGGAACCCCCACGCTAAACTAATTACTTACGTACGTAGCTTCTTAGGCATACCATATTGGGTGGAGGTCCTCCAGTCGGCTCCAAGGTTTGTAATGGTACAGATGGCACTACAAGTGGTACAGGAGGTGGCCTACGCATCATGAGGCCTGGAGGTATCTCTGGAGGAGGCTGGAACGGAGGATAGTAATGTGGCGGAGGTTGACTGAACTGCTCCCATGATGACGGAGGGACTTCCGGTGGTGGGTACTGAGGCACACTTTGAACTAAGGGTGCGGCTACCGGAGGTAGAACTCTTGTCTGAAAACCATGTATTGTCATAAATAAATATCAAGTATAAGATCTAACACGCAGGCAGCAGTATATTGAAAACAAGATCAGCTAAGCTATAATAACTACCAAAACTGATTTAAGCTGCCAAAAATTAAATTGATACAAATCATTTGTTTAATTTATATTACAATATTGTTAAACAACTAATATACTAAATATAATCTATCGATTGAGTCTATCAACAACCACAGTTGACTCATCTGTTATCACCTAGTTCCAACTAGTTATCACTGACCCCTGTAAGTACTAGTAGTGACTTTATAATTAATTTGAAACTAATTTTACTACTGTGTAGCTATTTTGACTGGCCAGCCACACCTTTTTACACCAATGACTTATCACACAAAATAACTATAATACAAATGTGTTGAACTTCACTACATAGTATGAATTTATTTACTTTTGATTTGTATTTTTGTTGCATAGGCTCCGACAAAGGTACTGAAATATAAGCCTAATGATTCTTTACATTTAAGTTCTCGTTTGACTATCAAATTATTATACATACAACACTAACCAATTGATTTGATTTATCATTAACTTCATATCTAAGATAACTCTGGAAGCTGGCAGAAAAATACCAAAAATACAATAAATTACCGAACAACATAACCCTACATAGGGCTCTTAAATTTAAAACATCATCCAATACTCATGGAGGATTCCTCCAGGTAGACAATAGCTAAAATTATAATTATGTAGATAAATATATTACAGCCATATAGGTATATTCAAGTATATACAATTTTTTAGACTTGTTTCACTATTACAAAAGTATATTATTGTTTTAAAACTATTTAAGAATGTACGATTCAGTTTGTAATTTGTATTATATACTAATGTAGAAACGTCTTTTTACTTGAACACAAAATTATTTCTAGAGACATTTTAAAACAATGTAGTTTAAAATTAACTTACCTTTTTATATTAACAAAATTTACACTATAACTTTATAAACTGATTATTTGCGCAATCTGGTTATCACAGAGGTTTCCTCCCAGTAACTATCAAGTTTTTGCGCTCACCCTGTTGAAGAGTTTAAAAATGGCAAATGAGAACACGATTCTTAAATGTGCAATAGACGGCTAGAACCCTATTACACCTGAAAGACATATATATTAAAAGAAACAAAGAGACACGAGGGAAACCTCCATGAAGTGCCTATGTCTTAAATAGTAATAAATTTAAAATCAATTTGAAAAATACTTAATTTAACATTTGTTTCTAATTTATAGGAACTTTGGATAATATAATTATATTTTAGTGGCTCAGTAGCTAACTAAAACCGTGGAACCAAGGCTAACTTAGGGCGCCCGACCGTGCGGTGCTAAAATACATGAGAACTAATGACTAGATTCCACAGGCACTGCTTACTGGAATCTGTTATCCTCATTTTTAGTGGTTTACGTTTTTATATACCTTATATAACAAGTTTATACCTTGTACAACAATTTTGAGTTTTTTCGGATTAACTGCGATTTTGCTTAGCCGGGAAGCCTCGACTCGACTTTATCGCGGTTAATCGGGATTTGACTGTACTTATCAAAATTTCTTAAACTACATAAAAGAATTTGTGTTTTACCCTGATTTAAGACTAGACCGTTTGCTTCGAACCAATTCACAGCTTGTTGCATGGTATTTTCTACAGACTTTAGAGAAAAACTAGTTACATCACAGCCAACACTTAAAAAAGTTGTATCATCTGCAAAAATTGAGGTTAAAGATTGACTAATTTTCATCTGGCAAATCATTAATTAATACAATAAACAAGAGTTGGGCCTAGTATGGAACCCTGAGGTACGCTTACCTTCACTTCTAACCTATTTGATTACTTCTTACCAGTATCTACATAATGAGACCTTCGGAGTAAATAAGATTGAAAGAAGTGCAAATAGTGACCACTAACACCATAGTACTTTAATTTACCTAGGAGAATATTGTGGTCTACACAGTCCAAAGCTTTGCCCAGATTACGAGTAACATCTGAATACACAATTAAATTAAAAGTATAACAAAAACTTACCTCTGCATAAACATCAGAGGATTCTCCTCCAGGTGGTTTTGGTTGCATTAGTGGATCTGGTGCCTGGCTCAAGTATGTTGGCGTTTTCTAGCCATACCACGTACTCCCCAGATGATGATTGTGTGGAGGATTCCTTCTATCAGGAGAAGGAGTGTGACGCCTTTTTCTGTAGGGATATCTCCTAGATGGTGAGAAACTAGAAGATCTCCGTCTGTAATGATGCCTTGGTGATCGACTTCTGCTACGACTTCTCCTTCGCTTTGGACTTCTTCTTGTAAACCATTCACTTTCCCGCCACCTTCTAGAGGGAGAGTGCATCTCTCGATACCTCGGAGGGGTTTTGGAATCTCGCCGCCTCGGAGGAGTTTTAGATTCTCTTCTTCTAATAGGACTGTTGGACTCCCTCCTTCTGGGAGGAGTTTTTGAATCCCTCCTTCTTGGAGAGGTGTCAGATTCTCGCCTGCGAGGAGGTGTATGTGATTCCCGCCCTCTCGGAGGGGATGAAATGGAATCACGCCTTTTATGTGAAGGTGAAGGAGACTCTCGCCTCTTGTGGGAGGGAGAGATGGACTCTTGCATTTTGTGTGAAGGGGAGGCAGACTCACGCCTCCTTCTGTATAATGGTGAAGGAGATCTACGTCTCCTGTAGAGTGGAGATGGTGACGATCTTCTCCTCAAAGGTGAATTACTACCTTTATGCTTGGGAGATAATGAATCTTTCTTATTGTATTCAACGCTTTCCTTCCTGTATAATGGTAAGCTTCCCTGTTTATGATGAGAAATATCTTTTTCTCCAGATTCTTTATTACTAATTGTTTTAAGAGGTATAGATTTATTTTCAACAATTTCATAGATTTTACGCTGTTCTTTGATATCATCCATCATAACCTTTTCTATTTGTTTTATAGGGCGTGAGTTCACTCTTTTTGAGCTCATTTCAGGGTCAGTGTTAGGTCCAGTTTTATTTCCTTCATTTCCTGCAGGTTTTACCACCTTAGTAACTGATGATATGGAAAAACTTACTCCAGAGTTTTTCTTTTCTACAGTATTAGAATGAACCATAGGGCTTTCTTTTGAGGTTTCCTCTTTCTGTTGATTCAGTGGCAAGACACCTTGGGTTTGGTTCTGGATTTGTCCCAGTTTTTTCAATGTCTCAGCAATAAGATCAATACCAGAAATGTTTGCCCCTGAGGATGCTAGTTTCTCTTGTAACTCCTGGAAAAGATTCATTACATCTGGTTTTGTATCAGGTGTAGATTTGGGTTCATTATTTTTTTTATTGTCAGAAGCTATAGCATCTTCCTTACTTTCTGGTGGAAAATAAAACATGTCTTGGTCATCTTGACCTTTTTCGTCCAACTTAAAATCTTCTTTTTGAGCTTTCAAACTTTCAGGTTTAGATTTCATAACTTCTATTGAAGTGGACTTTGGCTTATCAGGAAAGATTTCTTCTTGATCTCTAAACATGTCCTTGCCTGACTTTTCCCTCCTTTCAACATTCTTAGAAACATATCTCGACCAATCTTCTCCATCATTGTACAAGTCTTGGGATTTTTGTTTGCTGCTTTCATGCAGCTTGGGACTTTCTTTAGGTCTAAAAAATTGTTTGAAACTTCCTCTAAATAATGTTCCACGGCCTCTACCCCTTATCTTTCCTCTTTCTATAAACCCCCCTCTACCTTTACCACGAAAACTAGGTGAAAATTTAAAATCTCTTTCTTTTGTCTCAGGCTTTTTTGACCGAGTTCCCACATCCTTTGATCTTTTGCTACTTCCAGCTTCTCTTTCATTGTCAAACGATGTATCACTATCATAGTGCCTACTACTTTTTGACCTATTACTAGATTTTCTTGGTTCATCTTCGAATCTTTCCAAACTGTCTAAATGTTTTAATTCTTCCTCTAATTGGTTTATCTTTTCAGTTAACTTTTGCTTTTTGTTTAAAGGCTTAGGCATCTTCAAATTTAATGTTACTTTTTCACCAGTTTATGTTTGAATACCTAAAACAGGACCAACATACTTAGTTTTAACTCATTATATATTTTTGTAATATCATTCTACAACAATTAGCCTTTTTACACAACAAGATAATGAGAAGCAATAATTGTTATTATCACACACAACTATTAAAAAAGATACCCATTTTAATGTAGATAACCAAGCATTTTACAAATCATGCATTCAAACAATTTCAACCACTGATTAACATCATAACAACTACCTATCCATGTTTAAAAACGGTAATAATACACATGTTTAGAAATAATCCTCTGTATCAGAATTTCTCATACAAAATGTTTTTGAACAACTTCTTATTTACCAGAATGAGACTTTGCATTTGCTGTTTTTCGTATGAGAGGTAGATAGCGTGAAAAGGGTTCCGCTTATGGGAGGAAGGCAAGTAAGGAGGGTCTTTGTATCTGAATCACCCCGAAATTTGCTTACTTATTTAAAAGAGAAAGACCCCTAAAAGTAAAAGCCCCTTAAGAAGAGAGAACAGTAAGTTAAAGACCTGTAATGTGGTTATTAGTCGATGAATTTATTTAATTTTATTATGTTTAAACCCTTATTTATAAGGTATATAGCACATACATAAACAATACTTAGTGCTGAAAATACATTTCCTTCTTGTCGGTTGTTATTTGAAAGTTAACAATGTACTGCAGTTACTGCAGACTTTGTTTTGAAAATTATTTGAGTTAATACTTAATAGTAAAAACAAGAAACTTAAATACAACATTTCTTCAATTTTTAGATGTGAGTCACAGTCTTATAAAAGGAAAAATGGAAATTTGGTTCATCGGAGGCATTAAAACATTTAACTAACTTTAAAACAAAGTTTATTTCATAACAATCATTGACATTGTTCTTATGAAACGAATTTCAAGGTCATGGCCACTACTACACACTCTTAAAGGATTTTTATTTTTGAACACTACATCTTGGAACTGTTTTAGGCAGTTTTACTTTAAGGCGATAAATTATTCTTGAAGTAGGCTTAACACTTTTTTACCGAAACCCTATTCTACATAACACTAAGCGAAACCCTCGGTCTGAGAGACCTTCATAAGTATTAGCGTATACCGGAGAGCTCTATGCGCGCTATGTGCATAGCTTCATGAGATCGTTCCGTCAGGTCACAAATTTTAATTAAATTAAACAAAATTATTATCTCTAGCTAGTGAAAGAGGTTGGAGGAAGGTACTATAATGATGGACAGTACAACCATGACAGTATAGGAATTATATTTCCGAAGTGTCCGGCATAGAACCCTTCATAATTGTATTTTGTCATGGACCGTTTCAACCCCTAGGTCATCTTCCGCATGTAAGTACATTCAGTAATGTGTTAATTTTAATATAAAATTTTAAGATTCTACTCAAATAGGCCTAGGTAAAACCGTCCATAAGACATCCATCTAATTCAGGTGGTCTAGGGGCCACTGTTATCATGCAACATACTTTGCTTTGAGACACCGACCACTGTTAGAGGGTATTTTAAGGTGAATAGGGTATGTGTGATGAGTGTTTAGATGGTGGTGATGAGTTTTGTTACAAATTAGGGCCGACTGTTCCCTAGATTGGGTCATTAATTTGTAGCCCAACGACCAATGGAATGGACCAACGGCCTAGCGTGACTTCCTAACCACAGGAGTGGCCATCGTTAAAAGTCATCACTGCGCCCGGGAATCGAACCCGGGCTGATTTGGTTGGTTTTGTTATGCTAGAACACTTTAAAGTTATAATAATTGGTAGACCCAATATATTTTTTTCAATAAGTTACTTTAAAACCCAAGAAAATGTGTTTGATACAAAGGCCTGGTTTGATTTCCTAGTAAATTGAATAAATTGAGTCTTATCATAACTCCTGGAATTATGTATAATGCATTATAAAAATCTAACGTTGGCAAGAATGTCTAACGTTTCGGAATAAAGGCTTGCAAAAGTATCAAAATTGGGTGACGCTAGACAAAATGTATGCATCTGTTGTAGTGTTGATAATATTATTGTGCTAAGTCGTTAGCCTACTGTACTTTGTAACCGAGTCTATTTTGCTTGTCTATCGAAATTCAAGAAGAAAATAGGAATAAGTAGAATTAGTTTGAAGAAATAAGTGTATATTTTGGCTAAATTATATTAAGTACACGGTACTCACCATTCGGTTTTCTTCCTTTATCTGGTAAAAACTAACTGCTCAAAACAAAACTGTAACAAGAATTCAGCTACAAAAACTAAATACAAAGATTAAGTAAGTTAAGTAAAGGCTAAGTTGTATTATAAAGAAAATGTATTTATATAATCGAATTGCCAATACAACTAGCTGCAGCGTATAAAAGCTAACACAATGAACTTCCTTGCCGAATCAAATATTTATAACAAAGGTGATGCAAGACAAACATATTAAATTTAAGTTTAAGAATAAAGAAACCATTATTATAAGCCGCTTTAATAGATCTATGCTTCCAGGGAAATCTTTCATAATCTTTAAAGTAAACAACAACAACAAAACAGTTTAAAACATTATTTGCTATGTGTACTACGTGTTGTAACAGCGGTGCCCAGAGCTACTTATTGCATTGATTTTAAATGTATATTTAAAGTCAATGCTTATTGAAAAAAAAAAAAATACGGCGTTTCAAGTATTTTCAGAAATAAATATTGTTGCGTGCTAATCGTTCAGTTGATTACAAATAAAAATATGTAAGTATTTATAAACACAGGTCTCTAGAATATAGAAACAATTACTTTCGAGTTTCGTGTAATTTCTTATCTACTTTGGCGTGGAGCAGCTATATTGACTTTAAAATCAATGACCGCTCCATCTGGCGCCACCTGCTCTATTTGTTGAGCTGTAGTAGGTGTGCCACCGGTACACACTCTTTAGCTTATCAGTGTTATCATGTAATTGGAAATTAACACAGATAGACGTTTTATAATTTGTTTAAAGACCTAAATTTTGAAAATATTAAACTACAAAATTTGATTTCTCATAAGACACACGCTCTAAGGCCCATTCTCCACGAGCGGGCAAAACGCGGCCGTTTGCCGGCGCTCCCGCTCGAAAATTTTGACCATTCTCCACGAGCGTTTGATTGAACGGCGGCAAACGGCGACCAAACCGCGAGCAAACCGCTCTCCCATTATCCACGGGCAGGCAAAACGCGACTGTTTGCCGGCCTGAGTGTCTATTGAGCACTGATGACAGTGATGAGGTGGGTGAACAGCGCGCAAACCGCTACGAGGAGAATGGCAGGCGGTTCTCCGGCGCGCGGTTGTGACGCCTCCTCGAGCATGCGACCCGCTCACCCGCCTGCAAACGCGTCCTCCCGTACCGGCAACCTGCTCATGGAGACGGCTCCATTTAAACCCATTGGTTCTGTTACTCGCGCGGTTCAGACGTCGGCAAACGGTCGCGTTTTACCCGCTCGTGGAGAAAGGGCCTAAGTCTTCATTTGTCTTAGAATTGAATACTAGGGTTGTATCATCAGCATATTGAATCAAATTGTTTGAATCCATTTGGGAGCCAATTTATGTAAATTAAAAATAGAATGGGACCGAGTATTGAACCTTGGTGAACACCACATTGTATCAATTTTGGTGAGGACAAACTGTCTTCAACCTTTACTTTTTGGGTTCTATTTTCATCCAATCATTAGCGTTACTTATAACTTAGGGTTTGTAGGCATCACAAAAAAAGCGGTTCAAACCCTTGTGCCTGCGCCGAGAATAGAACCCACGACCTTGTGCTTTGCTAGCCGTGATTCTATCCACTGAGCTACGGACGCAGGCGAGACTGTGGATATTGTTTAGCCTTGAAAACAGGTCTAACAAATTAACTACAAGTTATAGACATTGATTTTAAATGTTTAGGTAAGGTTATTGAAAGTCAATGTTATAGACGTATGAGGATTTACTAAAATTTTTGTTAGAAATGTTCATTGGTAAGCCTACGGGAGATATTCCCAAAATAAAAAATTACAATCAATGCCGCGTTTCGTAACCAGTGACTCGATGTGCATATAACCTGCCCAGACCCCACGTCACCTACATGTTACATTACCTTGTCTGTGTATATTGAAGTAGCACTGAAGAGGTTAAATTCAAACAAAGCTTTCCTTTTTAGCGTTCAAACAAACTTACAAACTTTGAATGTAATCCGTTTAGCCATACACACGCTATCGTTTACAAAGTCAGAAAACCCCACTCAAACAATATATCTATATATGTTCTGCCTTAGCCTTATGTCTTAGAAAGGTAAGGATTCCCATTCTCTCATCTTAGCTCAATTTTTCTAATGAAGGTAATTTGCTAATGAAATATTAACCAATACAGAACAGTTTTTGTAAAGTTGTAGTGGTATGAGTATAGATAAGTAGTGGCTTAGTTGCATCTCTAGCTGCAGTGTCGAAGTAAAAAATGCATATGCCAGCCAGGGTTATCTGGGTAGTGGGTAATTAAAGGAGTTTTGCTAAAGAATAAAGAGGTGTAAATGACGAAATGTCAAATAATGAATATAATAATACATGAGTCTATAAGATATTTCCAGAAAATATTAATCAACACAGGCTTAAGCAATCGTATTAAGCCCCATAGTACGCGGGAGCTTTTTAATTTCCAACTAAACAAGCAAAAATACTATCCTCTTGTTGTCGTGATATTTTTGACGTGATCGGTGGGTTTGCCCGCTTTCTTCTCACACAAACTTTTGTTACTTTTGAAACTTTCTTGATCTTATAATAATTATTATAGTGTTAAATAACCATTAGTTAGCAAATAACAAACATTGCTCTGGTTGTTTTTAAATTGCAGCAAACCCAATATAGTAGCTAGTAATTTAACCACAATGGCAGCTATATTAATCATAAGCAGATAGGTTGTAGACGTTGTAGACTGCCAACCGGTAACGGAGCTTCGAAAACCTTTATAAATTGTAGGGTTTCCTTTACGAAATTTAAAATGAGGTGTCGTGTCATATGGTAGGGCAATCGAAAGTCATTTCGGACTTATCTCCCCTAAACCCTAATTTCATAGGGGAGGCAAACCCCCGACTCAGTCAAAAGGTACTTTAAAGTACCCTAATACATTAATTATATTGACTATTAACAAGCGTGCTTAAGTTCAATTGAAAAATGTTCATAAATAGGGAACTTTTAAAATATTATGTATATTTGGTACACACTGAATAATTTGCAATTGTGTACACTAATGTGTTAATAATTGTGGGTATATTTTCAATACCCACAATTTCCTACTATTCCCCTATAGGCTACTATTCCCCCTCCAAAACCGGGAGCTCTCGCTGGCATTTTTGTATTTTTGTTATCCAACTGACTGAGCACAGAGACGAATAAGGTAACAGTACTGGGTCCTTCAGAACTGATATAAAATAATTAGCTCATTATTTAATGAAAATTATGGTCACTATACATATCCAATATTGAGCAAGTTCTGCCTTCAGCTCATTATTTAATTAACCCACCCAAGTACCAGGGAATACAGTAGATCAGTAGACTCTAAGTGGAAAAGAAGAGTGTTCCAAGGTGGCTTATCATTAATTTCCAAAGATGGTTGGGTAAGTCAAGCTTTATATACCCCCATAATCCAAAACTTTGGATAGGGATAGTTTCACCATTCTTCGCATTATTATATAATCGACTTGACTGGTATATTGTGCCAGCTGCCAACGAGGGTGCCGAAAGTCAGATAATTTGTATGATAATGTGAGCGTAGTCTTATTCCTGATTGTGAAATGACGGCCTTTTAGAGCGAGTTTAATTTCTATCCAAAGAATTCAAAACGAATAAGCCAGCTATTTCATACTATTCTGCAGAGCTTTTTTGTTTTTAATTTGCCGGTCAATATATTGGTAAGAAAGAAAATATAACACCATATTTTTATAAGTATCAATACTTTATTAAGACTAAAACTAAAATACAAAATAAGGAACATGTACATTCATCCTTTACATCACACGCATAAAGTGCCCTTTAAAATTAACACCTATTATGGTCAGTAGATCCAAACGATGGTAATATGTTTGAAGAAAATTTCGTGAAGCTAACTATGAAGTTTTTTTGAAATTGTTTGACAGGCCATGCGCCTCTGAACAATGAGATTTTCTTTGGTTAATGCGTGTTGTTTTGCATTTTGCATTATGTGCCGAGTGATTATAATACTGATTACCATCACACGTATCGTTAAATTACTATTGAAAGAACAGTCTATACTTTTATATTTACAAACAGATGTACTAAGCACATAACCATTTGTACTTTCACGTTTGTTTAGTTATCCAATTAAAATTAAATAATGGTTCAGTGTTTAATAATGAAACAAATAATATAGTGGTTACAGTAGTAATATTTGACCAAACAAATAATATAGTTGACTTTAAAAAGTCTCCTGGTATTGTTTATATGCTGCTTCTCTTTCAACGTATTTCAGTCGAGTCTATACTTTTGTGATTATGATCGGTTACATAAAAATAACAAACCAATAAAAGGAAAATTTTGATGCCGTTGATAGATTTTTTAGTAACGATCGAAACCATAAATATATACATTGAACTTGACCAGCAGGGAAACAATGTAATCAGTTCTATATGGCCAAACAATTTGTAGTCTACTCTACAGTACACCAGTTAAGGTTGGTACGCTTGATAAAGGATGGGGTTTCCTGCAGTAGGCTGCTGCGCTGCGTAGCCGATAGCTGAAGCCTTGGGTTTGACAGTGGAGTCTGTGCTGTCCAGTGTAGGCGCTGAGCCCAGGGGCTGCCTTGGGTGCTGGAGCAGCAGCGTACTGAGGAGCGGCTACAAACTGTGGCGCTACATACGCTACTGACTGCGGCCTCACTGCGTACTGAGGAGCTCCGTGCACTGCAGGGGACGAGGCCTGTAATAATAATAAATAGTTTATTGCGAGAACATTATAAAAAATGTATAACAATCGTCAAGTTATCTATAAAGCTAAAGTCTGTCTGTCTGTCGCAAACTGAAGTGAATGAACGTCGATTTCGTTGGGTTCGCTTAAAGATTGAGCTCATTGAAGAACTGGATTGTACAGTTGAGGTCCATGAATGAACTCTTTTCGAGCTCCACTTTTCAGTCCGCACTGAAGCAGAGAGTCGTGTCGTCTGCGTACTGGACGAGTCGCCCTTCTTGTACAGACGCACCAACGTCGTTGACGTAGATTACACCAAACGTACATCAGCTGCTGTCCAGTGTAGCCGTGTAGGCGCTAAGCCCAGGAGCAGCTTGTATGCAGCAACGTTTGAGGAGCGGCTACAAAGTATGGTGCTGCATATACTAATAAGTAAACTATCGCAAGAGAGAAGGAAGTCATGCATAAGTAGAGGGATTGAATCCAAGAAAGGCTGTACTATAACGAAAATTAATTGTAACTTTTACAGGCTGCACTGTATCTGCACCACGTGATCAAATGAATGGGTCAGATTAAAAGAAAACGATGCTTGTGATCGACAATGACTTGTATGCTATACCTTTGAAAGCTAGTATTCACGTCCTTAAATGTACAGAACACATTGACTACTAACCTCCAAGTACTGCTGAGTCTGTTGTTTGCGCACCAGCTGCTGAGGAATCTGTTGGTACTGCTGAGGCAGAGCTTGAGGAGGCTGAGGCAGTTTCACTCGGATCTCTGTTGGCTCTCTCGACACTTCAGCCTTGAAACCCTGTTTGAACGCATTAGACAAAGATGTATATACTCGTATTTAGAGATTGAATCTGCACCTACCCTTTTCTATTAAGTAGTAAATTAAGGAGTGTAAGCTATTCTCTAGGTGGTTAGAAGAAACGTTAGTATTTTAAGGATTGTAGTTCTCACTTCTGAAATATTGAATAGCGGTAAGTTCTGTGTTATATTATACCTACATGCATTAGACTGTTTTGTAAATGTTTGCCACCATGACACTTATCGTTCCTGGGATATCCATCGGTTTCTTATGACATTTACTAGATACGCCCTCTTGTTGCGCATCTATAGACTATATTCTATAAATTAGCAAATGAACTACTTTGATAAGTTTAACCATGCCGTCCTGAGGTTTGTCGTCTATGAGGTATTTAAATACATCACGAATGTCGTCTGTATGACTCCTAAATCAACCGGTTCCTCAATATAAATATCCAAAGACCAAAACCTCCGAAGTAAAATATAAATCGCCAAATTTCTATAGAGCAAAAACAATTACATGCATCCAAAAACCTTCAAATGGTCAAAATTAAACCGGTAGATAACCAAATATCCTGTTTTACCTCCTTAGGGTCGGCTGTGTATGTGACTGTCCTGATGTAGCCGTCGCTGTCAACCACGCTGTAACTGCCAGAGATCTTGTCTCCTTCTCTCTGCTCCTTGCGGTTTTGGTAGTTCGTGAACTCATCGTCCTTTACATCAAAACTGAACTGGTAGGCTGGGTTGGGCTGAAACAAAATGTCAACTCAAAACGGTTGTTTCACTAAATTTTCCAAATTCATTCTCGCAACAAAATTTATGTGCTTAAGTTTAGGGGATTTGAATGGGTCAATATTAAAATTTAAAGCAAGTACTCATAAACGTCAAAGTTACCGTACGTCAAGATTCATTTTGATTTTCTTTTCAGCTAACACCATGATATTATATATATCAACGAGTTGAGATATAATGGAATTCTCTAGCACAAGAGTGTTTCAAATGAAGAAATGACTTTGATTACAACGGTACCAGCTGATTGTATCGAACACAACTTTCTATTGCACGAAACCTGATAGAGCAACTTATCCAGGCTCGCGGAAGTGGCACGAACTTGCGGTCAGATTACGCAAGGCCGAGGAGTTATCTGATGATTAGAAAGGACTCGTGTGTGTGTGATGACCTTGGGCCGGATATCAGCAGATAGCCGGAAGTGCAAGGTATAAAGATTAGGGAAAGTAGTGGCGTAACTTTCACTGGTGCACCGTTACGTCATGTGTGATAATTGCCCGGCGCTGCATTCTCGGAGGTGATTGGTACAGTTCACACAGGACCGGTGTGACAAAGGCACGTAACTACAGACAAAAGGTGTCGACACGAATCCTTGTACGGGGACTTATTAGTTACGACTTTATTGGGTTGGTTTATCACCCGGGTATGCTGAGAGAGTGGTTTCTTTTAACGGCGTGCAGTAACTCGCTACAGGGCCTCGTTCCTGTAGATCTGAACAGAACTTCAATCTAAGATAATGTTTGTTGTGTTACAAAAGGTTGTGTTGGACAAAATATCGACCCGAAACCAATAACACTGATGTATCATAATTCTCCATCGACCGTATGCAGAATCGATGGGTGCTTATAAAGTATCGGTGTCGAGTCTGTATCAAGCAATGTGAAAACGATCATTAGATAAGTTGGGCTTAAATTTAGAGATATTTGAAGTTTAGTCTTTGTGGAGTTAATTGAATGTGTGAAAGATTTAAATACATCACGAATGTCGTCTGTATGACTCCTAAATCAACCGGTTCTCAATATAAATATATCAAAGACCAAAACCTCCGTAGTATATAAATCGCCAAATTTCTATAGAGCAAAAACAATTACATGCATCCAAAAACCTTCAAATGGTCAAAATTAAACCGGTAGATAACCAAATATCCTGTTTTACCTCCTTAGGGTCGGCTGTGTATGTGACTGTCCTGATGTAGCCGTCGCTGTCAACCACGCTGTAACTGCCAGAGATCTTGTCTCCTTCTCTCTGCTCCTTGCGGTTTTGGTAGTTCGTGAACTCATCGTCCTTTACATCGAAACTGAACTGGTAGGCTGGGTTGGGCTGAAACAAAATGTCAACTCAAAACGGTTGTTTCACTAAATTTTCCACATTCATTCTCACAACAAAATTTATGTGCTTAAGTTTAGGAATTTGAATGGTCAATATTAAAATTTAAAGCAAGTACTCATAAACGTCAAATTACCGTACGTCAAGATTAATTTTCATTTTCTTTTCAGCTAACACCATGTTATATATCAACGAGTTGAGATATAATGGAATTCTCTAGCACAAGAGTGTTTCAAATGAAGAAATGACTTTGATTACAACGGTACCAGCTGATTGTATCGAACACAACTTTCTATTGCACGAAACCTGATAGAGCAACTTATCCAGGCTCGCGGAAGTGGCACGAACTTGCGGTCAGATTACGCAAGGCCGAGGTTATCTGATGATTAGAAAGGACTCGTGTGTGTGTGATGACCTTGGGCCGGATATCAGCAGATAGCCGGAAGTGCAAGGTATAAAGATTAGGGAAAGTAGTGGCGTAACTTTCACTGGTGCACCGTTACGTCATGTGTGATAATTGCCCGGCGCTGCATTCTCGGAGGTGATTGGTACAGTTCACACAGGACCGGTGTGACAAAGGCACGTAACTACAGACAAAAGGTGTCGACACGAATCCTTGTACGGGGACTTATTAGTTACGACTTTATTGGGTTGGTTTATCACTCCGGGTATGCTGAGAGAGAGTGGTTTCTTTTAACGGCGTGCAGTAACTCGCTACAGGGCCTCGTTCCTGTAGATCTGAACAGAACTTCAATCTAAGATAATGTTTGTTGTGTTACAAAAGGTTGTGTTGGACAAAATATCGACCCGAAACCAATAACACTGATGTATCATAATTCTCCATCGACCGTATGCAGAATCGATGGGTGTTTATAAAGTATCGGTGTCGAGTCTGTATCAAGCAATGTGAAAACGATCATTAGATAAGTTGGGCTTAAATTTAGAGATATTTGAAGTTTAGTCTTTGTGGAGTTAATTGAATGTGTGAAAGATTTTAATTAGTAATGTTCAGTTTCTTGATAGTTGATACACTGCTGGTTCCAAGTTAAACCAAATAATGTTTATTCGCGATTAGGTTGCATTAATTTTTAAATTTGTATCATAACCTTAAATTTTAATCATTAGGTATGGTACATAAGTTTTTGTTCTGCGATCAGGCTTTTTCAGTTGTTCTTCTAGCTTTAGAAGAGAAGTTTCAAGAGAACGTGTGGTGTAGTTTTTCTACAAAGTTATCGGTATTCTTGCATAACGGCTACTTCTCAAGAAGGCATATTATCTTTAAACTCGAGTATGTAAGACCATTCAGAGCCTGATCTCAGACGTTCTGTTGGTCAAAACCGTATTACACTATGCCATGAAATCTAGGTCACGTTTTATCTAGTCCAATGTATATTTAATGGAAGTATAACTAACACACGTATTATCCAAATTCGGCACGTGGTTTACAAAGTAAAAACCTGGCGCAACCAAACCAGCAGGTTTCAATAAACCACTTATTAGTGCTAGTATATCCTTTCACTCGGATTTGTTGAAACGTCTCGTTGGTTTCGTAATGTTGAACTTTCCTCGGCTCCGACTCGCCGCTCACGTCAGGGGCGTGGTGTTCCGTCCTCACTTATCTTACTTCTGGTTCCGAAACCGATGAACCGAGCAAAGGTTGACCTGATCATATTTTAGGTTATCTAACTATGCGAAACAGCGTGAGTACTATGTATTAACCTACTTCGCTGAGTGTTATGGGTAAGAGTTTAATGTCTGTAAATAAATAGTTTATTGCGAAAACATAATAAATTACATGTTGTGCAATCGACAATGTATTGGCTGAAAATGTTCATAAATTCTGATATTGAAACTCAGAATATTGAAAATTCAATTCGGAAATTGTTCCACTCTAGCCCATTTTCAGTCAAATTGTTCCATTATCTAGTCACGTGGTATTGAACGATCAATTATAACTCGCACACGCTGCAAACAGCTCTTGCAATTAGGATTTTAGACACGTTTAAGGCATTGACACACCTTTTATCAAATTTGGTGAACGGCTGTCAAGTTGAACTCCTACCTGAGAAGACAAACTTTCACAATAGCGTTATCCCATTCTGTGTGATCGCATTTTGATGTGAAAATAATACATACAAGTTTCAAGAATGTGAAGGCAAGATAGTGTCAAAATTTTAAATTGTTGAACGATGGTTTGCACAAATTTCTTTTTTGAGCTTCGCGATTGTGCTAAGGGTTTTGCAGATTGTCTCTAGAAAACTTCAGCAACCATTCTATGTGATCAAACTGTAAGAAAGGTGTTGATAGGTTAAGTATTACAAAGTGTGAATTAAATATTTGTATTAGTATTTGATTATTCGATGAGTTACACAGCAACTCTAAAATACAGTGGAACCATATGCTTTTAGGTAAAACAGTTAACACAATTAAAACAGTTAGAGCATTGCCATCTTTGTAAGGACTTTTGTTAATAGTTTGGTGTAACTTTCACTTTACCTAAAGATGGCAGCATGACTGTCAGAAAGCCTAGTGGTAAATAAATCACTTTATTGGTTTTTTATTTTTTCAAAATATAATTTTACCATTACAATAATCTCCTCATCAAGAATTCAT
Organism: Matsumurasca onukii; assembly: GCA_018831715.1. Classification (NCBI taxonomy): domain Eukaryota; kingdom Metazoa; phylum Arthropoda; class Insecta; order Hemiptera; family Cicadellidae; genus Matsumurasca; species Matsumurasca onukii. Next base: position 4,931,461 of record CM032061.1, read on the forward strand.
TTTGTAATAATGTTTTAATAAAGTTAAAAGTTAAAATCGAATTGATACAACTATTGATTTTTAACACGCACCTAGTTTCAAATCTTACCTTAAAACTTATTTTTCTTACCTAAACTTCCCGAGATATGTTTAAACGCTCTTTTTGTAGGTATAATTATTTGATATAGCTCTACAATATTTTTGTGAATTATGATTGTGACGTGAGGAAAATAAACCAGGTTTCTACTAACCTAAAATGTTCGATTGAATCCTTGGTTATGTTAAAGAAATTAATGTACACTTATTCAATAGTAATTAAATGAGTTTCTAAAAGACATGATAGAAACAAAATTGTGAGGATTGATTCCAGTCTGTAATAATCTAAACGGTGGCGTGGGTTCGATCCCCGCAGTCACCACTTACAATTAATATAGTGACTAAATGGTGACGCTAGGTAAAGGTCGAAGTTGAGAGGTAGAGATGACTTTGTAGTCCTAACTTCGCCTCGTTAACGAAACAAACTTTTAACGTTGGCACGGTATAACCCACAGTTACTTGGTACTAGGTAGTAACCAATTTCTTTTAGCAAGTTCTTTTGTAGCTATCCACGAGTCCATACAAACGGTTTTCATTTGGTTTGGTAACGAGAAATGACATATTGACAGCTGTGCACCCTTGTATTTACTCTCAACTTCTACGTCAACATTTTGTCACGTAGTTGAGAGTAGCATCTGGCATGGCACACAAGTACAAGCATTGCTCCGATAACCTATAAGTAGTGTTAGTTGGCTAGTGACCGGAACTGAGGTAGGGTACAGTAGCAACAACAGAAGATAGTGTTGTGTAATGTTGCGCAAGCTTTCACCTTCACGAGACACATGCGCAGGCGCATGCGCTGCACCGTGGGAACCGTTACAGGTGAGGAGTGACATTGTGATGCAACGCCGAGCACGCCACCTTGAGAGTTGTACTTTGGAGATGGTAGATTTAGCGGTCACTGCAATGGGGCCAACTTTGATTAGAACTCATCAGCAGGATGCTCTTAACATTTTACACCATGGTTTGGCTAGCTAGTGGAGATGGCACAGGAATAAGATACGATAGTTCAAAGGATAGTACCAACCAAGAGAATGGATTTGGTTGGATTCACTGTGTGAATGTTGCAGGTAAGGTTGTGTACGTAAGTCAGGAAATCAGTTAAGGCGTGATGTTATTGATTAAATTACCAATGTGTTTACACCCTACTGTTGGTAGAATAGATTATTTAATCTCTTTAAGCCTAAATTTTATCGGGCGAGAGCTTTTATAGTAATAACTTTGTAACGGTTGCAACGGAATTTTTTAAACAACTGAAACCCTTTAACTGTACAGTTTTTATTGCGAATTTCAAACTATATGAACCAATGAATTATGTCATTGAGATATTGCTATGGCAGGGTTTTCCAAGAAACATAATTATGTACGAGCAATACCAGGCAAGGAAACCTTTCTGTATATAATTTTGGGTGAAACCCCAATATTTGGAAGGTTTTCAGTTATTTATTTTCCAGACCTATCTGTATTGAATGAACTTTTCTATAGTAATTTATTATTTAGACAAACTTGTAACATCAAAAGAATCAGAGACATGGGAAACAAACTCAACGCAAAACAAACATGCCAAATTATTACAATCTTCAATTACTATTATAAGGTGAGAGGTGTACTTTGACGTCACAAGCTACCATCCACCTAAGGATAGTAGGCTAATTCAATATTAATTCAAGAAATGAGTCTAAGATATTGCAATTTGCGAGAAAAATATAAGAGAGTTGAATAAAAGTTCTATTTTTCAATTGATTTTAGTCATGATAGTTAGTAATTTATTGTTCGATACGTCTATAAAACATCATTTGTCATGACCTATCATATGGCCTTCAATCAGGGTTCATCGAGGTTAAAGAGGAAACGTCAAGGAGGTTAACAGTCACCATTGTTTATAATTCACATTACTGTGTATTGTGTAACCCTTCTTATGGCTCAGAAATTCGGTTTCATTTTCTGATTAATCTGAATGGCTCAATCTAGAACTCGACCCATTCAACCACACTTGTAACAAGTACATGAACCTTGGCGGCTCTGTGGTTGTGGTCTAGCTGTTGAACTCTGTGATGCAATTCCTTGTATCAATAAAGGTTGACCTTTCCAGACCCGTGGTTCGAGGACTGTATTGTATCTTTTGAAACGTTAAGGATTGTCATGACTGGGAATCATTATCGTCCTCTAATCTATCCAATTATATAATTGATAATGACCTATCAAACTTGTATAGTCATATCATTTCTTACAGTTTTCTAAAATCAATAGTGCTTTGTCCATCAAAATCTCACAATTTTCAACTAAATTAATTGCTCTGATTATTGCGTCATTTTACCCTGTGTTTGTGACAGTTCCACGTAAGAATAAGATCTAATTTGCATGTACGTACATCTGTTAACAAGGTTTTTCAAACGTGACCTTTTATTGCCACAGCATATCAAATCTAAACACGCCTGTTCATACTTATTGTAGTAGTGTATCTTTTCTTTTAAATAGTCAAAAAGAAACTCACGTCATAGTCCTCGGGCTCCGCCTCCTGTCCGGGTCCGGCAGGCAGAGGCCTGAGCTTGGTCTGGTACTGAGGGGCGGGTCTGTAGTACACAGGGGCAGCGGGGGCGGCAGCGTAGTTCTTGGCAGCACTCTGACCCACACTGCTAGAGAAGTACTTGGAGCTCGTAGCCTGAGGAGCGGGCTGGGGCTGGTAGCTAGCAGCTGCAGCTTGCTGGATACACAGGTTAGGTTAGGACAAACAGAACTGTAAGCTCACTACACTGAAATCAGATATTTGCTACTGAAGGGTTCATAAGTTCGGATTACAACTGCGAGACTTCAACGAGTGGTTTGTGTGAAGTCAACAAAGCCTCACCGCTAATCTCAAGAGTCCCAACAACAATTCTAAAAAACGACTGGAAATTTTCCAGCTGAAACTAATGGAAGACTAACTAATGACTAAACTAAAAAAATGGTCCTTCATATATTAACTAAATTTAAGTATAAAACTGTATAGGCTTTTGCTATAGAAGTGTGCAAAAGGGAAAGGCCCCCGGACCCTCCGCTTCGTCGGAGGGTGTCCCATACTCCCGAGACTCTTCCCTTACAGTTTTGATTTCCATTAGGATTAGCTCACCCTGAACAAAGTTCTACGGGACTGGATTGATATGTTGAAGAATCAACTGCTGAAAGGAAACTTTAAATCGCTGAACTGGTGCTGAAAGTATGTTGTTGCAACAATATTACTATGTTCAAGAAATGAATGTTTCTATTCCAGGCTAAGGATCTGTCATATTATTTATTAAGATGGTTTAAGCTGACCTGGTAAGCTGCTTGGTAAGCCTGCTGGTAAGCCTCGTCTCCCGCATCCTCTGCCGCCTGCTGCAGCGCGTACGCCTGCCTAGGTCTGGAGAGGACCGACACTGGCTGGTGCTTGTGAGGGGCTGTCTGCTGCGCGGCCACATACTGCGCGAGCTGCTCCTGAGTCACTCCCAGCACTCCTGTCCACGCCCCCGCCCATATCACCAGTATACACAGCTGTCAACACAAGAGAACACATATAGTCTGGTGATTTTGGAAGGCTAACTTTATTGGAGAACTCTTCATATTGTACACATTAGTCAAGAACCTACATTCAACAGACAAATTTAAATTTGCCCCTTAAAATATGGATCCAATTAAAACGAGCTTATATTATTTAATACAGTTTAATGCAGACATCCAATATATAGTTGATCATAGTTGGTCTTCTTATGAACACGCCAAAAGCCTGACCAATGAAAAATACTGAAACAATAAAGATAGTTTTAAGACGTAATTTTAACGGTTTATATGGGGAAACTTGCAGCCGGTGTGTTGAGAACAAAAAAACTGCTAACTTCTTTCTTACACAGTTGAAGAGGGTTTACTACCTCTTATCACCATGTTTGCTTATAATCGTAGCATAATAGTCGTAGACGGGTAGAGTATTCCATAAGTGGGCAGTTTTTTCATAACCACCTCAAAAATGAGTAGGCTGAATAAAAGTCAGAACAGTTTAGATTATACGTGGCCCAACGATCAATGTGAATCCAAAATATTATTTTCGTTCTCAGTGCTATCCAACAGCCTGAGTCTCTTCTGAAAGGCTAAGAATGTCAATTTTGAATGTTGAAAATTAAATTACAGCACTTCTCAAAGTTCTATTGACTGTCGGGATCTTGTTGTCTGCATTTTGGACGAGTTGTCCACGTTGAACGAAGATTGTTAACGTAGCTCGGAAAGAGTAAACGACTGATTATGGAGCTGATGGACTCCGTAATTCAATCTTTTATTTCCCAACTAAATACTGCGTACGTTTTAATAAACTGTGTTTACTTGCAAATACTTTATATGGTTAGAGCAATGTAAGGGGCTCGTATCCCATAAAAACCCCATCCGAGAAAAACGTTTAGTGCCGTTTTGACTTTCTGTTCCTTGACCTAAGTAGAATGAAGAAACCCTTTTAAAAGGTCTTGCTGAAGGTTGGCAAGTCAAATGGTCAGTTTAGGTTGGCGGAGGAGTCACCTTTTGCTAAGATTGGAAAACTAGGATAGAAAAACTTTTCATTTGTGTTTTAAGAGTTTTGAAAATATTGCCTTATGCACTCTGCACAACATACAGCAGATGGTTATCAATATGCCAAAAGGTGTATAATAAACCACACACACCTTGACAACTGAATAATACCTACATATCTTTATAATAACCATTTCACTCCCAAACCTTTGGACAAATCCATTTATTTATACAACAATAAATAAATTTTACATTGGTAATTGTGGTAGCCTACTTTAGTCAAACCAACAACCAGCCTTCCCAAGCAGAGCAGTTGTACAACAATGAATTCGTAAGAAAAGACCGGAAGGAAAGCAAAGATAAAGATCGTTTCCGTTTGATGGAATTATGCTGAAAAGTGATTGAATAGTGAGAGAAAGTGCCTCGGCTGCTTATCGGGAGCTATTAAAAGAGAAAATAATGATCCAAGGTCTGATAACACATTGCGTCCGCTCCATGATTGTGCCAACTGACAATGAAGCACTTTCATGGTAATTTGATTAATTATACCAACACCTCTTTTGTGCGCGTCTTTATGTAATCTTCACACAGGCCATTAATGAAAACCGACATTGTTTGGGTCTTTATGTAAACCTTTCTTTTCATTATAGTGTTGCTAATTTTAAGCCTAATAATAGATCGTTGCGTGGTTAAGTGGTAGAGTGGACTGTAAAGTCCTAAATTCGCCAAGTTTATAAAGACCTTTTCATTTCATTGAATTTATCGTTTAGCATGTAGAATGTAGCTTTGCCCACAGTCATATACTCGTAAGCTCATTTTAACCATTTTATTCTTTTTATTTTGTGGTTGTATAAATTAAGCACGGGTTTTTATATAATTTATACTTTTTTGTTTGTATACACGTGCTAAAATGTTACGCTGTTTGTTAACCCAAGCATGTAAATAAATACGAGTACATCAGTACATGTCAAAGTAAAAAGAACAGTGTTTTAAATCTTAGCAAATTTACCTTAATATTTTAGTAAAATACTTTGAACAATTAAATATTACATATCAGTACTTAAGTCAAATAAAACTAATATGATTTGCTGCTAATATTACTTTTCTAAGAAGAGAGCGAAAATACAACAATACACTTTATAAGTACCAAAGGAATTACAAGTTATTCCTATTAATTATTCAGTATTAAAACAAATAATTAGTTATTTTTTTGAAAGGAAACGTAAGGATTTACTACAGTTTTACAAATACCTATCTACTACTTAAACCCATAGTTCTTTTTACCGTTACAGTATCCGACATGAAAAATTAGTGGTCACTCCAAGATTCGAACCCGTGTTTAAAAGATTTGAATGTTTTTTTAAGCTTGCCAACATCTGTTGAGTCAAATTGCAAAACTTTATATAGGCTTATATATATATACAGTAGCCAAGAGTGTACCAAGAATTAACAATATCCGATTGGCCAGACCAAGATGGCGATAAATACTCGTTTTGTTACGGTTGAATGAAGGTTTATGGTTACATATGTTGGTTATGGTGACATACAAGTTTGTTTCAAGTTTCATCGAAATTGAATCATAAATGAATTTTTGATCCAGTTTCTAGACCCTTTTAGATAAATTATCTCCCAAATATCATCTGCGCGATAGTTTAGACTCTGGTGCAGTGTTTAATTGTATAAGAATTATTCGGTAAGGCTTAATAAGTGGCTCTCATTAAACAATTTTAAGTTGGATTGTATAAGTAGTGTACTGTGAGATAAGTCGTAATAATAGCACATAAATGTTAGGTTTAAAAAACATTGTACTCCAATGGCTTATAAAACAAAATAGGCCAGGAACTCGAGTTTGAAATAAATAAGTCTAAGAATATTGATCATAGCATTCTTCATATCAACACCAATCTGGCGTTGAATTTAACTAACTTCTAAAAGCGTTCATTCAATTGTTCAATCAGTACAATTTTATTGAGTTAATTTAAAAATATTTCAAAACCTACACTTAAGGGAATACATTTGTTTCAAGATTTAAGACCATTTAAAAGAAATAATTGTGATATACAACATGAAACAGAAATAGGTTCAAATAAATTATACTGCATTTAACGTTGTCTATCTATTGATAACGCTTGAACAGCCTCAATATTTTTGATTTATTGAAAATATCTTACTGTGAACAACTGAACATAATGAGAAAAGTACAATCGAAAGGAAAATAATAGCCTAAAACCAAGATATAAATTGAATTTGAACAATAAATTATGTTACTCAATAGCATATCATGAATGTTTACCATTATTATTATAGTTGGTAAATTTAGCTTAAGTGCAAAGGTTTAGGGTTGTCTAGTTTACTTTTCAATTTAGTGTTTACCGTTTAGGTTTTATTTAGCTGTGAAGTTTGAAAAATCAAGGTTAGTAAACAAATTAGTTTCCAACCAAAAGTTATTAATTTATTTTAATTTACCAATCACATTAACTGTTAGTAAATTAAAATGGCACACTATGGCAATGTTTCCTAGAGAAATCTTTGTACATCATTTTGTTCAAGATAACCTCTAAGTATTTTACAATCGACCTAGCTTATTGTGTAACATGTAAGGTAACATTATAAGATAATGTTTAGTTTGAAACACCTTCCAATCATTATGGTGCCTCACGAATAATACTGTTAACATTTCGGATTAGTTTAAAAGTATTGACCTCTGGCAATTCAATTGTGTTTTAGATACTCTATATTAAATTTTAAGTGCATCCTAATGAATATAGCTGTAGCTTCATTTTAGCAATAAATACAAGCAAACTCATTCTTATCTGTTTTGTTTATTTTTATTGCTAAAGCAAACAATTAAAGTTGATTTAATTATACTAAGCAAAAGTATCATTTAATAACCTTTAAGTTAAAAATATTTAGATCTACGTCAACTTTGAATGCACAAATTCATGAATTAAACTAATTTTAATAACAAAAATGCAGTATTTTTAACGATTTAATTAAACCTAGATATGTGCGTAAATAAGTAGGTTACCTTGATCATGGTAGTCCAGGGGTGAGGTACACACAGACAGACAGACTCCGGAGAGTGCTGCAGGTTTTATACCGGGCCGCGGGTCGGGGATAGAAAGGTGCTGGACCCCCCCCGCACATAACACTGGATACCGGCTACACGTAGTCCATCCACCAGAGTGTAAGCAAGAACAAACACACTGGCAGGGAATTTTAAAATTTCGGTTGGTTTGTAACTTTTAATTTAAAGTACTAACAATTAAAAGTCTTATCAGACAATTTAGAAATTTTTCCGAATTTCAAATTTTAAGACTGATTGGATTTAGAAGGCTTTTGATAATACTTCAATCACTAAATGTTTTATGTTATTATGTAACCTACATATTAAATCCCTTTTTTGGGATTGGAACCCTAATTCAATAATCAACTATGTTTAGAGGTGTGTGTAAAAGTTGACTTATTTAATCTCATTTAAATGTCTCTTTAAAATGGGTTGAAGTAACAAAGATGTATGTAAATTTCTGCTGCACAAGTGAAATAGGCAGGTGAATAATTTATAGTTTGATCGCGCTGAAATAGACCACAACATCTTTACACCTCATTAAGAAAAACACATTTAATAATTTTTGTAGGAAATTTTCTTCAAACATAATCCGAAATATGCGTATGTAACAAAAGTACACTTTAGATAAACGTCTGATATTTATTAAAATTCAAAATACCAATTGCTTAAACAGATTATACAGCTGAGAGACCCCATAACCAACAGACGGGCACAGGGGACAGTAGTGGGAAAATTCGAATGCATGAGGATTTAAGTCAATGTAATATTGTTTGACTCAATGAGATTTTGATGGAGAGTGAATGCAAAATTTTAGGGAAATTAACTTGACAATTAGCTTGACGATTGCAATAACATGTATTGCAAATTGAATACTTTGAAAATTATTCATTGGTACATCTTGAAATAAATCTTCATTAATTAGTATGTAGCCTATTTTATGTCCTTAAGAAATGTGTCTACAGTCCTCCTTAGTATAGGTTTGATAAATGGTCGTTTAACTTTGTAATAGTATGTTAAGTGAATTATTCATTTTAGGGCTGAGTTGAGTTCAGTATTCAGCAGTTAATTTAAATTGAACCAGACATTTATTTGAATTCACTAAAAATCTTAGTGATTTATAGTTTTTGCCAGGGGCGTTTTGTGACATAGTTATTTATACTTTTTACATTGTTACCATTCGAATATGAATCTATTTGTTTATATATTTGTTTTATAGCCTGGCTAGAAAAAAGTTAAAAAACTATGTAGCAGAGGCTTTGTAGAGTATTTGAAAACTACACTAAGCTATGAAACAATGCCACAAGATCCAGAGAGTACTAAACAGATGATCTAAGAAGAAAACGTGATTGTCCTTGGCCATAATTTGTTCCGCCGTGTCTTCACTAATCAGAATACCAGACTGCTATCAGACCCTCTCTCCGCCACGCCAGGCATATCTAATTGTTTGCATTCCTTCCCAGTTTCCTTCCTCAGTGTTAACAACAAGATACGATGAATGTACATCGTCATGTGTACATCACCATGTGACCGTGCACTCTGCGGGTGCTTCTACTGCGTACGTGGGTTAATAATCAAAAATATTGGCGGCAAGTCTGCAAGAGCATTGGCAATTTTAATATCAGTATTATTTATGAACTGCGTGAACTCAGGCTTTGTGTTTTATTTTGTACCACATAATTTCATATGGAGTTATAAATATATGGTTTGTACCTTTTAATATTGTGCATTGTTATAAAGTTGTATACTCTCTAAACCGTCTCCAAATTACGTTGGCTGTTCAGAATACGGGGTTTTCATTGTTCCCGCATTTCTTCAGTCTAAGCCTTCCCAAACCAGTCTTTATAATTTTGATAAAAAAATTTAAAAGACACGTTTTTAAACTAACTTAAAGCTAGTTTTAAAACTGCATTGTAGCTTAAGTATGCTAGGAGTTGTAGTACTCTAGCGACATCCTCTGCACGCTTCATAGAACTCTTCAAAATTGTAAATGGAGTTATCAATAAGATATTTTTAAGGTTATTTTTGAAGTTATCAGAGGTTTTTAAATTTGTTGGCACCTAAATAGCACCTCTAAGTTCACACGTCATTCGTTTTCAAATCTGTTATAACTTTGCTCTCTCACCGCGGGCTCTCTATCACTAAGGGGAAATTAACCTTGACAATGGAAGCGGCGTGTACAACACCTCTCACTCCCTCATGTGTCGGGTTCTCAGATTGCGGGTTCCCAGCTCAGGTGAGAAAGTTATCACACAACACCACAGTTCCCGGTTGCTTTATTACACAAATCTTTAAATAGAATTTTAATTGCTGCGTTGATTCAGTGTTGAAACCTGATGCCGTCCTCGATTTGAGATATATGCCGAAACGTGTGAGAGAATGAACAAAGCAATGTTGTTGCTGGGTATTGCTGGTAATTTAAAACTTAATAGTTATTAATGGTTTAAAGGTAAAAGGTGCTAAATATAAAAATAATAATACAAACTAATTTTTAAATTTTATATTTTAATTAATATTTTGTAGACAATTTCCTAAGCTCGAGTATATACAGTGTATGTGTAATGTTTGGTTTGCTGAATTTGCAATAATAGCTCTTATTTCAAAAGAAATTATTTGAAACTATGCTTCGAGCTCAACCTAGATATTGGCATATACAAACATGACAGAGTACACGTAAAACGCATAGGAACGCATAGTTGAATGCCCTTTTATACAAGTGTAAACTTTACAGGCAAATTTTAAACAAGAGGCCAATATCATAAATGATGTATTTGAACAAATCAAATTGTATTCGCCTTCTGATATTCACAAGAAGATCACTAAGAGTAGTATGTTTATTCTCTACTGTAATAATAATTATTCCATATTTTAAAAATCCTTTAAATAGTGGATTACCACATGACAGGTTTGATAGTCTTAGTAAAAGTCATTTCAATATCTTTTGTATGGTATTATTAAACTATTTGAACGTTTTATCGTTCGGAAACTATTGTTACAGACAATACAAAAAGAGCAGTAACAGATAATTCTTTCCGAGAAACCCATGCAACCCATCTGTAAACAAAGGAGCAAAGGGACAAAGTTTCTCAATACGATCTCAATATCATCACAACACTTGGGATGACATTTGAAGCATTGTCAAACACGAGTGAGCCAGCCAATAAAGTCTGACTCAAACATTGGCTACCATTATTCTAATGTAGCAATTCTCTGTAGAAGATCTTTTCCGCACTGACCTTTACGTTATTGCCTTATTCCTGATAGTTTAGTCTAACTTCCTTCAGACCTTGAAAATGTGCTTACGTCACATACCTTGGAGGAGTTGTATGTGCACGATGAAGTAATAAAAATAAATTTGCTCATGATGTACAAAATATGGGAGGCATATTGAGGCTGCGGGAAAAATGGAAGATGCAGAGGTTCGCACGTTTAAAACGTTGTCGTTTTCATGAGTTTAGTTTAAGATTTAAAGTTTTAGTTTCGTTGGCGCTCGAAAACATGTAGTTTTCTTTTCGCTCGTGGACGAAATTGATCGGTCAGATTACATCGTCATTTTTAAACGCTTTTAAAACGCCTTGTTCGCACCTTTAAATGTGCAAACAAAATCAAAACTATAAGACCTGTGGATTATTTTAAAGTTTGAACACTTCGTATTAAACAGTCTCCCACAAAGTTTATCGGTTGCCATAATGTATTGGTCTGAATTAGGTTTGTAATGGAAGAACATATATCCACTTTTAGAAATAAATTTAGTTGCAGATTGAATATTGACTGGGACTCGTAGCGTGGTCCTGTAATCCACCTTCACGGAGGTCAGGTTTTGAGGATGATATAGGTCTAAAGCGGTTCAGATAGTCTCAGTGATCAACTGATGATACCCGCATCAACTCCCACCATCGTTTAGACATATCAGACCATCACCTGCGTGGTTCGGAAGTCACGTTAAGCCGTTGGTCCTTGTATTTCTATTGGTCATTGGGCTATTCATTAATGACCCATTCTAAGGAAGAGTCGGCCTTACTTTGTAACAAGACTACACCCATAACTCATTACTACAACTCATCACTCTCATTCTTCACCACATTTGCCTCAAAATACCCTCATGAGAGTGGTCGGCATCTCAAATAGTGATTTAGTATAAATTTTCCATTTGGGGTAACTAGTTTTTATGTGTGAAAGTCAGTTTAACGCTCAATTATTTGTAACTTATCCTTGTATATAACATTCCTAGCGTAGTTTAATCTGTTGGATATGTAAAGCTGTTACTTTTTTAAGCTGTGTTACTTTTATTAATTTTTCATGTATAAGATAATTGTACCCATGGGAACCCACCTATTCCTAGTTTGTTAGTACGAAGATGTTATGAAGTTCTCAAGCAAATATTATGCCAGTAGATGGAATTAGTACGTAAGTTGTTCTCGTGTGGGGGAGGTGATTAAGTTTGACATTTGGTAAGTGATTGAGGTTGGGTTACACGAGGAGACATATTGGCACACCGTGTGTGAGTGTGAGTGAGCTAGTTACTGGCGCTAGTGTGTGAGTGTGTGAGCTACCTTTCAGCAACACTCACACGCACACGATCCCTCATCACAACATCATGTACACTCGTAATGGATGAACTCGTAACTGAATCTGATGTTTCTGTTTCGACATTTAGTGAACAAAATCTAAATTGTTTTAAGTACTTTAAAAGGACCTGCCTCAGCCACAAGTGGCGATACCGATGCACGGGGTTTATAGCGGCCCGTTTTCACCTCTCAAAATAATTTTTACATTAATAAAAATAATATATTAGGAAACTAGAGGATGAGATTAGAGTTTTTTTTCGAAACTACGCGTTTTGAGTGTACAAGTATAGAAAATGGAGTTTAAAAGCATTAAAACTTGGAACATTTCAAAGTTTATTTGTGAAACTATTAAACTGTTTATGAGACATCGGGCTCGTGTTGGAAAATCCCTCCTGTTTCCTAATAAATCATATTTTGTTAGTTTGAAAGTTATAATAGTGGAGAGAAATTTAGTAAAAAGAAGAAACTTCAGCCACTTCTGGAGAAAATACAACTCCTAACGTTTCGGGCAGTTAAAAGCTCAGAGTACTACCTCTGAAGACGGGTGGAGTTTTTAACTACCCGAAACGTTAAGAGTAGTTTCTCCAGAAGTGGCTGAAAAGTCCGTTTCTTCTTTTTACTAAAATATCATGTTTATTCATGTAAAAGTAATTTTGAAAGTTAGGCCGCATCAATTGAAAGACTATAAAGCTTAGTCATATAGTATTCAATACTTCATTGCGTTGACACCAATTTCAATATTGATTCATAAAACAACGTACTTGTCTTTAGGTGACGAATTTGAGCTTTATTTTGGCAGCACCAGTATCCAGCTACAAACAACTCATCAGCAAGCTGCTTTTTCTATCAACATTATACTAGCACACAGTTGACATCACAAACACGTATAGATCTGGTTTGAAGTGGTTGTCAGTCTTGGTTTTAAATAATTATATCGTATAGACAGGAATATTTAAGAACAGTTAGTTGCACGCTAGTGGTTTGTATTTCATCATCATCAAAAGGCAAACAATAGTTAATATCATTGGCTCCACATTTTCTTTTTGTAATTGAATATCAAGATTGTAAAATCCTCTACAAATTCAGTCTGACCAAACCATGAATGAGCGGACCGGGGCAGAGTTTGGTGCAAGGGCGGAGTCGGGTCAGATAACAAAGGCTCTGTGGGTTGGGGCGGGGCACCGACTTATGTCACGCGAAAGTTGTCCTGTCAAAATCAGCTGTGTGGTGTCAAACTCTGTGTTATCTAAGAGATCTCTTGTGGAGTGTTTGTTCCAACTGCCCGGAGAAAGATGTAAAGCTAATATTGTCTCTAGAGCCAGATCCACTTAGTGTAATCAGCTCTGTTGCTACTTGTACACGGCTACCCGGCTGACTCGAGCAACTCAACTCGCCACTGAGATGGAACACTTCCTGAAGGAGTTAAGTTGAAGAGGACTTTACTTTCTAAATCAAAAGACTTGAAAACACTTATATTTCGTCATTGGCCACAGCTGTTATTGTGTAATAAGCATTGTTTAATGTTTGCAGCCTATAAATGGAGCATGATTCAGTTTTAGATTCCGCACATGAATGGGTTTGTAATGGAGTGTTCTGCCACTTTCTTCCTTATCAGGTTACGGCTCTTTTTATCGAATTTCCTTTGGAAAATGAGATATTCATGCCGTCAGTTTGGTAGGACCCAGACCTGGACCATGAATTGAGCATCAATCCAGACCCCAGAACACGTTTTGAGCATTATTCTTTTCAAAATTGTATATACTTATGTATATGTATAGAAATGAAACATTTTGAATGCTTCTTTACATATTTCTGTTCTATTTTGCCAGAAACGTATGTAAACAACCTTCAGTTGATGTTGGTCTGTCGTTAATCCAATAAGGAGCTCTTTTAGATCTAAACCTAATTATTTTGTTAGCAGTTTATGAAGCTAGAAGTTTGATAGACACATTCAAATTGAATAACCCAATTATTTTACGAAGCATTACTGTTTTACTTGTAGTAGATAAAGTATTGTCAAAAAGTTATTTAGTACATATTAAATGTTAAACGTATTGTTATTTTTGTTTCAGCTCGATATAGCAAGGGATGAAAATGCACCTAATAACCCTTAAAAGTGCAACTTATGTTTGTTAATTTACTTAGTCAGAGTTATGTCAGTGAAATTCTCTCTGCTACACAACTTTGTAGTAACAGTCCACCTGTTTGTTAGGAAGCTGCAAACCTGTTGGGAAGAGGCTCAATGATTACCTCAACTTTTCACTGGTAAGTGCACACCGATTAGGTTGGTGAGGGGCCAATTTGAAATTGAAATGAACAAGAGAAACCGACCACTGACTGACGTATCACCATCTATCTACTATCTAGTCAAGTGGTGATGAGGATGAGTTACTAGTGGTGTTGGGATATCTTGGCCAGGAACATTTCACACGTTGCTCTATGTTATGTACGACCCTTGTCGAACCCTCTGACTGTGGCTGTTGTAACTAGGTGAGCGGGTGAAGTCATGCCGTTTGTTAGAGTTAGTGGTAAGTCTTTTAACACTTTGTTTGTATGTAGATTAAAGGCTAATTTATTTCTGATTCTGGTTTAAAATAACGGTTGTATTACTTTATTTGAAAACAGATTACCTACTTTCCCAATCTGGGTTTGCTAAATTATGACGTAATATAAAGTAGGATGGCAATAGTTTAGTATGAACTTGTAGTTAATCCTTGTATACAGGGAAACACGGTCCCTGAAGATGAACACGGAACATTTAAGAACTATGCCTTTGCTTTAACTGTTGACTTTGGAATAATTGGATTTATATAATTTTGTGGTGAGTTACACCAACCTGACAGAATACTCGTATATCCCAAGTGATTTGATTCAGTTTATTAAGTTCTTAACCTTTGACTCAAGTTGTCCAGTAGTAATGAAGTTGTCCAGAAAGTTGTATGTAACTAAAAACACCACTGAAACAAGGAACAAGAGGCAGGTACCACGGAATGATTCAAAATGAGATGGCTTTCAGTGATAGACATTGGTTAGCGGAATGCACCATTTTTAAGATCAAATTTCCGATAAAATACTAATTTGAGGAATGAGAACACTTGTACCACAAACTCTAAGGATCAAATTTATTTGTGATGTACATTAAAAGCATAATTATTGCTGTGAGGGCACCTCGAACTCTCAAGTCTTCATCTGAATAAGGTTGTGTTCCTTCTGAGCGAAGTATTTATGGATTTTTAAAAAGAAATGACGTCACATACACGTTTGTCCCCTGTGATGACTCCCCGAGTGGTCTAGAGCACGAGGTGTGTGGGTGGTGGAGGGCAGGATGTGGTGTCGGCAGTGAGAGGTTGATTGTTCTGGCCTCGACTTTTACCTCAGAGAACGGTCAGATTTATGTAACACTCAGGTATGCCACTTCATTACAGTCCGTAAAAACAAGTCGGAGTTCAAACTTTTTGACTTAGTTCTAGTTGGCAGATTGGTGGGTTTGTTGTATTGACTTTTCCACACTCCTGGAGTATGTTACTCTCTTAACCCATTCTTGCTGTGGATTTATTGTCGTGATTAATGTAAAGTAGATTTGCAGTTTCGCATCATTGTCCCTACAAAAAGCTTAGCTTGGTAATCTAAATCAGGTGAAATCTCAACAAACTTCTAGTACCTAATCA
The DNA here is from genome assembly GCA_018831715.1 of Matsumurasca onukii. Classification (NCBI taxonomy): domain Eukaryota; kingdom Metazoa; phylum Arthropoda; class Insecta; order Hemiptera; family Cicadellidae; genus Matsumurasca; species Matsumurasca onukii. The sequence goes on from CM032061.1 coordinate 4,947,348, forward strand.
AGGAAGTCTTAATAATCAATGACCTAGTAGATCTCAATAATACTGCTGAAAGCCTAATATTAATAATGGTATCCCGTTGAATAGGGCCAAAAAATAAGTTACAACCTACATCAATTTTAAGTGGATAAATCCTTGTATTTAGTGTGTACTTTAACGATTTAGATTTTACTATATAATGCCGGTATACCATTGTAAATTTGTGTTGATAAAAAATAACTGTGATACAACTGTCTAAAATAGTGATCAACTGGTAACAAAAGAATTACAAAATCTACAGCGTGTCGTAGATAAAGCCTCTGGGGAACAATCATTGGGATAATTGCCGTAATAGTTTAAAGTAGAGGGCGTTTTTTGTATGATTCATTACGTTTTACTTGGTCATATATCTCGCTTATTACTTATCTGAGACTAAAGAGAGCTTAAGAGAATTGATCACTCCAGAAATTTAAGTTGTTTAAATTTCGTAGTCCCCCGTTTGACGCTCCCCGTAGGACGCTATTTTTTTGAGTAGAGATTAGAAACGTTGTTTTCTATGTTCTCAAAGGTTGTCTCTAGGTTTGTATAACCTGTTTTATCTTACGCCAAAATGAGCAAAACAATGTTAAATTTGGCCAAACGTAGGTTATTTTAAAAGTATTATATTTTTTCACTAGCAGTTTTTTTCTTTTCGTGTGTAAGGAACATAGAACCACTTCTACCCTATCATATAAACCCGCATTTTTACGTTTCGGTTTATAAACGGTGTCGGAAACAGGAGACTACGAAAGGAGTTTTTACCACTTTTTGAGTGAGTGGAGCAAAGTTGGAATATCGCTACCACCATTTCTCTTGACTAGCAAGGTTGGCGGCACGGAACTGCTAGAGAAGACAACCCAACTAGAGGCTATGTTTTTGAAACAGAAGATAAACTTGGATTTCCAACTACCCTTCGTCCACCGGAGAGAAATAATCAATACTCTGCTGTTTCAGTAATGAACACGGATTTTGGCTTTATTGACTAATCTTCTTTAAACAAACCTTTTCAAATTTTAAAGTCATGTCACCAAAAATAAAAAACATGTATAATCTGTGATGTCTAAAAAACAAACAATATAAATTAAACCCCAGATATTTAAGCTATATTATACTGAGTTAAGCAACGGAGCTTCTCCCCAATTTATCTCCAGGCTTTCTTTCACGCAAAATACGTACATTTCATAATTATCTAAAGAAAGCCTCATACAGGCCCTTTAATTATAACACTTTTGACATTAGCTTCGTGAAAGTGTGTGGTAAGGGTAATTATCAAATCATAGTCTATGATATAAAGGATCAATTATGGACCTTATGTCCAAACTTTTAAATGTAAAATGGCCGAGTAAAAAGGCGAGAGTAAAAAGGTTGATAAAGCAGTCATTATCGAACATGGGTCAAGTTTCCCACTTCAATAGTGTTTCTACTGAATACTTTTGGAATATCAAATAAATCTGTACAAAATGTCTTTCCAGTAATATCTTTTTCGAATGATTTGGAAGCAGGTAATATTATAGTAAAAAGACGTTTAAAACGGCTTAAACTGCGAAGACGTAAGATTGAGAAACGGCAAAACAATTCTTTTGAAAGAAAAAGGTGTATTATGTTTTTGTGTTTATATTTATACTATCCCAAGAATTCCTCAACAGTAAATAGACAAAGTCGTCACTATTGTGATAACTGTTGTAATATTAATTAATCTGATAATAAAGCATTGTTATTATTTATAATTTTGGATCTACTGGAGAGCCTTGCAAAGCTACATACCACAGTTTTACTCTCAAGGCGTACGCAGCGGTTTAGGTTTTGAAGGACAACCTAGGTTCCTTTTCACTCTTAAGATACTTATTTTGATTTTTAAATCGATAGAGTAAACTTACGAGTATTATTTTTAACAAGTACATATTGTAGAACGGTAACTTACGACATTTAATTCCTTTTATTAAAACGTACTCTCCCATTAATTTTTAACTATGCACACGTACAGTCTTTAAACAACAAAGTCTCAACAAGAGGTAATAATGTAAATATTGTATTAATCCAAACCTAATATCCCAAAAACAAACAAAGCTGTTAGTTTAACTTGTTTTTGAGTGTTTTGAAATTTTAATTACTTACATATTCAACTAACAATTATTTTCTTTAGATTACAACATTTAACTTCAACCAAAACATCCACCCTAACATAAACCCATCAACTTCAATAGTAAACTCTTAAATATATATAAAATAAAAATCCGAATGCAGGATAAGAAAAATAATGTATGAAACCAAACTACATCTTCAAACTTTTATCTAAGACGTCCCATCCTAAAACTCGCCTTTTCTTATTTTTCTAAGAACAAGTATCTCTGCTATCAACGTTGTGCTGGAACTATTTATTTTGGCATTATACTCGTACCAAGGTGGTCCAAAAGTATTTCTTTCATCAGCTATACAAAACTGACTTTATTTTAAAACTTAATGCTTGACCTTTTTTACCTTTGAGTATGACACATTCCATGTTTTATCATACTTGTTTTAAATACCAGTTATTCCTGAACATTCTCTAGGAATGCAATCCATTAGAACTGATGTTATGTTTTGATTCAGATTTTCAATACTTTCAAGTGTGGCCTGAAACTAGTGTCTCGTTCAACTGACTTCTCATACCCAACGAGAAGTCTTGATCTTTCACTTTGTAATGCCTTGTTGTGGGGAACACTAAAGTAAAAGTGTTTCAGGCCACCACCTTAAGTATTCAAAATCTGAAGCAAAACATTACATCAGTTCTAATGGATTGTACTCCTTGAGAATGTTCATGAAATGTTGCAAACATGTTAAGGCGTATGGATTATGTCGTACGAAATAGCGGAATACAGATCAAACATTTGGTTTTAAGATAAAGCCCTTTTTGCGTAGCTAATAGAAGAAATACTCAACCATAAAATGACGAGTACCTTTTTTTGGGCCATTCTGTATGATTATCTTCACTGTTTGCCGACCTCCTCGTGGTGAAGCTGGATAGCTATGTCTATTGTCCACGTATACTATACAGTTGGCATAGCTAACTAACAAGCAAACATAAAGTTAAACTTTCTCGCTACACTATAACATTAAACATAACCATGCGAAGGACGGGTACATCAGATAGTTTTAGAATTAAAGGGGATAACCCTAGGGAAGGGTCTAACGGTTAAAACAAAGCCAGGTATTGTTTCAAAGGTTTTGTTTCATGTTTAATCCATTAAAAGTTATATTATGCCAGTTAAATCATTCTAAATAAGACTAAATAGGTTTTATTATTAAATGGGAAAATAAAATTATGTTTAGAATATAACAACTTTTAAATATTCTTTGTAAAGGGTTATATCAGCAGCTACATGTCACTTTTATCAGTTGAGCATGTAAAACAACATACATGCAACTATACCTGCGTGCAAACCTTTGGTATTTGGCGCCTTATACACAGTCAACAGCCTCGTAACTCCTTTGGTTTTAAGAAAATTCGCTTCCTCATGCCAGCGGCGCTTTAGCGCTTTCTTGAGTGCCAGTCTGGTAATTTAATTGTCATTGAACAGTGTTAAATTAGTTTTATAAATGTCAAAATATGGAAAGGGCATAAAAAAACTCACAACACTATTACTAAAACGTTTGTGTTGTACTTTGAATTAACACTAATGACTAATAACATGGTTTTATATAAAGTTACAAAACTTAACACTATCACAAATTTTAAAGCTAATAGAATACAAGACCCGTAGACACCTTCATTAAAACACCTAAGATAAAACATATTTATTACCTTGTAGGATTTTAGGTGTATGTGATATATTAAGTAACGCCTTTACCACGAACTAAGAACAACGTTTTAAATTATGTATTAATATTTGATGTAGATCAACATTATCACGTTTATTTTAATTTGTGTTAATGAAACAAAGTTTTCCATCATTTTGTAAATGTACAACTAACTGAACGACCCAATGTAGTAAGTCATAGTCACATTTTAATTTCATACTTTTGGTGTTGGTGGTGGTTTTAGTTTTGGTGGTGGTTGGGGTGTCGTCTCCAAAACTGTAAAACGTGAAGATATAAATAACTTTTAACCGTAAAAGAAACGCAACTGGCAGTTCTTAAAAAGGGATTTTGATCGTCTCGTAGCTAACGCTCACTGTCAAAATTTTCCAAATGATTTATCTTTATAGATTACTCTGAGAAATAGTACTTTTGCTATAATTCAATTTAAGATGATGTTTCCGCTTGATTTTCATACCTTCATTCTTCCCTTTAAGAAAGTATATTATTGTTTTAGTTTTCTTCTCATCGACCATATAGGGTGCTATAATTTTATTTCAAGCAAAATTACGTAGTAGCAAAATTAACATGAATACGTAAACATTTTATGATACGATACTATAAAACCGATAGATTCTTATTTCATTTATGGACAGTGCCTAGCCCGCGTACTCGTGGCCCACGTTATGCTTGACTCCCCACTTGAAGTGTGCATGTTTGTCTGTCTTGACGAAGGTGTGTACGGGTCCGGTGACGCCCTGGTGGTGATCCCTACGTACTCGGTCCCCTGTAGCCGCCCCCAGTGCATCTCCGCCGTAGTAAGGGTGGTTCCTTATCACTGGCTCTCCACTGGTCGTTCCTGCGTGATAAGGATGGTTCCTTATTACTGGGTCGCCACTGACCACCCCCTGGATATCACTGGGGTAGTGGTGTTGTTGTCTTCTGACTCGGTCAACTCCCATTCTTGGCCAGGTCCGGGGCGGCTGCTCGTAGGGAGTCCAGACATTCACCGCTGGAGAGAAGTCTAAATCAAAGTGAAAATATTCAAAGTTTGTTAGTTAAAAATAATAATATGGTAAACATTAACGTGATTGGAAGTATTAACTAACTTTCATTCCAATTACTATAGTTGGCTTCGTGCAACTGGTGGAAATCGACATAGAAGTAAAAGTTAAATTAATTATTCCTTGCACTTTTCTACATAAACCAGCAAGGAGCACTTTTAAGACATTTGAAAAAAATCTAATTTGAACCGTTAGGCATTAACTGCACTTGACATAATTTTGCAACATGTTGAACAAAATAAAGAAAACTCAAAGATCAACAATATCTTACCCTTGTGTATTTAAGTAATAATGTATTTTTTAATTTAAATTATTTACGAAACCGCTTAAGAGAACCTATATTTAAATGAACTTTTAGTTTAGTCTATATATTTAAATACCACTAGGCGATCTAATTACAGTTATAATTATAAGACTGTTCTAAGTACCTGTTGGAGTTAACTACTTGTGCGGTAATACAAACTACTAATTGTGGAGACACATCTCAGTCTACAAGACAATACTTTGCCTACAAATACGTACAATGTACATAGTTATAATATATAAGACAACCCACGAGAAAGTATTTTGTATCGTCATCTGATGTTGAAGCTTAACCAGACGTGGCATGATGACCTGGGTTTGATCCCAAAAATAATTTTGGGCTAATTTCCAACTTAATTGTTGTAAAATTGTTTGGCCATTGCTTGATATTCCGGTTGGTAGTCGAAGCCGGCACATTAGTAACAAAGTACTATTTGAATGATTTAAATGCAACCGTACAGGTATCAAATATTTTAATTTAATAAATTTATGTGCATAAGAATCTATATTAGGAGGCTTGACGTAGTAATGTATGTGTAAACTACATTAAGCTTGTTGGGTATGCGGTTAAACGGTAAATTAATAAGTCGTCGTTTGACCTAAATTGTACCTACTACTCCTCTGACGAGCCCTGATGTACCCCCCACTTGAAGTTACCATCAGGGTCAGTCTTGACGAAGCTGTAGATACTAGCGGGCACTTGGTGGAACGATTCTCCTTGCTGTCCTGCGTATCCTGCATCCTCCGAGGAATCCTCCTCCTCATCCTCATCCTCCTGGGATCCTCTGTCCTCCTCGGACTCGTACTCCTCACTGTGTGCTTGTCTCTTGGAGTGCCTGGGTGCGTAGTAGATGGTGGTCACTCCCGCATTACCCTCCTGTAGGGAGCGGTGACTGCGCGGTCTACTCACTACAGCCCCTCGCTTCACTGTACCCCACACTACCCCAGGTTCCTCTGGTCTGTGGTACCGCAGGGTTCTGTACTGGGTCTGTGACTCTGCTGCCTCTAGCTCAGGAGGACTCAGGATGTCACTGGCCTCGTACCCCAGGTCCTGCCTGTTCACTTGTCTCACAGCACGGGGTGGAGTCTCTAGCTCTGACTGACGCAGGGGTGTGTTGTCCTGCAGGAACACTTGGTCAGTCTCACGCTTGTGTCTCTCCTTGGCCGCTGAAACCACATCAACAACTCTACACCTTCACCTCTACCTTTACTTCAACACCTATGAATACCTTTAATGCAATGACTATTGTACAAACTAGTTTCAAAACAATACTCCGTTATAATATTAAAATCTACGTAACCAAAGTAAACTATACTTAAAACTACTCAGAAGAATATAATATACATAATTATATGAATGAGGATTACTCAAATATAATATGTAAAGACGATGAATAATGGGGAATTTCAGTTCCCAGTAAACAAATTCACAAAAAGTTACTTTTATAACTATGAGGTATAAAGAAATATACAAATAGTACCTTATGTAACTTTTAATAAACTTAGCATGGAACATGAAGTTTTGACCATTCGGCCATCTTCTCGCATGCAAGTTTGTATTAGTTAAATTTTGTACTTGCATTCGGAAACATGGCCTAATGGTCGAAACCCATCTATGATAAGTTAATCAAACGTACTCGTATTACAGGCTACTACGTATATTTCATTCTACCTCATAATAAAGAGTATGTTCGCTTAGACTTCTTGTTCAAGGTGTGATAGCAATTCTTCACTCAGGCCAGGTGCAGTCTCCCCAAACTGATAACCGAGTTACTGGATTGTTTCTACACTAGTCTATACAAGAGATTCCTTGGTTTGTTTAATTTTAGTTAAAATTAATATACTCCTGTAGTACATTTCTAAATAGGTGGACTTTTCAAGTTTTTCACCAGTTCTTGGGTGTATTTACTATTTAATCGTATAAATAAACGCTAATTTTGAAAAGTTCTATCGTTTCATTGACATTGCTGGCCTTAATCAGTAAAGGGAATGTAAAATTTTGACTTAAAGTCGAGTGATATTTTTATTTCTTACTATTATTTAAATAGACAGTGACGTACTACAAACTATCATACATTGAGTTTAAGCTATAATGGCTAACCAACTTCAAACATTAAGTGCATTTATCATGTGAACAATACATTTTACATTTTAGCTAAATACAGTACAAACTAATTTAAATGTGTTTTAGTACGTTACGTAACTGTAGAAGGCTTTACCTTGTGCCTCGGGCTGTCCATCGTCAAAGATAAAAATCCTAGCAACAGTAGACCCCAGCACACTCAGTACTGTAGCCAGGAATGCCAACTGAAACAAACATACACCTTCCATGTACGAGTATGACAACGCGTTTGTAGTAAGAATGCATTAAACGTATTTTAAAGAGTTTTAAAATACAATTTAAACTAAATTTTAAACTTTAAATACAATCATGTAACTTATAGTTTAAGATTGAGCAGGACGGATTTAACTGAGAAAAATATTGAATCATCATTACTTTGATACACGAACTTAAAAATGGTCTGATTTTAAAACAGTTTATTGTACATAATTTTCACTTACTCTTACATGTTTATGTTTGGTAAATTTTCTTTGTGAGATGATGATTGATAAAACTTATTGGGATTTAAATAATTATTCATTTTTAAAAAGTTTTATAAAATGTAATTTCTTATGCAATTTTAAAAACTGAATAGTTATTTAACTACATGCATTAATTCCGCCCTTTTAAACTAGCTTCGGTGTTTTGAATGATTACCTTATTTGCACAAACTAGTAGTATGTTTCACCAACTTGAGAAATTTTATTTATTTATAAACCTTTGCAAACAAATTGTTTCAGGCTTTTTACAACTATAGTCGAATATTTATAAGCTTCGCAGAATGATGCATGTTTAGCTTGGTTGACATTTCTTTCAACTACTACTAAAAAAGCAATAGTGGAAGAAAGAAAACCATATGAGCTGTAATACTTTCGAGTTCACAGTAAAAACATAATATTCATTCACCATAAAAGTAATGAGCAGAAGAATGCAATTGTCATATGAAATTCGTACTTCATAATAATTAAACAGCGAGAGGCCACATACATTTAGTGGACCTCAAGATGAGTACAAAATTGATGAAACGTAATACAATATTGGAGGCGTAACAATCTTCCCAGAAAACACATTAAATACGTAATTTCATCATATTCGCGCAGTTTGATCTCGAAGAACTGATAAATGCTTCATCTTAGATAGTTGGCAATACTGTAACACGAAATCGTGAGATCAGAGAGTCGTGCGGGTGAAACAGCCACACAAACTCTTCATGGCCATCATTGTCACATTCAGACTCAGATGAATCTATTTGCAAGCTTTACGACTTGGCTGTTTATAAATGGATGGTCAGCGTCATTAGGCTTTCATTAATGGTGGCATTTGTAATGTCCAAAAGAAAAAAGACAGTAAAAGTATCGATATTATCAAAGATAATGGTTATTGTAATCTTATCATAACATTATCTTTGATATTGTCAAACAATATCAAACAAGGAGTCTCAAACTTTAGGATTAGGTTAAAAATAATTATAAAACGTCTTTTTGTTTTTACAAAAAGCGACGTTAGGGCTTAAAACCCTTTCCACCATAAACTCAACAAATATATATAAAAAAACTATAACTACTAACTAAATATAAATAACAAATTGCACATGAAGAACTTTTAAAACTAAAGAAGAATAGCAAGATTTTAACAACTAAACAACTAAGCAAAACTAAACAAAGATTTGATTATGTACAGGTTTAAGGTATTCTTAAAGAGATCACTCCTCAAGATCCTGCATAAGTAGTTTTTTTTAATACCTATGCCCAAACCTGACACAATCATCTATGATCTGATATAAATGTCAATGATGTTCAATAATCGACACGCAGTGACAGTGATTGATTTGTTATATGAATTTGTCCTATATGGTCGACCGGATAATAGCGAAGCTCCATGTCGAATATTACGTTGTATTTGATTACTATTGTTAACGAATTGAAATCTTTCAGTTTATTGGGCCAAAATAAAATAAAATAAAGATACATTAGTTTTAAAGTTGACTATCTAAGTTTTAAAACTTCGTTTACTAATATCCATTGTTTCCACTAATCGTTTATTATCTCCATATCACTGATTGGATTTAGCTCAAATTTGGTAAAATGTGAATCTAAGTAAGACCATTTATGGAAGAAGTTACCAGCGTGATCTAACTTACCGTTTTAAAATAGTTGCTATTTTACGGAATGTTTAGGAAAGTTGTGGTGTTACAACTCAATTTTTGAATAAACTATGACAGTTACAATTGAATTTAAAGAAAAATGTTGCATAGCAAATTATATAACCGATCTATCGACACCAATATCATAAAGATCGATTGAGAAGCAACAAACTTATAGTGGAAACCGTGGCAAAAGCAAGGCAATAAGTTGGAAGGTTGCCGGTTTTCAGCCAGAGTTTTCCCTAAAGCGCTGTTATTTCTCAATCGATTGTTATATTGCCTTAGCGTCAATAGAAGTAATAGAATTACAAAATGAATTATTATTTATATTTTATTGCAAACCTCACTGTTTATTACCTACTTAAAGTGTAATACGCAAAATTCCCTAAAAATACTATAAAATAACCACCATTTTGAAATGGTAAGTAAGATCATGTTGGTAACTTATTCCATAGATTGGCTTACGTAGATACAAATGTATGTTAGGTTTGAGCTAATCCAATAAGTGGTGCGGAAGATAATAAATAATAAGTGAATAAAACAAAATTGCGGATATCTGGTAAACAGGCGTAAAAAACGTTATTTTTGAACTTTTATTTATCTTTATAATAAACCTAATCCTAAAGTTTGTGACTCCCTTTTATAAACAACCCGTATGATTTTCTTTTTATTTTGACCTAATAAACCTAGTCCTAAAGTTTGTGACAACCTTTTATGAACACCCTGTATACTGTAGTTTGATAGAGCACCTACCTTGTTGAAGCAGTGCATGATTGGTACGGCGCACCCTGTGCTACTCCCGGTCACCACGCCTGACTCCACACTTTATACCTTATCTGCACTTGTCGCGCGCTCCGCCACTGTTTTTGTCGCAAGCGTCTCCTACCATGACGAGAGAGTGCGGCCGTCACTGTCACTTTCCTATTCACGCTCTTTGTTACAGGCAAGGGCTACACAAACTTTGGGGAAAGTTCGAAAACGGAAGTACCCGAGCAGAGCACCGTCTGAGGTTTTTGGAAGGGACAAGTGAAAGTGTGGAAATGTTAAGGAAAAACATTCGTGGTAATTAGTGTTGAAATATAATTTAGTTTTAATTCTGAATTGTACTATTGATTTTCCATTCCACTCATAGATGTGGCTTGCTTTAGGGAAAGATAACACGTTTGTGTGGGTCTATGAGAACTCCGATCTGCCTTTGCTAACCCACTACACCACTGGCAGACAATTTTAACTTTGGAATTCTATTGCATGAACTCCGAACAATAAAAGTCTAAAAGCTAAACCACTGAAGTGCCGTGTAAGATGCAATGATAGAAAAATAATCGCATACATCCATTAAAACGTGTGCAATCCTCCCCTACAGGATGCGACATCTATGGTTGGTATGAAAAATCAATGATTTTACCGGCGAGAAAATGTTGACAAACTAAATAGATTAAATAACTAAATAAATTTACTAACTAAATAGTTTAGTCTTGTAATCAAATGTTAAATATACAAATTGGGTTTCTACAAAGTACCATGAATTTATCAAAATAGATTGACCTGTGGTTTAAAAAATTGAACTAAAAATTGCTAATTTTTTTATTGTGTGAAAACAATAATTTAATTACAAAACAACCAACTAAAATGTTATTTCACAATACGAGTACAAAACTATTCTGATGAATAGTTAAATGGCAGGGACTGCACTGAAATATTATAGTTTATCGTTCAGTCTTTATAATAATAAGAAGATCAACTTAGTACTGAGCTCTGGCTGTCGAGGTTATATGCCGTTTAAACCTTCTTTGTTTATTCTTCGAAATGGTGACTAAATTACTCGGCATTCCTCGAGGCAGATTATAAAATAAGAAACTCAATGTATACAACATTATAGTTACTTAAATCGAACATGTACACAGAACAGTTTGTGCTGTGTCCAAATGTAGAATATATGTAACTTCCGTCAACAAAGTGATTGTCTTCAAATGACCAACACTTTCCGTATGATTCAGTGATTTGGACATTTCGAGTCGATAAGTGTTTGTTGAGTAAATGACTTGGTTTGTACAGTCAGTTACGTGGATTATTCTTTATCTGCGTCTGCTATGGAGGTTTGGAGAGTTTGCCCGTTGTAATTAGACGGTGATTAACGACAGGAATAAAACATCCATCATATACTATAAAGCCTGTTGTATATTTGACTTGTGACTGAACGAGTAAATGTTTAGGCACTTTCCGGCATGCTACCCCCTCAACCTAGTACTCTTTTGAAGCTCAACCTTCGGAAAAGTTCTTTTTTTATGGCTCTGAAAAGTTGGCGGCCAAAAAATATGGCGTCTAAAAATCTGCCCTTGTAATTAGCAGAGATTTTGCATCATAGCGTCAAAAGTTGCTCGGATCTTCAATCTGATAAAAAATCGCTAGTGGAACAAATTTTTTACAACTTTTGTTTTTAACACTTTTCCCCACCACTGACGGCTTCGTTGATAGATAAGTTTAAAGTTAAACCAATTATTACTAATCCACTCAATCAGTAATCATTGGTTAAACTGTCGAAAATTCACCTGTTCGCTGTGTTTGGGCTCTTAGTTATCAACCACCCAGACTAAACGTATGTGCGAGTATGAAAAATGTTTTAATTTCAGAAAAACGTATAGAAAGTCACTCTATAATAAAGAAAGTGTGGTTATTTGGCACATAAAGTTTGAACTTTAATCAATTTTCTAATATTTTTCCTCTGCTTATTACAGCTACATCTTCCAAAACAATTTTTTGTCTTATAAAATCAATGGAGGAAGCAAATTTGTCTTAATCATAAGCGTAGTGAATGCCTCGAAAATACGAGGCCATTAATATAAAACTGTTAGTTACCTAACCATGTATCCAACAATGTATTCAGATTGTACTCGTACTTTACTTAATAATTATACTTCTTTGTGGGATCATATCATCCAGAAGAGCTCCTCGTCAATCTGCTTCACGAGAGTAATCAACAATTCATTACACTACGAAGCAACACAAGTACGTTCACGAAATACAATAGTTTTGTTATGGTTTTACTTCAATAGTCAGTTGTATGTTAGATACTAATATACACTTTTTCATTAAGTGTCAAATTATTATGCGTTATCAAATTGGTATGAACCTTTCAACATACCAGCCAGTTTAATCATAATTTTATTTATCGAGTCTTATGATTTTGATTTCTATGGTTTGAACAAAGAACTACATTTTTATGACAGTTTCTGTTTTGGCCTACATGAAAGATCAATAGTTTTCTTAGGCTGTTTACAAGGTTTACTGCAGTTTGGTCACAAATACTATTTTATTGATTACAAGAAAAGTTCTGGTCACAACTCACTAAAGCAAAATAGTACTCTGGATACAATCGAACATTCTGGAGACACAGTGACATTAGCCCCGATAACCAATCAATCTGTTGACCTTTGATTGGTCAACTGCGGCGTGGAGAACCGCACTTCCTGTCACCAGGTGCAACACCTGTAGCGGACACTGCTTGATAATGTGAGCGTGTAATCAGCTGATTAGAAAAACCTTACGTCTTACATGTTACAGGCTTATAGCAAGAGATAGTATTTCTCATTTAATGCGGTCTTACAAAGTTGGTTTTCTTTGTGCCCAGACTTGTTTCATCCTTTCGAAGTGTGAGTTTTCATGTTCGTGTATGTTTTACCTGCCACGATTTCCTTTAACTCATTGCGATGATTAAAACCTAGAAACACCGAAAGAGTAAAAATTAAAGTAGTATTCGCATAATAACTCCGGAAATGACAATATTTCAACAATTTCATATGTGTAATATATCATTGTCGAATTGGTTTGATTTGCGCTCATAAAATAATAGAATTACGCGAATGATATTTTATTATGGTTATTCCTTGCCTACTTGTACATTGACGACGACTGTCTATTGAGTTTTAAAACTTGGGGTGTGCTAACTTAAGTCTGAAGAGACTTTGTGTAAACATTTTTTTATATCGTAGATACTTTTTGTTCCTTAATATCTGTGTATAGGCCTAAATAATCCTAACATAATCATTTGAATGTGTTATTTTTCTTTATTTATATACTTAAATGCATCTTATTTTAAAGGTTAAAACTATATTTACTAAATTTATTCTAAGTGTTAATCAGTTTTTAATCAACATTTTTATTTGCTAATTTACTATACACTATAATAATTATAATAAACACGATTCATAATTTGCTTTGAATATGTGCATTTGTAGTGTTTCCTTTACCGTACAAGGGAAGAGAATATGAGTAACAATATTTGATTTCAAATGTACAACTTCAAATTTAAAATAAAATTATCTTCAGTTCCATTTCAAGAGTATTTCTGATCACATTTCCGAAACCTATGTTTTCGCCAATGTAAAATATCAAAATAACGATTATTTTCTTGTCTCGTGAATTAGTTATTTTATCCTAGTATTGTAAAGAACACGTTCATCTCCTACACATTACCTAAGTTATCAGTACATCTGGTGACTACAAGTACTGATTGTGTTCAAAGACTGTGTAACCGATACCATTTCAGTCGGTCAGTAGTGCCGGTCACTTTCTCCGTGTTGGAGAGCTTGCTCGTTGCTTGTTACAGTATTGGCCTTGTTACACAATACAAACCCAATGGGCCGAGTAAACATCATTATGATTTAGTAAGGGTCCATTGCAGACTGACTGCTCGCCCTGCCCATGGTTCCGTTGTAGATCACTGCGGTGGTGAGCGTTCCCAACTGTTCATTTACCTCTGTCTTAACAAGTTTAAATGTATGGTAGGACGTGGTTTGTATGGGAGATTCTAAGTTAGGATAATTTAAGTTACGTTTATCTTATAAATTGTTAAAATAATTATCGACAAAGATCTATTAAAACTACATTAAAGGGGTTGGCTATTGTTAGTATTTTAACTAGAATTTTCTTTTTGTTCTGTGTCATCAATAAAGCTACATAAAATAAACTGTGTAGAAAATAAAAAGCAAACGAATTTTTCTTCAACCTGCAAACATGTTTAGCTTAATGGTTTTAAACGTTTATAAACCTCTAATATGCACTCGTCAAAAGTTTATTGGTGTTTTTTATGGTGAAATACCAAGCAGTTGTCACTTTGAAAACAAAAACTATGAAACGAGACTCGTGTGTTTTGAACCATAGCTGCGTGGCAATGTTTTGCAGTAACTAAACTACAAAACAAAATTATACTAATGTACCAAATTGAAGTCCGATATGGGACCTGTAGAGTGAAAGGTCCTTGCATCAAAGTTTGATGTTGAAATAACAACATCAAAGTAGAACGTGTAATGGTGTGATGTGTTTATGATACTTAGTGACAAATGGTAACTTTATTACTCTCTCCACCAACCGATACCACCAATTTGATAGTGGGATGAAAAGTAACTAACAAAGTGAATGTTCACAAAGTGTACTCAAGTAGAATTATTTGAGTAGTTACATGGTACACAATCACCAGTACCTACATTTTTAATCATGGAAAGTATAATGAGCCCGTAAGAGCATGAACCCCAAATTCATTAATCGCATAAGCTCACACTTTTATTTTGAAAGTAAATAAGGAAATGTGTAGGAATATACTTGTAAGACGTATAGTACTATCAAAGGTTGCGGGTATTTTGGAAATCAAAACAACTCTAACAAACAAGATTAACATTTTATTACAAAAAGTATTGTATAAACAACGGTATAAAACATCATAATGAGAACAATTAAAGTCTTTTAAGTTCAGCGTCAGGATCAACAAAGATTATCAGTTGATTGGTGTAAGTAGGTAGCGTTGTCCTGTAGTCTCGTCCACCACGGTACCGCTCTCCACGTCATACGCAAGATTGATCCCTCCACTGGTCACCTCGGCCACTGATGACGCAGACGTATGACGCGGCGTTTGACGCTCTGAGGCTACTGGCGTATGACGCGGCGGTTGACGCTCTGAGGCTGCTGGGGTAGGTTCTTCGTGAGCTCTCTTCACCCTTTCATCTTGGTCTGGCTCATTTATTTGGTAATCCGCCACTGGATCACTTTCCTAAATTAAATATACATACATAAAATAAAAATATGTGTTGTAATTTTGCTCTAAAAACATATTTTTTGTTAATGTAATTTTTATTCCTTACTTGCAACTTTAAAAGTTCATACCAGATACGAGTCGTATTTACTGTGCTGCTACCTTTCGGGATTTCAATAGAAAACAAATCCAAACAAGTTTTCTGATTGGCTGAAGTGTTTAAGTAACAGCTGATAACTATACACCATTGGCGAATTTCCGTTGACAAATGAGAATTTGCATAGTGAATCGACTTCAAGTGTCAAGCAGGAATAACAATAGCACGGTTAGCTTGAGTTAAGACTATTAATTTAGAAGGTATATACTTCAAAATTCTTCTTAGACTTCAATTCATCACCGTTATTTATAATAAGTTTTTCCTGTACCTTATCTTATACTTTACTCATATTGATTCTAACACAGTTTTCTTGTCTCTACACGTGTCTCCACATGTTCACCAACAGCCTTCATCACTAACATATTAGCTGCTTGTTCACAATCGTTCGCCCTGCCCCCGTTCATTTACCCAAATTTCACCAATAAACACGCATCCTTCGAAATTTTAAAAATAAAGTACCAACCTAGTAGGGTGGATTGGAGGAAGAACTATCCCTCATTCTCCACATCATTCAATATCATGTTTGTATTCGGTTTCTACTATGTAAAATATCTACCGTTAATAAATAAAATCTGGATTCTAAGGAATATTTGGTGGATACATAATTTAAACAGTAGAAGTGTGGTGGTTGATTATTTTTTAAAAATGTATGATGACGTTTTTAACAGTTCTTATTAATGTGTATTTCAAGTTTAATTAAACACGGTACATGAATACAGTTTTACACCATAAACCCCCATTTGTCTTGGATTTCCCCTAAAATAGCACTTCAGGTGAAAAGAGCATTGTAGGCAATTCACTGGGATTCACGGTAGAGCTTGTGGCTACGCGTCGGCTATGTTTTACATCTGGCTCTACGCATTGTGTGGTAATGAGAATACAATTTCCTTACTTCACGGTTCCGAGCACCTATAAACCTTCCATAACAATACGAGAATAACAATGACAAGCATGCGTAACATGTGAGCCAATCCCGAATGAACCTATTTCGTGGTGAGTAACTCGATTAAGAGGATAATCGATTATTAAATCTTGAAAATGAACGCTTTCTCTTTGGAATTGGCAGAAGGATGTCGTAATTTTGTAGTATTTAATAGTAAAACCTTGATCCAAAGTATGCTGGCAATAACTATACTCGTTCAAACTCCAATTTTTTTATAAAAAAGATCTTGTCAACCTAGGACCTTAAGTTTGCCCTTCAATAAACCATTAAAACACAGATAGCTGACAAAATAACACTAGTTTTGAAATACTCATGTATCTAAATCGGGAAATACCTTATTGATGGTGTTAAACGTGTCTACGTTTTCACCGCTGACTTTCTAACCCCACGTGAATAATACTGAACCTTTTTTAAAATCATTAGAATGATCTCCAAGACCGAACTTCATTGGTACTCTACAAAATTGTAACTTTCGTTGGGAGCTTTATTTATATTCGTTTTACGTTATGAGTGTGTTTACACACATTGCACGTGACGCGACCTGTGCAGTTGTGTTGAACTTTCGGCAACTCAGAAAGTCGACGTCTGCCTGCATGATTATCAACTCAAACCCCCTGCACCAAGGACACTAACCTGAAACCGTTCAACATTGCTGTTCGATTAAGAGTATTGAAGAAAATCGTGGAAGTACCGCTAGCCTGACCAAAACTAGGTAACGTAGATTACCTTAACCCTCTATGGTATCCCTCAATGAAAGGACATCGGAAAACGTCATATTCTTCATCCTCCCCCTAGTTTCCCTATCCCAGCTGGCCTGCCAGTCTAAGAATTGCTGCCGTTTCTCACTGATGACAAGCCTCTCTGTAGGCGAACACCTTTTAGAAAAGATCGACTGCCGTTTCCGGGTCAAAAGGTGGTTGGGGAAGACCTATAGCAATCACTAGAGCGGTAAGCCTACTAAGGGGAAGCGACTCTATTAGTGGTTCTTTAAGCAGTTTGTCGAATCAACTAGTCAAAATTAATATTGTTCCTCGGGTGTGTCGTACAGCAAAACACGATCCCTTGACGACCACTAAGAATAGGTTAGTAGGAACTGGGAAAGAATGCTCTAGCGCCCACAACATAGCTCTCCACCTAGCGGAGTTGAAGGCGTTTGAACGTCGTTTGAGTTATTAAAAACATACTAGCATTTTATTGCAGAAGAATTTTTGAATTTAGATACCGTAATGATATTTTTATTTAAAGGAGTAAAAAGCACTTACCTCTCCACCATCATCATTTGATCCCTCATCATCGCCCTAGAACAAAATGTAAAACTACTAAGTACCACATTTGGAAACAGCTTCTTATTGAATTTCAAAATAGCATAAAAGTACCACAAATATTCTAATAAAAGATTATATAATAAGTTTTATAATAATAAATTACAATAACAAACTTTATACAATTTATTTTTGGATTATTTGTGGTACTTTTGTACTATTTAACTAAGTATAGTTTCACTAGGTGAACGCTTTAAGTTTTGCGAGTTATAGTGCGAGCATACAGACTGACACACACACGAAGAAAAACTTCTACTGGTTTTAAAACCAAGCATAAGGGTTCACTCATTGCATTCGCTTATCCAAGAAAGTAGAGTGCCGAGTATCCGAGGTAATTGGGACCAACACAGACGACTCAGATACGATAATACAGAGGCTAAGTGCTACTACCAGAACAAGTGATTGAATACTATTGATGAACAGAAAGGTTCTAAAGCTAAAGTTCTAAAATTGTATCTACAAAACTCTAACTCGTAGCGAAGCACGACAAGATTTTAGCTAATATCGTATAACTAATAATTAAGTTATGTTTCATTTGACCAGGGTCCAGTGTTTATCTCATTTATACTTTACACTACTAGGGTAGTCTTGTTAAAACTCACGTGATGACCGCCGTGGTTGTAGTCCCAGTAGTGTTCACCATACCCTCCGTGCTTGTCACCCCATCGAGCCTATATAATACACAACAATATTGTACAAACATTACTCAAATAAATACAAGCACACATTTCCTACGTACCAGTAGCACTTACGTATTTTCTAGTTGTCAACTGCCCGTTGAGAGCTGTTAATTATATTTTCCTGAACACAAGCAAGTCTGCTTACAAACACTAACTTTGGGACAAATAACGAGGAGGTCAATGTATGACTACAATCTAGCTCTTCCAGCTCACACCGCGTCAAAACATCAAAATAATCTGCTTGAGATATTTGGGTCTCACTGTGGAAGTAACAACTCTAGTCACTGGTTGGCTAACTGAATTACTTTCTGTCTCTATTTATTAAATCTAGTCATCTTTCTATGAAATACTTTCTGAAAGTTCATTTTTATATTGTTATATCTTAATATAGATATTCAAATTGTTATGAAAAAGGTGTATTACCGTTAATAAATTATTTGATTTGATTTGAAATTGGTAATCAAAGTTCAATCAGTTACTAATCAAAAGTATCCCTAGCAGCGTCGTTGGCTTTGACTCCATCGAAAAAGACTTACACGACTGGTTGCCAGCTTCTGAAAGTTGAGTACAGTTTTTTCTTTGTTGCTGCTGCTTCGTAAATGAGACAAAGTCAAAGTATTTCAAAATTTCAAATTATACAGATTACAGTTGTGACACTGGAGTGAAAGCCTAAGACTTAAAATACAATGTAACAGTTTATACAGTTAAATGTAAACGTTTTATTTGACGACAATTGAGCAGAAGTTTAGACTAATTTATATTCAATATCCTCTGCAACCATGGTATTAATTGCATCCCTCTCCAAATCTGACCATTTCATTAGTAAAGATTGTATTTTCAAATTACTACAATGAAGAGTTATAATTTTTAATGACTCTTCAAGGTTTAAGTCAATCGTGTATCTAATAAAGTTAAAATTTCGTTAAGAGCTATATTTATAAATAGTGATCCTGTTACTATTTGGATACACGACTATCCAGATACTATTTGGCCAGAAAGCACACAAGAACTACTAGTATAGCAATTACTTGTATAAATATAATTTGAACCTCAGCTTACTTTGGTCATAAAGTGTCCATGGTGAGGGTGGGCCTTCTCATACCTCTCCTTGAAGTGGTGCTCGTTTCCCTTTCGGTAACCGAACTCGTAGTGGTCTTTATGTGGAACATGCTGGTACCTAAGTAAGCAAGCAAGCTTTATCATGCTGTGACAGGCTGTAACATGCTCGATTGTTAGTTTAGTAGAGGGGTAGTAGGTATGTATGCTAACAGCATTATAATGAAGCAGACATCTCCAATAATGTTAACATAGATGAAGCTACGTATCTTGAAGCAATTCTTTTGGTTTAGGTCAGTTCTTTAGAAGTGTTTGAGACAATAGGTGTAGGTATGACTGGGAATTGTATCAGTAAAGTATATTAGTCAATATATTGCAAAATTATCCACAGGAGCATGCAACAAGAGATACGGTTATGATATTAGCTAACTCATTAGTCATTACATACACGTCCAAGGGGAGGGGAGCGTAAAAATTAAATATTATGGTCAGGTTGAATTTTCAACTTTAAAATTTAAACTGTATATCTTCTATCTATCAAGTTTTCATAAACTTCAATATGACAGTATAGGTTGATATAAAATTCTGAAGAGTTTGTAGACCGATAGAAGAAGATTCAACATGGAATTAGTTGAAAGCCCACTACAATTAGAAAGGAATTAGTAAGAATTGGAGTTAGTAGGATGCAGAACTGAAAGTACAGATGTCAAGGACTATTCCACCATTCATTGATCCTGAAGCGTTAGTCCCAAGCTAAGGGAGTGTCGCACCTTGCCCTGATATCTACGTTTCTCCTGATCCTGCCGCTCGTAGCGCTGTTCCCACTCGTTAGGGTCCTCGCATACATGGCCGAACTCCAGCTGCTTGGGACCCGTCTGGATCATCACTGTATCCCTGGTGTTCAAACAAGGCACACTGCACTGTCGTTTCGTTTAACAAAAAGTTAATAATCATCCCATTTCCATTTCCACGAGTGTTTTAACCACTCGTGATCCTATATACAGCGTTGATGTAGTAAAAGTGGTTTCAAACAAAGGTGAAAGGGTTGTGACGTATCATAGTGCAATAACTTAGACATTTAAGAACTTTTCGATAGTGAACCTCAACATTTCAGCAGAAACTTTATTAGATAACTATGTATTAGTATTGTGTATTAGTATATGTAGTAACTAGTATTATGGGTTGTGTCGCATTATATTTCTCTTTTAATGAGATGCATTAAAATACAACATAAGAATGTTATTGAGATTTTGGGAGATTTTTGCATGTAGGGAGTATTAACGTTAGACAGTGGCTTCTAGTGAATCACTCGACCGAAGTCATATCCAACTAACCAAAAGTTGCCTACTCTGTACCGCGTGTAAATAAATACCTGAACACATCTGCGGAAAATCTCAGTGTATACAGATTTTAAGAATGTTATATTTTAAATATAAATGTATTATCTAATACATCTTTGTAGAATACTACGCTCAGTTTTACTACGATGAAGGTTCACGTAACACATAATTATACACGATACGAACTGTGTATGACGACCACAGAGTATGTTGCGGTAAGTTAATTGTGTATAGATGCCACAAGGCTGAGGCAGGAAAATCAACATAGTTCGGCAGTCCAAGCACATAGCGCTGCGAGGGCATTCTTTTAAGAGTATTAAGTAGAGCCACTGACGCACGTGCATGTTTGTTCGTTCTCGAAGATCGCACGATTTAGTCACATTTAAGTCATCGACATCTGACAAACTCAAGCATGTCGAGCAGAGGGGGAGAAAGACGGCCAGAGATGGCAGCGCTATCTGCGCTTGGGCTGCCGCAACCATGTTGATTTTCTTGCCTCAGCCAAGTGGCATCTATGTCCAATCTATTTACCATTACATTATCGTTACCATTTCATTACCATCATTACCATTACATTGCTACGCTACGACTAAAAATACTCACATGAAGTACTTGCCGTGGCCGCCATGTTCTGCTCCCAGCTGGGTTTGCGCTGCAGGATTTTGATCTTCAAGCACCAGCCCTGTTTCAAAACAACATAATACATAAAACTTGCGTGTGTTTTGAGTTTTCAAATTGAAATTATCACCCAAAATACCTAGATAGTTAAAAGGACGTTGCATACATGCGTGACTAGTAGAGCGGTTCGAGTTGTTTTAGACATTCATATTTGTATGAAACTAAAACAAGCTCAAATAAAGGGCAAAAACAAAATAAACTCCCCGACTAGGGAGCGTCTTTATTTATGTATTAAATCCTGCCACTCTCAACTAATTTTTAAAATAGTGTTCAATGTAGTCTAGCAAAAGAGATATTAGATTTTACATTAGTGTTCTGAGTACTATGTTTTTATGACGAGAAAGTAATAAAGTGTGTCATAACCGATTGAACTAGGCAACCTGGGTCTTTAAATATGAAACCACTTTGATTTAAATATTAAATATAGTATTTTATAAGTGAAAATGGAAATGTACCAGTTTTAAAAATGCATTGCTAATATTTATTCTTGGTTCGTAAAACACGTCCTTGACTTACATACGGCTTTCCTTGTGACAAAGGGGATAAAGTAATACAACTTCATTGGTCAATTTATTTTTGAAGCAAATTAAAATTGTTTATTAGTGAATTTACAATTTTGACCTAAAAAAATAATAAAATACAGTATTATATTATTGGCAAATAATTCAATTTCATTTGGTTCACCAAACTTACAAAACCTGTCGGTGAGGTCCTTAATAATATTACATAATAAATGGTTTGTTATGTTATTTGAAAATTATATTGACAAATAATATAGATTGTGTATTTAATATTTATATTACAGCGGTTTAGGGCATCTTAATTAACACTACTGCATTACATTTACAAATATATACTCAATTAGAATACAAATCGTGGTATATTTAATTTAATTTACTTACTTTTGACGATTAAAATAGTCTTTATTAGCTTGTAGCAACCCTATACCGAAAAAATAAAACAAGACAGCTATGAAAGAATTAATTTATAATAATAATAATACTATGTTTATCATAATTCTTAAGCTTTCGCGGCCGGTGTCATCATTAATATCTAAGGCTTCCGGTTTACACCGCGTCACAGTTGAAATACAAATACTGCTAAACGTTTCGACCTCGCTGTGGAGAGTCATCCTCAGTAGCTGGTTGACTGGCTGAAACGTTTAGCAGTATTTGTATTTCAACTGTGACCGTGTCAACTTAGATATTAGTACTATGTTTATTGTTTATAGTGAACGCAATTAATTTTATACGTAAGTAACACTTATTCAATAAGAAAATAACAACGTACATTTTTGAATTAAAGAAAGTAGATGACAACGCACCGAGTGGTTCTTGAAGTCACTCACCTTGAGGCTGTGTGGGTTTACTAGGTACTCTGTTATGAGGGGTCCTGTGAGGGGTGGAGGTCTGTGGTGTAACATGGTAGAGGGTGGCTTTCACACAGACATGAGATAGCATCAGTGTCACCACCTGTAAACATACATGCGTGGTAAACATGTATAAAAGATTCTAATTATTAAACGTCTCATAATTTAACATTACTGTTGTTGAAATACTCGTACAGTACAGTTGTTTTCAAATATTTTAAATATTGTTTGTTTTAATGTATAGTAGTTTACTTTACAACACTGTCACCTCAATTTACTATCTAAACGGTTGTGCACGAGCATTTCATGACATTCTAAAATTGTTTGTTTTGATTACTATGTAACAAAAACAATAAGTTTAATCACATAAATATTTGATAAAATTTGTTAATTACTGGTTTTGTTTTACAAGAAAAATACAAAATGTCTATTTCTAATAATATACATCATAAGATACTCTATAACTGATTTTGTAATCACCTGTACTTGTTAGAAAAGCTAGAGAATAATAACGAGTGAGTTTGTTTCTATTTTACACATCTTAGCAATTCAACACTTCTGAGGACTAGCATTGGAGTAAATCAATAGGTTGGCATGTCAGTCAAAGAAATTCCTTTAAATAGTTTCCCTCTTTGGTCGAATTTGAGTTATAGTTTTGAACTTTTTTAGTACATGAGCAATTTTAAAACTTTAAAATACTCTCAAAGATAGAGAGCATTGATCCTAAAAGGAAAACAAAACTTGCTTGATAATAGAAACGTGGGTTCTAACACTTAGATGAACTTTGTTAATTGTTTGGAACTTAGAATACCGTACTTACAGTTAGGAGAGCCGCAGCCATGGCAGTGTTAAGTACAGCTGACAGCGTGAATAGTGAGTAGGCACTTATAAACCTGGATCTTCACGCTTCAATTCACGGTCTGCACTGTAGCTCTGTCCTCCTCCTCCCCCTCCGCTCCTCATACACTGTCCTACTTCCGGTACCAAATCAGTTTTGGAAAATAAGCTTATTAAAGAGATATACTACTCTATAAAATCAATTCATTGTGAAATTCGTATTAATTGCGACTGTTGATGTCTTTATTTCTATATCGGTTTTATTTTCATTAAAAATATACACACATTTAGCCGAAAAATGGTGTCAAAAGTTTTAGAATTTAAATAAATAACACCAACTTTAGCTACTCAGATAATGTGCTGGGTGCTATACTATTTTAAAGAAAACTATTTAAATAGTTGGACCTGTTTTGAAAATGAAATGAAAAACGTCTTTTATTCGTAGCGAAGTTAGGACTTTAAAGTCCTCTCTTCCACTTAACCACAGGAAGTGCAAAAAATGCATAGCACAGTTTGTGGTTAAATTAACACTAAATAGATTAAGTGTAAAGAATTTCCTGAAAACACGATCAAGTGGAAGGGTTCTGTCGAAGTATTTAATTACAAGAACAGAGTCGTGTGAGTGAGGTGAGAGGGGGCGAGGGCGGTGCGCTGGTTTTGCATTTACGTTACATCACCGCGAGCTCCCGTGGGCGGGTTTTTGTGCACACCCGCCCGTGCTCCGAGTGGTTCCGGAACATCGCTAAGCGGTTCCGTTGTCGCGGGTGTTACTTTTTGTCCAGTGACAGGTCGTCCGTGAAACTGACAACAAGAAGCGGCTTCAAGAATGGGACCAACGATGTCGGTTATACGCGTACTCAAATTGTATTGCTGTTTTACATATTTACATGCCTTGACAGTAATTTATAGTCTGAAGTGACACGTTTAGTGACTATTATAATTATATAGATCTTAATTTGTATAAACTCTAAATCTAGCTAATTTATTACTAATTTGAAGGCAACATTTGTGAACAAACCGAAACAACATCGTATAGTTAGTATTACAAAATATTTAGACGTCTATACAGATAAAAACGTAAAAGACAAAACTTCCCTTTCGCCAGAGTTAAGTACATCTGATTAGTCATAAAATTGGTCTAGAAACAGCCAGTTGGAAAATTCCGTAAGAAAGTCTTTTAAAGAATGTTTATTAAGTAGATTCATGTTTAGGCTTGTTTGTTTTTTACATATTTATTATAATATGACTGTGTTGGGGTTTGCTTAATCTACTGTGCTTTGTTAAAATATTTTAATTCTAGTGTTAAAATAGTGACAATAGTATATATCAGAAATTCAGAATGTTTGAGTTTACAATAAGTTAAATCAAATATTCATAAACGTATGACAGTTTGAAGATCAAGTTTAATTAATAGTGCCTTACAATGTTTAAAAAGAAATATTTTGGATTATTTTTAATATTTTCAGATGATTTTTTTAAGGTTTTGGCAAATATAAATATAACTCGTCCATTTGTCTGAACGACGTTAAGTACTGTGGAATTAATGTAGTTATAATTTAAATTACTTTAGGATAGTTACTATAAAAAACCAATTCAGTCAGAATTAATGTTATCTTTAGCAAAAGAACTTTATAACTGACAATAACGCATTTTGGTTATGATGACAAAATATTCAACCATAACCGATCATTAATAATTCAACGATAGGTTTAACAAGGTTACCCAATTTGAACCAAACATATATAAAAATAATTATTAGGATAGTTGTAGAGGCCCAAAAAAGTAAATACACTTTTTCATAATATTGTCGGCCAAAATTGCTTGCTTAACAGTGGAGTTAAAGAGATTATAAACGAACTAGAACTGTTTCAAAGTTTATCATTTTACAAAAATAGTAAAGTGTATCAGCACAGTAACAATGTAACACATACATACATTTATACACATACGAGTATAGTAACATTACAGTTAGCAGTCTAAAAGGTTTAAACATCTTCTCCTTAGTTTATTTTAGATTTTTCAACATTTAAAATATCAGAGAAAAAGAAGTAAGAACTATCCTGCCTAACCAACATTAGGAAGAGTTTTTTGCGAGTAGGTCGCGACCTGCACAGTGCGCAATGCACACCTTGCTTTGTACTGGGGTGCGTAAGCTGTGGTAGATAATCCCGAGATAGTCGCCACCCTTCCCAGCCCCGCACCCCGCAACCCCTCACTCACCTTTCTTCCTTTTCCTTCCGTCTTTTATACTCATTTTTAAAAACTCCAACAAAGGCCCGGTAGAATCGTTTTGTAAAGGCACTTAATGTTTATGTTGGTTGCCTATATAATTTACGCTTTTTGCCGTTAGGGTCAGCAGCGAAACCTGATTGACCCCTAACCAATGTTTGGGTCACCAATAAATCACAAAGAGGGGTGAAGGGTCGAGCACATTATTGTCACTTTGCCCTGACCCTTCCATTGCACTGCCTCAGTTCAGCGAGGTGTGCTTGTATGTAAATAAGTAGAGTCTGAACCTACTTTTTTATATAATACTAAAGATTGGTAATACCTACATACAATCTTCCGACATGTTTACTACTTTACTCCTAATGTATTTGAACTACTACGAAATAAAGAGACGCATTAATAAAGACATATGAATTTTCCAAGGGCAATTGGTATTTAAAGTTTCGTCAATGGTGTCAGTG
Organism: Matsumurasca onukii; assembly: GCA_018831715.1. Classification (NCBI taxonomy): domain Eukaryota; kingdom Metazoa; phylum Arthropoda; class Insecta; order Hemiptera; family Cicadellidae; genus Matsumurasca; species Matsumurasca onukii. Next base: position 4,973,845 of record CM032061.1, read on the forward strand.
GTGTTACAGACCAAGATGTAGTTTTCAAAATCATAACTGTATAAAATTTCGGGGCAACAATAAATAGGGACTACATAGAGCACTAAACAACTAATGAGGGATTGTTTTACTGTCCCTTTATCTAAGAAACTTCGTGATTACAGTGAAAAATTAAGCAAAATATAATGTAATATTTTAGAAGAAGAAAAGAGTTTTACTTCTTTTCAAAGTTTATTAAAGTAGTACGTTTATTAAAGTTGGTAGGTACCTACTTAAATCAATATTTTTAAAAAAGTACTCAGCAATTGTTTGTTATGTAGCCGGCAACATTAATGTAGATTGTTGATATTATGAAGACTAGGTACCCCAGTAGTACAAGAGGCTATCAAAAGTCTTGATGCAAAACCAAAAAATATAGTGTAACAAGAATATAACAATAAACCCGTTTTGCATTTTTGAAATTTAATAGAATATTAAAATTTCTCACACAGTATTTCAAACGAGACGCGTATTTTTTGGTGCCTATTTATATTAGTGTATATTTACTATTGCTAGTTGATGGCTTAACGCATACCTGTACAAAATGAAACGAAATGTTTTTTATGTCGGAAAATCATATTTTCAAATATTTAACCATTTAACAAAACAAATTACTTACTAAGCTAAATAACCACATCCACATAACGTAATACTTTAAAGCACTTTCTAGCTATTCATGGAAAAGTAAACGCCAACTTTAATCCAATTTGACGTATTTACTAATTTTTACTTTAAGACCCCGACCACTCTTAGAGGTTATATTAAGGTGAATATGGGATGATATTGCATGTACCAGTTTATGAATGATGAGATGTAGTCTTCTTTCTTCCCCGCACCATACTGAACCGTATTATAACTGTAAAATAAGTTTTGTGTTTTAAAACTATATTTTTATTTTTTAAAAAACAGCATCGTTACTCGTATAGGATTCAATGTACATTTGTATCAGCCGGTAGATAGCATGTACGTAGGAAACCTTGTAGGTATTGTGAATAGCTGGGTGTCTGGTATGCTAGTCTTGTTGCCAAGAGCTTAGCTTACCAATGTATAACGGGTGTTTCTAAGTGCCTAACGGGGTGTTTACGTTATATAATATCTATTACATTAAACTTACAGCTATGAATGATGTGTCAATGGAAAAAAGCAACTCAAACAGTTTTACCTAAAATCTTACGGTGTTCAATATAGAACCACTTATCCCCGGCAGACATCAAGTCTATATTCGAGTTCTTCCCAAACATTGTAAAGTGTGTCTTGTTGTTAAAACAGCCGCTTCAATCCTGTTTCTTAATTCGGGAAGATTCCAGCTGGTAGCGGAGGCACATACACACAATCTTTGATAAAGTCGCATGGTGTTGGATCCGGGTGACCGTAGATGCCATGCTCTAGCTCTGTCATTAGGCTCTTTGCGCCCAATCCAGCATTCGGGTAGAGTGTTGTTAAACCAATTGCATCTTTAATTGCACGAAACGTTACGTGTACATGCGCACTGGTGCAAACAAACAAAACTGTTTGAGTGACTCTTTTAATTTTACGTATAACTTATAATTATAAGTTCAGTGTAATAAATATTATAAAGCGTTAAAACCCGATGTTCATTATAAACACCGGTATAGTTAGGGTAAGGTCATACGGGGAGGTCTTAGAGAGGTCTTGGACAGGTGTTGGGGCATCGGCTACATGGCTTTTGAGCGAGCCTAGCTTGATGGGGATGCTGGTAGGGTAAGTTTTGTTAGGTTTGATTTCTTTGTATTTTAGGTTAAGCGCTAGGTTTTATATGTTTTGGTCTGTTTTACAGAATAAATTTGTTGTAATAAATAGTGGTTGTGATTAATGTTACGCCTCCAGAATTGTGTATAACGATGCTTTCCCATTATACTACATAACAACCCAAAAGCCTTCTTATCACGTGGTAGCGCAAGACTCGTGTGGGAACGGTCTGCCCGTCGTAGTGTGAGCCCTATTTTATTGCAGACCGTAATTAAGGGTCTGCGCCATCACCTAGCCTTATCCTCTAGCCCTACAGTAAGCCTCTCGTACAAAGGCCTGACCCCTTGCCCGTTACATGTCCGAGTTATGTCCGTCTCTACTCCTTAGACACGCTTGGTCCGCTCCCGCCACGACTATGAATAGCTTTTCTTGCACTTATGGCTATGAATTTATTCTGCCGTTGGATGTTTTAGACTTGTTATCCGTTTTCCTTTTCGTAACTGTTAAGATTGAGCCAAGTTAACACCCGGTGAACGCACTCCCTTGTATAAACTACATCAAAGTATGTGTATAAGCACATTTATGGATGGGACCAAAAATACCAACATTTAAATATTACATTATCGTTAGTTTTTGAATTGTATGCGGCTAATTGAAAAGCTTCGTAAGATTTCTTCCAATTTATAAAATTTGAAATAAAAACTCTATACTTAGGACGACAGTATTATTTATTGTATTACAATATTCAAAACTATTTGATAATTCAATTTCTTTCGCAGCTTTTCTTTACAGAAATATGCTGTAGTAACTAAGCTAAACCTTTTCTACTAAAACTGTACAATATATTTATTAAAAATAATAACGAAATTTAATATACTTTTATAAATTATTAACGATTTAAAGTTGAATGTACAAGTTGCACTTTGTTTTTATTATATTTATTTGTTATTTAGTTTTGATATAACAATTCCTTCAAAATATCTCAAACTTATAAAGTTAAATTTGAGTTATTGTAATTTCCCAACAATCGTATTTTGGAATTTTTATTTGGGTTACAGCTAATATTTCTGAAATCACTAACTATATCTGGTACCAAGATACGTCATTAATCACCACCACGTACATGTTCCCCTTTAAAAATGTCTCGGGAATGATTTATTTAAAAGAACGAGCAGTCACTAAAATTAAGGCAGGTGTATATTAATTCATTCGCAGGTGTAGGCCCCTATATCATTCGTTGGTTTGTACTGAACCAATAAATCAACGAAACAATTCTTCAAATGTAATGAATATTTTAACAAATAATACTCTTTAACCAAACCTGGAATGTATCATTTTAACGTTTGTAAAACCCCCCAATTACGTTAAAACTAAACATGAGCAGTTTAACCATAAAGTTAGGTAAAATTTCTTATTTCTAAAAATTGATTCAACTAAAACATTCATATGTACAATCCAGACACCCAACACAGGGCTACTTATGCTGCAGTGATAGGTGTCACTAATTAAGGGTAGGGGAGCTTGATTACAATGAGGACAATGAGATATTGTTTGTATAGCAAACAGGAGCAGGAGATTAGAGAGACTTCAACGCAGCAAAAAGTGGTCTGACAGGTGGCGCAGTGTACCGCCAGTGCCATCACACTTCGGATAAGGTAGTTGAAATATCGAAAAACCTTGCAGAAGGTGTTTACCAAATCTTTGCACCTTTCTAATTTGTTGTTTTTGTATTTTCTCCGGTTAGTATTTTACAGTGCGTCGAAATTTAAGTAAGTTAAAAACGTGTAAGAACCGGTTATTTTTTGCAGACTAATTAAATAACTAAACTACATTACTTTTTCCGGTCTGAAAGGGGGCCCTGACATGTTTTTAGAGTTCAAATGATTTACTTTTGAAACCAAAACTCAAAGCGAGTTGTGTGCTTACTGTGGCAAACATTTAAGATATGATAGTTTAAATGGTGTGTATGCATTTTTATATCTAACGTTTTCAATGTTGTATGCAGTAAAATAGCTTGCATAATTTTTAAGTGTTGCTGTTTTTCACATATTTTGTAATGACGCGCTAAAGCTGCTTATTTCCTAGGAATGAAGAGGTTTTTGGATTCTCCTTTACTCCCTAGAGCGCCTTAAAAGTTAACCTTAAGCTTGTATCAAAAGCTACTATTTAGGACTAATTGCTGAAATATACTATTTTAGTTACGCAAAACTACTACTCAGTCAATGTATGTATGCATAATATTTACATGAAGTATTTCAAAATTGTTATTTGTTCCATTGTGTTTCTTTGTATAATAGTATGTGAAATCAATGTGGTTCAATGTGGAAATACACACTAATGGTATTATTTATTTGTGTGTTGTATTTCTAAAAATGATATATTAGAGCGGCCGCGCGTCCAACTTTTTATCCCACCTATAACGTAAATTAAACCCTGCAACGAAGTTTTAAGCTAGTTAATGTACTTAACGTTCAATTGTTTTATAGAAACAGAGGACTTTTAAAGCTTTTACATGTTCCAGAAGTTGAACTATTATTGCGGACATTTTCCATCGTTAGTGAACAAAAAGGAACACGACGTTTCGGGATCTGCAATCTGATCCCGTCTTCGTGATCCCCCTTCACTAACGATGGAAAATCCTATCTTCAACTTCTGAAATCCTCCCATCGTCAACAACAAACTTCAAACAAAGAATTTTACATGTTACCACAAAACCATTTACTTTCGTCAAAACTTTAAACTAACTTCAAATTCTTAAATGTATAAAAAGATAGATATTAACTACTACGGGTTTGTGTTTATGTGCTGCAGCACTAATGGATCTATGCTTCAAGAGAAAACCCTTTCTCATTTTAGTACTTAACACATAATTTGCAAACTGTTACCAAGTTAAAACCTCTATCCCAACAAAACAAAACCCGAGCTCTAACCGGCCATCTCCAACCTGATTTCTATTTTGAAAATTATGTCTGAGTTCTGAAATATAACCTTAAATGTTTAAAACCTTTTCCAAAGATAAATTTGGATTAAGACAAGATAGCTGTCTACACAGGTTGAATGAACGCTTGAACAAACAAAGTCACAGAATCAACAGGAAGAGGGGAAGGGTCAAACAAAGGTGTTGATTAATGGTGACTCTGATAGCCCGGAAGACAAAGGGTTAGCCCTTAATGACCAGTGAGTGTCCAAGGCAGGGCTCGCAGCTGGGCTGGTGAGGGCCTGGGAACCGCGCACCCTTGACGCGCTCCTCACACATGACTTCTACCTCTGCGCACTGCGCACTGCGCATCCAGTCCAAACATAAACACTGTACCTTCGCAATGTGCCACTAGGGACTCTATCTTAATATTGGAAACGGTAACGTTATACAAGAAATTGAGGAAAATTCCACTTCTATTATTTTACTGTTGATCAGTATCAATTCACCTTTGTTAAACTTTTAGTCACTGTATAAGACCCGTACACTGTATGTATACCCATGTAGATGGTACAGGCCTAAATTTGTATAACCTTAAAAGCTAATTCCCAATTCCTAAGGAAGGGTCTATCAAGTATATTAACTAATTGTAATACTCTTCTGTCTTCATATTCGATTTGGTTTTATCAGATATGATTTGTAAGTGTTGTTTTGTTTATCATAATTATGACAAATTTTGCTCATTAACGAGTGAAAAATTAATGAGACAGATCAGCAAATTTAGTGGATCAGGCATACTTGAATCCACTACTCGATCTGTAATAATTTATGGACGTTTCTGTTTGAAATTACTACACAAATGAATCATTTTATGGTCCATAATAAGCCTAAGTTTGCCGAGAGTTATTGACTTCATTGGTAAAATGTCAAGTTCCTTAGAAACATTCCATATGCGTAGGTTATGCATATGAATAATCTAAATTTCCGCCTGATTTAGTTAAATCACTAGATTCCGGAGTCTGAGGTCATCTCATTCTAGTTGTTATCTCATACTAGTTGTATTCTCATTTTTGATAATCTTGGTCTTTTATATAAATTGTTCCAAATGTTTAGGGATACAAGTGTTTCAGTATAAATGTTACACAAAAATGTACCAAAAGTTGAGAATGCCAAGAATAACATCATTGAGAAGAGCTTAGAACTATGCAGTATAATGCTTCCTACAGGCCGAAATCTATAGAGTATTTGTATAAATTACCCATGATATTGCTAAGGTAAGACAATTCGTCAATTTGTTCAAACATTACTTTAGGGCGATAAGAAGTGTGAGTCTGTATAGCGTCAGCATGTAAAACGGATCCCAGTGGAACTATTCCAGAAATACAAATCGACCAGCTGCCGAGTACAGTGAAAAGAGATCTGTACATTTCTTACAGGGTTTAAAGTTTCGTTATAAGTCATGCAAGTTAAGCAATTTGAAGTATGAAGAATTGTTACAGTGTGTGACCTTTAGCTATAAGCGTATTTAAATCAATCAAAGCTGGACTATTTTGTATATCAATTCATTATAGTTTGTTAATAATATGTCAAACTTCAATACTATGTTTATAACCCCAAGCTCACACTCACATAACTAGTAAACCTTTATAACTAACTGAATACTAAAATTATGTGGAATAAACCATTATTTATCTACTATTATAAAGAACTACTTCTGTAGGATTCTTACATTAATTTTATTCAAATATTACATAAGACTACAACACCACATCGCATCACAGGGGCTGTCAAACAGCTGTTAATTCTCGCCGGGTAACGGTTTTCCAATCGGAAGTGCCGGACACGGAAGTTCAAAGCTGCCTCGTGAGAAAGTATTAGGGAGCTGCTAATTGATAGTTCCTTAACCAGTTAGTGGGTCAGGACCTTTGATCCTTGACCTCTAATACAAAGCGACAAGGTAGCGTCAACACCGCACACCTCCTCTGGTCAACCCGGAAGTACTTGTTCTGACAAATCAGGTTTCATTAGACGGGTAGGAGCAACACATGTAACACGACTAGACCTATCAGACCAGACACTTTGATAACCGTCCAAGCTTGTTATGAGCTCAACAGTTGAAATTAAAAACTACCTCATTTCGACTTTATTCACACGCTTTGATGTTTTAAGATATAGACAGCTTTAAAGTCCACTTTCTAAAAAATGTGATTCAAATAAATATTTCATAAATTATAAAGACTTACTTTAGGAGTGCCACTGGTGCAGCTAATAACCAATCCATTCAATCATATTAGTTTATATAAAATATTGTGTGACGACATAAACACAATTGAGTGATTTGAGATTGACCCCTATGAAACGTGTCTTCCCCAGTCTTTACTGAGTATTTCAGGTACACTACCATAGTGTGTAACAGTGTCTAGAAAGTTATTAGCGAATTTTCTTTCGAAATAAAGCTCTTTATTTCCCTCGCGAAAGAAAAGGAAACGTTGTAGAAAGGTGTGGTTTGCAGTGTTGAAATTCCCAACATCTCCTAAATCGAATAACAAATATGTGTACATTTATATGTAAGGCCACTGTACAGGTCACATTTTTAGTCCGATTTTCATAAAACTTGGTACAAATGTTCCTCTCGGTTAAGTTCTTTAACCAGCTAGATCGGACAGTCCGTTTCAAAATGGTGGCCGTTCAAAGTTGTGCTTTACCTATAAAATTGTAGCGATAGCATAAATGAATACACAAATCGGTCCCTGTTTCCTGGGATACAGAAAGTTAACAACTTTCTTAATTCAAAACAAATACTCCTATTAACAGCTGTTGCTTTTTACTATACAATATGCATTACAAACTAAATGGATTTCAATTCAAGCCAAACTATAAAGTAAATCAGGTAAATCTTAAACTTGTAAAACATTACTTGTAGTAATCTATATAAAAGAGTGTTATCTCATTTTAAATACAAATTAAAACCCTATTTTGTGTAATATGAACATAAATTGTTGGGGTTGATATTACAGAGTGGGACAGACAGAGTGCGTGCTAGTCTCAGCAAACAAGATTCCCATTTGAGTGGACCTTCTATAATATTAATATTCAACATACATTTTAACTCCCGTGTTTTTACCGTAAATTTAAACGTGCCACTTGATATGAACATGCCACCATTATTTCATATGAGGTACAGCCTTTTAAATGAACAAATCGTGTAACTAATGAGACCTCAAAGTTTTCAAATAACTTTAGGTGTACTAAACAAAACCGAAGGATAATTCTTGACAACATTGTGTGTTTCAGAAATATTTAATTACTACACATTAAGTTTTTTTCAGAAACAAAAATTTGACGAATTTTTAAACAACCATAACCGTATTTATTTTATTATTCAAGACAAACAATCCAGTGTTTGAGTTTACTTGTTCCGGCATGTTTCCCACACTGGTTGGCCGTTGGCCGGACACGATGATTGATGTGTGAGGCCTGAGGCCGGACCGGTCTTGGCTGAAGGGTTCAAGGGCTCAGGCTCACTTGTGTTTTGGTTCTTTAACTCGCCGGACCTCACTCAGTGCACGCACACCCTGCTGCGAGCACCCTGTATACTCAGTACTGCCGCCTCGCCGGTGAGTCTAACCTAGTTGTAATTACTCAAGATATCTGGTTAGTGCTAAGACTGGGAGGAATTTTATATTTATTTTAATAGATAATTTTAAATTAATATGAATTATTAATTCATATATATAATTTATATTAAATAAATTTTTAAATAAGTTATTCGATTGGTAATACGTCAAAGAGACCCACAAACAAATTTAATTTTAAAACTCAACTTCATTGGCCAATTCCAATTATCTTTATTTATATAAAAATATCATACAAATATAATCAAATAAATAACAACGTGAATAATTATTATCAATCTAGTAACACGGAAATTAATATTTATGATTACTAAAAATGAGTAAATATTATTTTATTTCAATGGGTTTACTTGCTGTGATTATTTATACATTTCTTTACCTAATCTTATTATTTTTATACAACTAAAGACAATTAGCACATACTAATCAAAAGGTTGTTTTTAGTTTTAATACTAAATTTGTTTTGGTGGTTTTCATAGAAGTTTTTTTTATTTCAATGTGTCACTACCTAAATTTAAAGTTCAAAATACGTTTATTTCAATTTAAGAATTTTTTATTAATCTACACAAATTTGAGCTAACTTGTATATAATCAGATACTTCCCAAAAATGCATGTACTAAATGATTCAAATGTTCTTTACAGGGCTTTATAATAATTTCTACATGACAATACCCCAAAACTATTCCCTTCTTTGCAGTCTTTGTCAATGATATTGGTTCGTATTATGTTTTTGTATAATTGTTCTTTAAAGACCTATTTGTGTAATTAGCACCAGTTGCTTAATATAACAATTACAAAACCAGTAGGGTAACTTGTTTGTTATTTTTATGAAAGGCAAATGCCCTGGAATAAATTTTCTGTATGAGTTTCGAGGTGTTTACGCATGAACAGGTTTGGAGTGCTTATAAGCTACTATAACACTTTATAAGCAAAAAGGTATACAAGCATTTCATGCCAGTGAAGAATATTAAATAAAACCGTGGAGACTTGTTTACAAAACACTAGAATCTTTACAGTATATTTGCATGTCTTATCCGTAAAAGAACAAATCTGGCGATGAAGTGAATCAGTGGTTGATATAAACCACTTCCGGTTTCCGGAGGCTAGGAAAGGAAAGTTCGTCATGCTCCTTCGGCGTGACATGTCAAACATCTGCTTCTTTTCTCAATTTGTCTGTCATTTCGTTTATGGTTTGCTCGTTAGCAATGTCCCACCAGTCAGTGTTGTAACAAACGAATATGGAATAAACTTAAACTAAAATATGTTTATTAATTTTGTAGATGCCATGTACTTGTATAATTATCCTATAACCATATAACTACTATTATGGCACCAATAGTCAGTAAATTAATAGTGAGTAGGTAACATTATAATATTATGTTAATAAACTACTAAACAAAATCTATAAGGATTTAACCTTAACAAAAGTCTTAGGCCAATGAAAAACGTATTTCTTCAAAATATTTATTTCTGGTAGACATTGACATCATTTATTCTCCAATTCACATGACAGTATTCCATTCATCTTACATAATCAGCTGCTAACAATCCACAATAGAAACAATATAAACCAACAATATTACTCAATGCGGGAGAGGAGGTGTTGTGTCGTGGGATATCTTATCATATTAAGCTCTGATATGTATTATTCTGGTTAGTCAGTCAGGTCGGAATTGGACTTTTGGTGTTGGTTCCATAATATTTTCTCCTATGGATACATTATAACTTGACCAAGTAGATCACCAAATATCTCAATTGCCAAAACCTTAAAAAACACGCACACAGCCTAAGACGCAGATCGAGAAAATAAATTCCACAAAAAATAATAATTGAACAGTGTTATATAGGAAACGTGCATTTGTGGTTAAAACTTTATCGATATTAAAATTGACAATAGTTAGGTACTAAACCTGAAATAATACGTTTAAATGTCTAGGTACGATTTATGTGCTACGTATAAGTTGATAAAGTTTAATATCACTAGAAATGTTAGTAGTTCCTAATGCAAAAGTAACGAAACAAGCGAACTCATCTCCCTAGAAACATGCACAATCAAAGAAGCAAACAAGCAAACAGAACGTTGAACTCTTCTAGAGCTATTAAGTGAGTTATTATTATAAAAGAGCACCGAAAGATGTTTGATAAATTCTCGCAACAGAAACGAAACGTGCAAAACTCGTGGCGTGTGAAGTACAAACCCACCTAGAGCAAGTGAATCAAAAAGCGATCCTTTAGGCCTACTGTTAAAACTACTTTGGCAACGTGGAATCATGAGTGTGAGATTTAATCCAATAAATCCGTATCTAATCGAAATTAAAAGTCAACAAGTGCTCTCGAGTATGGTAGTAAATTTTATAAAGGTAGCATCGTAGACACTTGAGAAGAAAACAGTTTTGAATAGTGTGTGTTTCTGATAAACCAACATAAGATAAGAATATATGTACACTCCCCGGCCTCCTGCCTGCCCTCGGTCAACCTCTGGTCAGCTTTCTCCTCGGTCCATCCAGTCAGCTGTTTATTCGTCAGGCTCGTTGAGTCGCAGACGCGCAAAGTCCTCGAACACGATGTTGTCATCGTCGTCCTCGGCGTAGTGGGAGTTCTCGTAGCGAGACCTCTCGATGCTCTTGGACTTCTTCATAGCCTTGGACTTTTCTTGCTCAGCAGAGCCTAGAAACAAATAGTTTCGTTCGGTTTAACATTTGTACTTACTTAAATCAAAATATAATTAACCTCATCTTTTATGATTTAATCCCACTTCATGTTTTATAGACATAATTGTTCATAAGTAAAGCCTAAATAACTTTTTAGATCGTAACCTTTTTATTTGTTTTCTTTTTACAATAAGTTGCTCTTTGGGATATTATGAAAGTTTTATAATGTCAGTTTATGTAAATCGTTTACAATATTTTATGTACATCACGTCCGTTCAGTGTACGATGATATTTCAAAAAGAAAATCACATTACAGTATTACCCGAGAGTCATCCGAGATACCATTGAATAGATTAAAAACGATGATAACTTCAACAAACAAAGCAGTGTTAAACTTCCCAGAAGCTGGCAACCAGTCCTGAAGAAGTCTTTTTGATAGTCTCACAGTCAATGAGAACATCGACAGTTGGCATCCCTTCTCCAATGGAGGTTGACAGCACTGCTACTAATAGGATAGCAGAAAACAAGTAGCTCAGTTTCAGCCATTCAGTGACTGAAGATGATACTCAACAACGAAATATCTCAAGTTGATTATTATGATGTTTTGACGCGGTAAGAACCGGAAGAACTTGGAGTATAGTAACGATGATATGTTTCTGCGGACGAATATTTTTCGATTTCATCAGGTTCAATCTACCACATATGTTAGGTAACGTTTCAAACCCGATTCAAACCACGGTTAATACGACTAACGCTATAATTTGGCATTTTATAACTGACCTGGGGCAGGGTGCATGAGCTTGAAGGGCACATCAGTGACGAGCTCGCCACCCAGAGTTCCGCAGCACAACTTGACCCTGAGAGAGTATGAGATGACGATACCCATGGCGTCAGAGGGGCTCTTGCCTTCAGCCACCAGGGTAGAGGAGGCCAGGTTCACATCGTCCTCCTGTGTACATACGCAATCGCATTTAGTTGAGAATATATGTATGTGTGATCGTACAACTAAGCAGGGGAAAGAGTGGGGTTTTCTGAAGACATGTATACAAAACTGTCTGATCTACCGGATATAGTGATGCTCCGGTGGGGTTTTCAGGTGTGTTGCATGACAGTTATGTATACAAGTAAGCTTCACCATTCCTTTAAGAAACCCATGTACTTTAACGTTAGTGAACGTAACAATCTAAGTTTGGTAGTTTGCGTTTGTGGTGTAAAGTTTTACTTTTACGCAGTTCGTACTGTTGCAAACTCGCAGCTATGTATTACTTGTATACGAAACCAGCAAAGTAACCCGTTTTCGTATCTGTGTATTCAAAGTTGGTGGCTAGTGGTGTTACCATAGGATAGTGAGTAAAATGATTGACTATTTATAACGTGGTTATTTCTTGGTATTCTGTTACTCACAAGAGGTAAATCGAGAAAAAGGAAGCTATGCACTGGCCGGGTACAACTCACAACCAGTTCTGTTGCGGATACATTAAAATTAGTTATGGAAAAACTAACAAGAAAACCAACTGTCCAACAACTTGTTATCGAGATTGTAAAAGAAAATAAATTCCAACAAAATCGAAATGTTGAGTTGGTGCGCGTTACCTTGAGATGTCCGTCGAGAGCGATGCCACGGCGATCCTTGTTGCTGCTGGCGAGAGGCACGAGGTAGAAGATCTTGGTGAAGGAAGCGCCGGGGGTGATGGGGCATCCCTCGCGGGTCTCCAGGCTGGCCACGTGGCGGGAGAACTGAGCGTTCACCATGGTCACCTCGCAGTGTTGCACCACGTAGATCTAATGTGAACAACAAGTAGATATGGAAACAGCTCTAATTTGGTACACAATGTGACTACGTTGTAAGAGAAAACTACAAATATAATAATTATATCGTAATCATTTTGTTTCTTGGAATAATTTTGAACTAGAACCTTTTGTTTGGCCTTAAAATTAGATTTCGCGTATACGAGTATGACGCTTATTTGGTTGACTTCCTTATTAAAACCAAAGTCTTCCTGTCACTATGAGACTGGCTGGCTAAGACAATCAACTAAATCATTCTAGTTAAGTGTTTTCACAAAGGCAAACTCACCTTTGTATGAATCTATCAAAGTTTGTTGTAATTGATTCAGTGTAATTTTATTTGTTTACTATGATATTTGTTTGCTTTTGTGTTGCGTTTGTTTTATAAATTGTTATACTCGTATTCTCCTTACACGTTATGTATGTCAAGGAATCAATATATTTATTTATTTATTCATAATAAAATACTTACATGGTTATACTTAGTAACGGAGACGTTATAACTAAGTCTACATTGACCTATTTGTCAGTTTCGATAAAACACAATATCAACTACTTGACCTCTTCGTAAAACTCTAGCAACTTACAAAAGTGCTCTTGCTTACTTTCTAACCAACCGAACCTTATATTAACCGAACATTATATTTATGTATTTTTCTTTCGAAAATATGTTATTACTTTAACACTTTTATGGGTTTTATGTGTTAAAGTTACATAGTTACCTTAATGTTCTTGACGGTCTTCCTGGAGTTGTTGGTAATGGTGACGTTGCCGGCCACCTTCTCACCGTGGTAGTAGATCTCGCGGTCCAAAGTCACCTCAAGGTTCAACTTGCCCTGGGAGAAGGTGAAGCCCTTGCTCACGAGGGAGCTCGGGAGACGACGGCCTCGGCTGGGGGGAGCGAACTGCAGCTGTTGCATGAAGAATAAGTGTCAAATGTTTAATAGATTCTTCCAAAATGATCTCTAGTTTAAAAAATAGTGTCGACAAACTTGTAACTATTATAAATTTAGAACCAGATTAAGCAGCAGCGCCAAAGTAATAATATTTTAAAGTACATTTATGTAGTCATGGTGTTTTATTTGTATTAAGCTATAAACGAAAAGAGTATTTTGAGGCCCTCCATTCACGGTAAATCTAAATCTATTCTTTAACACGCTTCGTGTCCTATAGAACAAACAACATACGGCTATAGTTTTATTGTTAATCAATGTCTTGATTTAGCTTGATTGTTTTACGTCTACTTTGCATTGCCGTGAATTGGGGTTTAAGGAATTATAGAATGTGGCGGGCTTGAATGATAGTTTAAGTGCATAGTCTTGGTGTCAAATCAAATCCATCCTATTTAAACTATTTGGCAATTTCTTCTTCAAAAGCTATCTATGTCATACCAGGTGATCCTATTAAACTTTTAACAACGTAGCTACCCATTTTCTTGGATACTCTTCACTCTTAAGGAACATTTCCTCAAAGTTAGCCATATTCGTTCTTACCTTCTTGATAGCCAGAGTGACGGCAGACCTCTTGTGTCCACGGTCCTCAGCGTTCTCTCCGACGTAGGTCTTGATGGAGTACTCGACTCCCAGGGGCTTGCCGGTCTCATCATCACCAGGCTGGAGGGTGACGGAGGAGGGTGAGGCAGCGGGGAAGTGGAAGGTGAAGGGGTAAGCGTTCTGGCCGAACTTCCTCAGCAGTTTCTCTTGGACTGGTGTCAATTCCATCTTCTCCTGGTCCCTGGCCTCAGGCACGATCTGCGCCTTCTGCAGCACGATCTCCTTGCTGAACTTGACGCCCATGACCTCATCCTCTTCCCGTCCATATCGGTAGGTTGTGGCAATCTACGCAAGAGTAATGTACATTCATTATCCCTCAAACAAAAAGTAAAATGCGAAGAGATCGCGAATAATGTAATTTAGTGTTATACGTTAGTTTTCGCTGCAGAGAAACCCTTTAACAGCAATACTCAGAAAATGTTTGCTCCGTTGGGTTTCCATAACCTGCGTATATCCAATCTTCATAATAATGAAAATACATTTAAAAAGCACTCTAGAAAGTACAACAAAATTAGTTTGATAACGGAATCACTCTAACTTGTAGCGACGTACCATTAAGTGTCATTAATACAAAGTAATTAAGGTAAAATTGACTATATTTGTTTTTTAGCAAGTACGACGGACAACGTGTTTTGTTGTATTCGTTTATAGGCTTAACTAGGCCTTATCCACTGCATTGAAGAGTTGCATGATTTTCTACTGAACTCTTTAAAAGTATCGATTGCCGAGATATTAGAATTTGTTGAGTGTAGTCTCCTACTCTGAGGTCTTCTTTAGGATGTGTCTCTACTAAGAAAAAGAAATTATTGCAGACAATTAGGTTTATTGTGGTACATGAATGTCAAACAGGTTACTAAGTCAAATGTTTCTGAACGAACCTGTCCATAAATGCGACGTCCCTTGAGGTAGTCACTGTCCACGACGACGACGCCATCAATGGGGTCTACAGAGTCCAAGTGGTCGATGAAGTCTCGCTTGCCAAGGTACACGGTGACCTTGCCTGCAAGTACACCACGCACAGCTTTAGAGTATGCAATAAGTCATCGAGTTCTGTGCAATTTTTCATCAAACATATCAGTCGTTATAAAGTGTCGGTGTCCTAACTTTAAAAATAAGTTTCAACGCATTTGTACATCTGTTCGTATAATCTGATTTAATTTCACGGCAGGCAAATGGACCCACAATAATTATTTAATATTCTAATAAATAATTTGCATGTAATATTTTTAGTACAAATATTTTATTTGTGGTAGTTTTTCAAGGAACAATTTTTCATAACGTTGATAATAAGTGAACTTGACATTAAACTTGTTGTATCGCTGAATGTTCAGTTTAAAACCACAGACAGGTTATTAGATTTAACTAACATTTATTTAAGCCAAGCGAGTACACCTTCGATATTATGTTCTTAACTGTATAAAAAAATATCGTTTAAAATTTCTTGTTAACTTTTAAGTCTATGTAAACTTTCTATGTTTACTATTTTATATTTGAAATTGTTCTATAATAACTGAAAGTCACTATTAAATGTCTGTGAGAAGGCAGTTTAATGTTAAAAAGGTTGAATACAAAACATGCCAAAAATAAAAATTTCTGAAAAACTAAATGATAATAAATTTGTTTAGTTACCCAGTGTCTAAGTGCATAAAAAAAGATTATTTCCAACAGTGTTATTATGTTTGGAACTGAGCTATAATGATTCACCTAAATGTTTAAAAATAATATTTTAAACTAGTTCCTGTGCAACAATAACGAGATACTGTAGTTTGTTTTAAGTTTGTGTTTGCATTATATAAACCACAACAGCCACTAATCAGGTTAGGCTAAATGCCTTATCTATGACGTCAAGGCTGTGCGCTACTCTGGGGCTTCATTCTCACGCCATATTGATTGTGCACTAACTGATGTCTCCAGTCGATGAGCGAATATCAGCTTTTGTGATTCCTCTTGAAAACATATATCGAATATAAATACTATAAGGCTACAGAACTAATACAGTACAGGCACGAGCATTTACAAACAATAATTTCCTAAATTTGAATTAAAACTTTGGTAATACGAACACAAGGATGTTATACGATAATAGATTGTGTTGTCCATTTTACAGGTTGCCTATAATAGAGTATAAAACCAACGTTTTTCTAAACACCTTTTATATTTTCTATTAAGTAGTCTATATTATTCGTATTCATCTTCAAGTTTAAATTACTATCGATGTCTATGAAGATTATAATTATTACCGTTTTCATTGCGGAATTTATTTTGCTCATAGTTGGTTGGATATTTTCTTGATGGTAAATTTGTACTTTTCATGATAGTGACGGGTTTGAGAGCATTTGGTTTAATTTAATTTAACATGCAGTTAGAATTATGAAATTTCTATTGAAATAGAGTTACTAATTTGTAAACTATACTATCACTTACATAATTTAATTGCCGTATAGTTAAGTCAAACGGTGTGTTAAAAATTATCATCAAATAAAACCATAGTAAACATATACGGTATTTATATTTATCGTCTCTTTTACTGTAATCACATTGTTGTGCTTTATTTTCCTTCATGAAGTAATGTAATATTGCCATAAAATAAATTATAAATGGTTTCTACTTATCTATACTTTTTTACTCATAACATAGCCTAAATGCCTTAGTGAATCTAGTTTATACAATTGACAATTTAGCCTTAACTATAAAATCGCCACAACGTCCAGACAATGACATCTGTATTTCGTGCTTACTCTTCTTAAAACTGTACTTCAACCTAAAGTCAACCCAAAGAAGCCGTAGATGTGTTGGTGCCTAAAGCCAAAATATATCAAGCAAATAATTAAAAATATTTCATTTTTGTTTGATTTTTCGGTCCATTCAAATAAATTTCGACTCTTTAACAATATTCATCAGTTATTCTTATAATTGATTATTCTTCATTCTTTAATTATTTGTTCTATACAGTATTAAATAAATACAACATTAAATGCGAGAAGGCAGTTAAGCTGCAGAGTGACAGTGTAATTCACAATGGACTGGACTCTGATATAACTGATAAGATACCTGTTTTGTTTTATTCTTAGTATAAGGCCCAACCACATTACTGGAGAAGTGGTTGGTACTCATTCCAAACTGTAATCATATTGTTGTAATGTTTTAATATTCCATTATTTTATTATTTCAGTTCAATATTAAAAAGGTTAAGAATAAAATGAGTGTTTAAAGCATTTAAAATCACCGACTCACATTAGTTCAGTAACTAATTAAATTAAAATAAATCTCAAAAACATTGTTTACTTACCATTAGGGGTGGTTTTCTTGAAAACCTTGACGGCGACGACGTAGGCCAACAACACTACAGGGAACATGATCCTAGCTTGTGGGTGCTAGGGGTAGTAGGCCGTGTCGTGGGGCTCCGGTACCTTTAAACACATCTAGGGCTTCCCCCTGCCCCTGCAAGAGCTAGCAGGCTAACTGCATTACTCTAGAGCAATCCCCTTACAGAAGCCTTTCTACACCCTTACACTCACCTCCTTACACATCTTGCCTGGACTTGTTGATCTTGACCTATCCCTTGAACCAGTGGGGGAACGTACGCTTTGTTATGAAAACAGCTGATTTGATTGGTTTGTTGCTATTGAGCAATGACAAGCCGAGTTAAATGTTGCTTGGAAAATCTATGCACATAAATAGAGATGCTTTGTTTAAATTCAGCACAGTTACTGTATGTCACGTAACTTCTGAGGCGTAGTAAGGAGTTATGCAAAGATAACCTAACAGTCTTATGTAAATATTACGTTTTAAATAAATAGATGGACTCTTTTGAGATGGTTTAGGCCTACTTATAGAAGTGTATGTTATCTACTATCGAATCTTCATTGTTTATGCAGTTCAAGGTCATCATAATTCAGTGACATTCATGCATGTTCAAATTCACGCATATTTAATCCACACTTCCCATAACAACCTGGTTGTGGGTACTGCGATCCTAATAATAATTATCTGGTAAAAGGAAGAAACGGACTTTTCCTGCCACTTCTGGAGAAAAACTACTCCTAACGTTTCGGACAGTTAAAAACTCCACCTGTCTTCAAAGGACTTTATAATCTAGGAACTTCAATTAATTATATATATCTTAACCTAAGATCTATAAACTTAAATTATATCTATGAACTTTCAAACAAACAATTATTATATGTTACTGTTCATAAATTATGTTTATTATATTTAAATAACTCGTACGTAATGAAAATACATATGTTGTTTATACGATGTTTGCATTTTCCGAAGCGAACCATTTTTCTAAGTTAAAAGGGTTACAAGACCCATCATAAATCTAAACCATGACATAACATGGTTATTGTCATTGGAAACTTATTTTATACGAAAGGTTCTTCTTGCCATTTGACATTCTCTAAACTATATAGACTACCATATCAGAGTTTCTATGAGTTTCATGTCAACACTTTTTACCTATCGATCAGAGATATACTATTTCAAGCTGATTATCAATTTGAACCGCTGCATGAGACCACGCTGTAACTGAAGCCGATGTCTTAAAGGAACCGAAGCAAGAATAAGCTCAAGAATGGAAGTTAGTTCCGAAGTTATATTTGGCCCAAAACTAATAAAATTGTTAATTCAGTTTTGAAATTTAGCGCTTTAAGTTTGTTTTTTGGAAACATAAGGCCATCTGATTAATTAAAAGTGTACGGTATACTAAAAGTTGTTTAGCAAAGTCGTAGTTTTGTACTAGAAAGGTTGTGAGATATCCATATTCAAGTTACACAATGTCTCGGCCTTGATGAAATCCGCTTAGTTCTACCCTCCCTCCAACCACCCCTTCTGACACCCCAACAGTTCCTAACTTTGCCTTACATTTGTTTCTTAACCTTTCACGTGTTATCCACGTGATCTTTATGTTCCTATATAAAGCTTAAACCATTTTAATTTAACTTTCCATTTGTTTCACATTAGTTTTGATGTAAAACTGTCCTATTTGCCCCCATTTACGGTCACTCCAAGCCAAACATTAATCCAGGCCAAACGCAAATTCCAAACATCGATCTCTATGGTAATACCAGGCTCTTCTTATTAGGTTGTGAGCCCCTCTGAATAAGTTCTTGGTACTTGAAAGTCCTCAGATACTAAACACTTAATTATTGTATAATAAAATGTGAAAATATTTCCAAATCTCTGTCAAGAATTCACTAGTTGTATGATTTACAGCTGGATTTAAAAAAAGGATAACATACACAATAATTACACTTTTCTACAGCTTGTCATAATACTATGTACTCAATCTTACACGACGAATTTTTCAAGTGTACAAGAGCTCGACGATAAGCCATTTAAAATCAAACTTAAAAAATATCTTGTGGAGAGACCGCTCTATTCTCTCCAGGAGCTTAGTGAGGTGCCACTCTTTGGGGACCAAGCCTCCGCCAACTAGTAAATTGTATAAAATAATGTATATAGTGTAAATAGTTTTTAGTCTTTGACGCAATCTATCCGACAATGTCGGTCAAAGATACAGCACTCAAGTATACAAGTATGCAAGTAAGATCAAAACATTCGTTTTAAACACACTTATTGAAAGTCTACTTAAATATTTACGGTAGGAGATTCAAAACAAAGTATTATTAATAACGGAGTAATCAATGCGTAATGAAGTACTGTTACCTCTGCAAGTAGAGGTACAAGGTACAGTAATAGTAGCGGATTAAGGTTACTTCAAACGGTAGCTACATAGTTCTGTATAATGTGTAGCCAGTGTAGGCAATAATTAAAGGATATTATTGTAAACTATGTTCATGACTACGACATTTTTATAAATATTTTATTTATTAGTTTTATCTATAAAAGCCGTCTTTCAGCGGAAACCGTCAAGCTTGTAACTGCCGACAATGGTTCCGATTAAAAGAAAATTTTGCTAAAGTGTAGAATGGTATCTTGATAAGCAATGCTTTTATCGCAAATGCTTTTAAATTTTATTAATTTATTAACTAGTTATATTACTTTGAATGATGCGAGTGGTCAAACTGAGGCTGATATTAGTAAACACAATATTAGTAATAGAGCTACCTTGTGTAATTTCCCTATGAAACGCCATCATCTTAAAACGAAAGAGAATTTTAAACATCCTTAAACATAAATAGTTTTTTGGTGTGCAATTTAGTTCATTAATACGGAAAAAGACTTATAGCACACGCACACGAACCAAATGCTAAAGGGTAAAGTTAAAACTTGGACCACTCTTCGCTCGATCCTCTAACAATAGAAATAAGCTGTAATGTAAATATTTCCTCTCAACCTCACGTTGAATAGGCTTGACCATAAATAATTATAAATAGCCAACGTGACGTTTGCCATACATGTAACATGTCATGCAAATAAAATATTATAATTCTGAATTTATGATTCTATAAAAATATCCGTGCGTCTTATTCATGTACCCTCGCTATGTCATAAAGTCGATGGAATTTCCCTTACGAAAAGTTTCGTCTCTATTTTCTGTACACATAACGTATAACCGTTGTCAATGGTAGAAAAACCTTTTGCATTCGTCAAGTTCAAAACAGTAGAAAAAAATTCTAGCCCTGACAAGTGACAATTCAGTGTATCAGTAATAATTGTTTATTGTAAAATATTTCCGTAATATTGAGAACAATAATTGTATAATATTGTCTAAGTTGATATTTACAACTGATCGTCTCGTTATTAATCTTAGGATAGTAGTAAATGCGACACATAGTGTATTACACCCTTTTGTTTAATTTAAGGTAGGCTAGGCCTATATCAGACAGCAGGCAATAATTATTTATCCTAGCCTCCTAGGTTATGATCATTCATATGCTAATCATTAAACAATAAAGGCCAAGTAAGCAAACAACTCATGATTTCTCACATAATTCTTTAGAGGTATTGTAATTGCTTACTAACTTCTAAACATATTGATACTTACAAATAAGCTGATTGCCTACAGCTGCCATCAGAGCACTGTAAATCATTGTTCAAACTCTTAAAATTGGAACTGCTTTAGTAATTATGTTCTTGTGCCCCTTGTTTTTGTCAGAGAACCTTTGTCACAGATGCACAGAAGCTCTTCAAAATGAATGAACCTAAACAGATCTAGCTTACTAGTTCAGCAGATCTTGTTATTAAAGGATTGTTTCCCAAAAGTTGTTTTATCACATGACCACACATAGGCCACCCGAGCTAATTAATGGCTCTACATGGCAGTCCAAACGCATAGGTCTTAAACCTTAGCTTACAAGTTACATGGGAAAGTATATAAAGCTAGGATAGAGTCTCAGTTGTTTTAACCTTTGAGGCTATTTCAAAGTCTTAAAGTCAAGTTGGCTTAAATCGATACTTCTTCTTCGTTCTATTCACATAAGGAGATAAAAATACAATCAAAAGTTACCTCTTAAATAGGTTTTAGGTTGTTGATCACATCGATCAAGAAGTTATTTGTTTGTTAACATTTTGTAAGATGATTAAAAATGAGCCTAGAACTAACATATTTTTAAGTTCAGTGTTCAGAAGGAAAATACGGCTCTGACTAATGTTAAATCCTCTGTACAGTATTATGGACAATTATGATGGTGCTGACTTTCAGCTAGAAAATTCTTATTGTGATTTTTTTAACACTCTTGACTTTTTCTATCTAGCAAAGCTGGTGAAGAAAATATAGTAAGAATGAATGATTAAGATTTAAGTTATTAGGCTGACATTAATTGCCGGTCAAGACAAATAATAGTAGGCCCAATAATCAGTTCCTTTATATGCCTAGTAGAAGTAATTATTGTTTACTCCAAGGGTTTTCATTTTTCGGCAAGTGGTGGCCGGAGCACATGTCAATGGTACCTAATAAGTAATACATCAGAATCACTTGATTCACAGCTGACATTCTTGGTTACTGTTGAACTATGGTAGCAATTTTAACAACAGAAATAGCACAAATAAGAAAAACATGACCTTGATAAAAAATTAAGTGTTACCTACTGGTACTCCAAAACTAATTAATATTTTTTTTCCAGATGAATTATTGGTCTGTTGGTTACAGTAACGTAAAGTCTTTGTGTAGAGCCAAAGTCTAACAACTTTGAAAATGCCTTCATTTTTAACTCCAAACAGGCATGGTTACTCAGTACGCTTTTCTCCTTTCCAACCTGAAAAAATAGTTTGTGCAACATCACAATACTTTGGGTTAGCAGGTATGTCTCACAGTTCCTATTTATCATGTTTTCTTGTTATCTAAGAATAAGCTTCTTTATTTATTTCACTTTGTTTGGAACAGTAATGAATTGTTGGATGGTGCACACAGCTAGCACAAGGGTGTTAAATCAAGTACACCACGTCTTATCTGGCTCATGTACAACTTTTACACCCCATTTAACAGAAGTTGACGGTTTTTTTGTGTGTTAAGTAAGATATACACCATAAACATTAAAGTTCCCTTTTTATCACTGATATGAGCACATGCACGATACTGTAGTTTTAGTTAACCAAACAACAACTTGGAACATTCTATGTTAACAAATGATATTGTTTAAGTGGATGTGCCAGAAATTACGTATTTCATTTCAACAGAAAAGTATATAGGATCTTTCAGTTACCGTAAGGTAAGCTAGTGCTTCATAATATTTGCTTTATTGTCTAGGCGGTGGTACATTGTTTGTACTTGACGTGACACCTGATGGAGCGCTAACTGAGGTTTCTACATTTCAATGGCCTGATGGTTTATTCGATGTTGTTTGGAGTGAATCAGACCCCAACATTGTTGTAACGGCAAGTGGGGATGGAATTCTTCAGCTCTGGAACATTGCTTGTCCTCAGGTATGTTATTTTATTTCCCATGTTATTTTGTCCTATTGAACTGATTGTCGTTGATTTGACTGTACTGTAACAAAGTAGGTGTTAATTGTTTAACCTGGAGTGGAGGTCTGTCCAGTAAGTTCGCGAACTGGTTCAATATAGCGGCCTTGAGGCGACGTAGAGGCCCACTATATCACGTGACTACTAGACATCCAATGAAGCGTCAGTGTTCGTTTGACAGTCGAGCTGTGCCTATCAAGCTGTCAGTTTATATTTTACTTGTTTTTGCTGTTCGTCAAAAATGGAGATTGATGAAATCAAAACAACGTATCAACATCAAGTTGATCCAGTGATGCCCTCGCATCACCATTTTGCATTTTGGAAAAAGGAAAAAGTCACAGGAGGCAATATTTGGCAAACAGAGTGGGTGGTCAAGGAGGGTGATAGAATTTTCTGCCAAAAATTCACGAATGGTCAAAGCAGAATGTTCAGGGGCGTTGTCATGGTGAAGGATCCATCCATCGCCTTGACACAAAATCGGCCTCACACGATGCACGCGATCTCTCAAGCGCATAAGGACCTAAATTAAGTTTGTCTGCAATAGTTCTAACAGTTTTCCGACGATCATCAGACACCAGGGCTTGCACACGATCAATGTTTTCATCCAAACATGAGGCTGAAGGTCGTCCCTGCCTTGAACCATCTTAAGTGCCTTAGCGGCCATCTTTGAACCGTTTAATCCACTTGAAATTGGACTTTTTCTTTAAGGCATTATCTCCGTAAACAGCCCTCAACATATCTGTAATTTCATGAGAGCTTTTCCCTAGTTTCGCTAAAAGCTTGATGTTGATTCGCTGTTCAGTGATTTCGTCAATCTTGATTTTTCGACAAACAGCAAAAACAAGAAAAATATAAACTGTCACTGACAGCTTGAAAGGCACAGCTCGACTGTTAAACTAGCACTGACGCTTCATTGGATGTCTAGTAATCCTCGTGATGTAGTGGTCGGAGCTCTACGTCGCCTCAAGGTCGCTATATTGAACCAGTTCGCGAACTTATTGGACATACCTCGTACAGTTCTAGTTAGCATAGCAAAAGAACCCTTTTCCCATGGTTCCCTTTTTCCATCAGTGTGCAACTTAACTTGTAACACAGTGTTTTCCTATTAATTTGCTATTGGTTTTGCAATGAACAAGGCCATCCAGCATTATTTGTATCTCAACCAGCGGGGATCCAAAGTTTGCAGGTTCATGCCTCAGCTACCAGTGGTTAGTTAATTGGTCACTAAGGACAACGCATAGGCCCGTAGTATCATGGCGACTAGCAAATTAACTTCAGGGAATATTTTTAAAAATATATACAAGAAATTATTAATAGTTTCTGAATGAACACCCAACCTTTTTTTTCTTCCTGACCCAATTTGACTACAGAACTTGTTTTAGAAGTTTGTATATAAAAAGCTTATTATTCTGTGTTTATGAAACAGGTGCCGCCTCGGACATTGGGAGAACACAAGAAGGAAGTGTACAGTGTAGATTGGAGTCAGACAAGACAAGAACAGTTTGTTTTATCTGCATCGTGGGATTGTAGTGTCAAGCTGGTAAATTTCGTTATCATGATTAAGTTTTTATGTGTAATACTAATTTTCAAAAAAAATTCTATCTAGAGGTGAGTGAAAATGAAACTTTTTTCTCATCGATATTCAATTTAAAACAAATTAAGGCCAGAAAAAGTTGTCAACTTAAAGTAGTCACAGTCACTCCTGCCAGTCCTATTTGACATATGTGATCGTTACTAAGCGCATGCAGCATGTAAATCACATGACCAATAGCTGCTCATATCGGACAATTAACACATTCAAGATCGATGAATACGATTCTACCGCTCGTGGTGGGTAATCAGTGTGGCAGATATGGCAAGAGTAGGTAATGCTACTCTAACTTCTTCAGGTGAATTGCATTTGCTGACCTGAAAAAATGATAAGTACTGTTATAGCCTAAGATAAACGTGCAATAACCTTTATAAACATGCAATTTAAGAAGGGGATTTAAATTATGTTATGCAATGTTATGGTTTTAAAATTCCTGAGCTGTTTCTTTTCTTACTTTTTGGAACTAAAACAAATATTAAAATGCATCATTATTAATTGGACTACAGTAGACTATTTCTTGAACAGACTAATGTGGTCTAAAGAGACTAAAAAGTAGTCTGGATTTTGACAAATCGAGATGAGTGCGAGTTTAATGATTACTTACTTTCTGTCCCAATAGAAATTATGTATGAAATAGAGCCACGATAACAAAACTTTAGTTTCTGAATTATTATTTAGTATTTACGTAATTTAACTAATATTCTTTACATCAATAACATTGACTTACTGTAAAAAATGGTAAAATGTTTCTTGTTTAATGAGGTGAAGTTAGGACTACAAAGTACTCTCTACCACTCAACCTCGACCTTGACCTAGCGTTATTGCATAGTCACTTTAAAATTTAAGTGGTCGCCTGCGATTCCAACCATACGGGAGAATGTACTTGTCAGCACTACATTGCTTTGCTTACATTGCAACTGCACATCGTTGTGAGGGAGGGCTTGAGCAGATAGCCTGTCTTCTCTTGCTTTGGTGTGCAAAAGTCAGTTAATGGTATTGATATACACATGTTTAGACTGTCAGCCTAAAGTAGGGTTGCAGTTTGTAGTTCATATTATCATACAGCACAGAATGTTTCAATGAATGATGACCAATACCCTGGCTGATAAATGCACTGTATTGTGCTTCTATGCTTTCCAGTATTTGTAATAAGCATGGAAAACATGTTCTTATTTATTTAAGATGATTAGATGAAGGTATAAAATTGACGTTTTCCAATATGTTTGAATTGCTTTTCGTGTCAGGTGGTTTGGATTACCCTGAGACTGAGAAATAAAGAACAACAATCTGCCAGGCTACAATCTGCCAGGCTATTCACAATCCTGCCAGGCTATTCACAATCCTGCCAGGCTATTCACAATCCTGCCAGGCTATTCACAATCCTGCCAGGCTATTCACAATCCTGCCAGGCTATTCGGCATGCTTTGAAATGATGGTTTGAATATTTGTAGTGGGATCCAAAAGCTTGGCTCCATGTCATGGCAGGACACTCCCAACGTATTTTACCATGTGGTAAAAATCACGTTCCTTCTTTGTTTGTCTCTTCAGTTTCAGGTAGCTGGTTATTCCTTACACTATTTCCAAGCTCACATTTAAAAGTTTTAAAATGTTGAATGTGTCTGATGTTTTCTGGTAATTTGTGAATCATCGTTTTACCAGCATTTATTGGCAGTTTATTGAACATTACCAAACTCTGGCTATCAAAATTTAAGATATTTGCATTATGTCAGACATTACAACCAGTTAGGATTAATCAGTGATGAAATCTTTTTGAAAGAGTAGTCAATTACTCCTGTGTAGCACAAGTATGGTTATCTTAGATAGAAGAAACCTAGAAAAACGTACTTCTATAACTTGTCTACTTGAGCAAAAATATTATTTTCAAAGCTAATATATTGGAGTTGACAGAGAGAATTGACACAGAATGAATGAATGGTGGCCTGTACAGGGGATGGCACAATGAGGATATGGAACAGCTTGGCCCACAGAGAGCCTCTCTGACGTTGAAGGCTCACGACGCGGAAGTGCTTACTTGCAGTTGGTGCAAGTACGACCAGAACCTGCTAGCTACCGGGGGCAGCGACGGCCTCATCCGGGGCTTTGACCTTCGCAACTTTGTAGCACCGGTCTTCGAGCAGAAGGTTAGCTATAATGTCTGAAATATGTAACCTTTTACTATACTGAGTACATTCAATTACTGTAGCATTGTGGCTAGGCCCCACTGAATACTATTAATTTGTACTAGTTAATTTTTCTCACATCATTTTTTTATTTCTACACACATTTTTCCAATTACTGCGAGCTTTTTTATCTTGTTATGTAATAAGATAAAAAGAAGAAAGATAAAGAAAACGTGACAGATCACTGGGTCAACAACAACTGTTTACGGGTGACAGAAGAAACATTTTACCATTTATTAGTTTTGTGTTGTTGGCTGGACACAAATTAATAGTGAATAGTGTCAAAGATCACACAATTGTAGATATTCATTGATGAAATACAGTAAGCTTTCGGTGACTTGGCCTATTCAAGAGCTTCATTAACCGTGTTTTGAGATTGATCGCCAGATCAAAACAAATGCCTGGTTTCTTGGATATGCTAAAAAGGGACAACATAATTTCAAATATGGTTTTACAGTCAATTGTGTGTAAATGTATTTTTCACTTTCAGAATAAATCCAAACAGTATCATAAAAATCTAAAAGTAGTGCTACGCCAATTTTAACTGTAGCACAACTTTTGCATCGCAAAAGTATGAACACTGACTTGTCCCTGCGTCAAGAGTGCCAAGGTCGTGAACAGCCTACATCTTTCAATAAGGACTTTGTATTAACTACTTCTTGTTTTCAGCTGGCTTTCAACATGGTTTGGAAATTTTTAGTTTTATCTGTATTTTACTGAATTGGAAATAATAGCCTGTTAACTCATTAATATTGGTTAGACATGTTACAATGGCGTCAAATGTAATCAAAACCCCAAATACTGAGTTTGTTTTTCCTGAGCGTAGTGAGCTGCTGACTCAGCTAGAACAGAATACAGGCTAGTCGTTTGTTGTTATCAAATGTATGTTGTTCCCAGATTATACAGCTCTAATTTCAGGTAAGCTGGTAAATATATTTAACTAAACAAAATATATTTTGATATTGATAGGTAGAAGGTAGCTTATTACTATTAAGTAATGTATCCAACCAGTTTGCTATGTTTTAGTGTTATACATCACCTAGAGAGAACTATACAGTATACTGTGCATATTGTAAGCATCAGAAAACAGTAGAGTCTTGTTTATCTGTCATAAACTGGCAGGCAGAAGAATAAATAATTAAACATTTTGGATAGTAAAGAAACCTGAAGAAAAACCTATTTGAATATTAAATAGGGTGTAATAGTTATGTCCATTCTTTAATCATAACTTTATACCATTGAGTAAAATGAAAATATACAATAAGAAAATGTAAAAGAAACCCATGAAAAACAACTCAAAATATTCATCGTGACTCCAAATACATGATTTTTTTTTATTTACTTGTTATTTTTTCATATTAGTTGAGTGTCGGATCATACAGAATGTCAGATAAATAGTGAATATATAAGTTAGACTTTACTGTAGTTCCAGATATAATGACTTTTGATACCATTTGCATGGCATGTATATTACAAAACTCATGTATTACATTATACTTTCTGCCAACAACTTGTGTAACCTTTATAACCTCGTTTACTTTTATCCACCAATCCTGTCACAGCCACCACCAATTTCACAACCATCAATATCCGCACCTGCCCCCTACACCTTTTCCACAACCACCAAGGACACCAAAAGTGTTCTAGCCGAGTCCTCTAATAACGGCAAAATATTGTGTGCAACATATGGTATAACTTCCCAATGGAAGTCAACACTCACTTGCAGTGCATTGATGATGGGCCAGAAGAAGTAAGCTTAATGTCAAACTTTGGCTTAATCTAAATATTTGGAATAAGATTTTGGATAAAGGTATCAATTGTAATCTACTTGGGCTCCCATTAAAAATCGTTTGGGATTTAGAAGTAGATGTAGTTGAAACTTGTTTTATTTTACTCTTGTTTTAAAGTGAAATGTGCAGAGTTCATCATGTTAAATTAAACTAAAAAATATGATAATTAGTTTTCAAAATTGATTTCCTTGTTTCAGGGCTGTGAGTATGCAGTTAGAAGGATACAGTTTTCTCCACACCATCCCTCTGTTTTAGCTTCAGTCTCCTATGATTTCACTACTAGGTAAGTAAACTATTTGAACGGTTTATTTTTAAGAATGACACACATTCAATTACCAGCGTGGTGGCTGAGTCGGTAGTGGGCGAGACTGCGGATCCGAAGTTCACAGGTTCGAGCCCCGCCTCAGCCAACGTTGGTAGTTAATTCCTTGCAAAGGTCACCGCACAGATTATACAGGCCCATAATGACTAGTAAACTAACGTTTTAGAATGAAAAATTGTAAGTTGATTTTTGGTCTTGAATCAGTGGTTTATTTTGGTTCATTGCCCTGGTTCATATTAATTTTATAATGCAGTTATTAGTAACAATTACAATTTAACAATGGAGATGACATGTAACTAGGGGTCTGGGAGTAACATTTTTTAGTTCGAGTCGAGTTTGTTAAGAAAAGCTTGAGTTTTGAGTGAAGTCAAGTATTATCGTATCGGCATTAAAAACAAGGTCATCTTAGAGTTTTCTTGAAAAATTAGTTGAATATGAAAATTTGAATATTTATATATCACATAAAATCCTCACGAAACAAAACGAAAGAAATACTTTGTTAACCTTACAAACAATCAGTATAAATTTAAACAAAACAAAAGTAAAACATTAAATCCACAAAAATTGACTTAACTTTATAATTTTCTGCTATAATTTCTGCAATTTTATCCCCAGGGCAGTATTTGTTTCCTAGGCAAAACCTTATTATTTTGAAATCACGACTTTGATACCGTTCACAGCAATCTCTGACTTCAAGCATACCAAGGATGAAATATGATCGTCGATAGCGCCCTCATGGGCGATCTTGATTCCCGCAAACGCCATAAAGATAATAACAATTTCGATAATGTTTGATATCGAAAAAAACGATTCCCTTGAAGCTAATTCAGTGAAATATGATGGGTTAATGACAAACAGTTGAAACTACTAAAAAGTTGTAGAACCGCCTTTATGAGCTTTCAATGCTTGCTAGTGTAAGTTCAATTATTTTGGTGCAGAATATGGGACTTCAAGACGTCGTCGGATGCAATAGAAACCATCAAACATCACTCAGAGTTTGTGTACGGCCTCGACTTCAACCAGCAGGTGCCAGGACAGATAGCGGACTGCGGCTGGGACTCACTGGTTCACGTGTTCACACCACGCAGTCTCACACGTGTCCCCAAGTAGAACCTTCTCTGTCTCGGTCTTGGTCCTTGCTGTTATGGCTTTTAGTCTTTACAATTAGTTTGGTTGAATCTATATTCTATAGTCATGTAAATTTGAATATTTTTGTAAAATTTGTTGATTTTTATGTTAGGACTTCAGTGAAGAGTAGTGGACGAAATAAAAATTCAAATTTAAACTAGATCTAGTTAACAACAGCTCAGTATATGTTCTAATCCAAGCTCAATGCCAAAATTGCTGGAAGACTTATTTAATGTTATCAACTGGCAGAATTAAGAACTTCTAAATAAAACCAAGAGTAACTATATTTTAACTAGTTAATCTCAGTCCAGTGTACATTGGTTTTAATGCTGCTTTAGTTTTGCCTTTTATACCCACAAACAAATGTTTTATATTATTTTATTATTGTTTTGGCTGAAGAATTCTCCATCGCAGAATATACAGTAGCTCCATTTTTTTCTGTTTTAAGATAGCCTAAAGACATACAAGTTTTTATATACACACTCAGTAAAACTTAGATAAGCTGAAGATTTAATACCTGTATTAATTTTTAAATCAAAAGTATAATGTATTCATTCATTACCTATATGGCCAATGAAATATAATATCCATGACTTTGTGCTGTAGGTACAAACCATCAAAGCATGAACACAACTTTACAGTAAAAGTAAGTGCTGTATTTTCAAGCTAAGACCTTTGAGTTTCAGTTTTGGGTGAGTTTAAAGTATGGATTGCAAAAATAAGCAACTTTTTTACTTGAAAAGGCGGAGCATATGTTTTGAAAGTGTAACTACTAGTATATTTTCATGTGATAAACACAGATCCTTCCTTGAAATTAAAGGGAAAGGTCAATAGATTCAATACAGATTCTTTTATATAGATAAAGTTAAAGAACATAGCTAAAGCATGGCCACAAGCCCTGGCAAATTTCCTCTTAAGAGGAATTTACACCGGAACAATTTTAATAAAACTTGGTATACCTAGGTAATTATGTCAACATACCCAAAAATGTTCCTCAAAAAGTAAATTTGCTTACTAACAATCTAAACCTTGAGATTGTACGAAATATTGTGAAATTGGACAAAAATAAGACTTGTAGAGTAGTTACATGTATAATTATATACATGTAAAGTGTCCCGGGAAAACATTTACACACATTTAGTGTATCCGTGGCGGATTGGTATTACGCGTGACTCCGGAGCTCATCACTTTCATCGATCCCCGCAGTCATCACGTACAATTTGTAATGTGACGCTAGGTAAAGGTCGAGGTTGAGTGGTAGAGAGGACTTTGTAGTCCTACTTCGCCTCGTTAAACAAGACAAACATTTACCTTTTTTTTACGCATTTTATTTCATATCACTCACCCTGTAGCAATCTTTTGAAACACCGGAGGTACTGAAATTTTGATGAGACAACTTCAGCGTTGTTAGTGCTAGTAAACAAAAATGTTGGCTGAGTTGAGAAACACAAGTTTTTAACAGAAACACTGCTCCTTATAGTAAGAAAAAGACTTGAACATTTGGAAATGTAGGACGTCGATAATCCGAACTAATTGGGACCAAGGGTGGTTCGGATTTTCAAACAAGAGGCAAAAAAAGATGTGTGTGCTTTATTTTGTTATTTTATTCTATTTAAATAGGTTAACTGCAAACACGTGACCTATAGAACATCTTAAATTTATTTTGAATAGTAAGGCAAACATGTTTCCTTTTCAATTTTGTTGACGTTGCCATTAGGAGAAACTCTTACACCATACAAAATAACAAGCCGAAACAATAAAAACACACTAAACTGTACACCTTACCTAGCGTAAGAACGACTCGTCACTGTTTTTTATGGCAGGGTACAGACTAGTGTGTTGCTAGTGGAAAGGGAGGACGGATGTAGGGGTAGGGGAGCTAAAATAGCTCTTGGAGGTCGCTGCCACAATACACGTTGAGTCACCACGTACATCGCACACCTGTGGACTGTTGCGGGTGAGTCACCGTGTAGCGCATGTAAACAACTTATTGTTATATATGGAGCGTTCCAGTTCCAAACACACTTATATTTTAATCTTTCTCGCAAAAATATTATTCTGGTGTCCATCCTTAGTGATATTTAAATAGTATTTGACGTAAACATATTTTTACATTTTCTTCCCGGAAAGGCGTTCAGACTTTTGACGTTTTCGGATAATTGGCGTTCGGATTATCGACTTCCAACTGTATGTTGTAAATCCTCCAGGGACATCATGTACATGTAAATACTAAATACATACATAAACTGTATAAAGTTTTGTTACTAGGCTAGGAAGGTGATGGAAAGCTCAAAAATGCTTTCTTATTTGTCCTTCAACATTTCGTTTCTATTTTCTGTGAAAATTGAAATTTGCTAATAAAGTGTGAGCAAATTTATTATGAAAGAGACCAGAAACATTCCATTAAACGTAAGAATTCTTTTGAAATTAGTTTCTTTGACAAATCTAAAATTAAGGCTGTGTTTTTAACTCTCTGATTGGTTGGGGGGTTAAAGTTTATTCTTTGTATTTGTGTTAAATAGGATGGTTTTGTTAGTCAAGTGTGTGTAAAGTAAAATGTACAGATTTTGTAAATAATTGTGTCATAATTAGTTATGCTAATTAGTAGTTTTACTAAGTGTTTAAGAAATATGATATAATCACTGTGATAAGTTGTTATAATGTTTATGATTTAATATTGTATTGACTGTTCCTTTTAATTAAAACCATATTTACAGCATCCAAATTGAGTTTTAGTGCACATTGCCCATTTAGTGTTTAGCAATTACAAGTATATCAATAATCGATTTCCTACAGATTTTTGGTTGAATGCACTAATGTGGTACAGTAGGTATACAAAAATGGGATTGAATCTTATACCACAGATCACAACAAATTTTAATCTTAATGATTTTTTTACTACACTAGTTTCTCAGAAAGTAAAAAGTAAATGGAGAAACATATTATTTTAGTATAATTTGAGATCCTACATAGGTATTACTATCTGAGTTTCTGTATCTATTATTTGAATGAAACCAACTACATGTTGAAGAATATGGAAAATTTACCACTAAAACATGGGTTTAGTTTTCAGTCCAAGGCTATTTTAGTCATAGTCACTTAATTATTTATGTACGAAATACCAAAAGGCTACTCACTTATTCTGAAACTTATGGAGCTTGCAGCCAAAGTTTTGTTAAGCGAGGTTTGATGGTAGGACAGTTGGTATCTTGACTCTTGAGGCATGACTGGTATTGTTCCCATATCTTAATTAATTACCCATTCTAAGGAAGAGTCGGGCTTAGTTTGTAACAAGACTACACCTCATAACTCATTACTACTACTCATGACACTCATCCTTCACCACATATTTGCCTTAAAATACCCTCATGAGAGAGGTCGGCATCTCAAATAGTGATTTAGGTTCCCAGCATTATTTAATGCTGTTTCTGCTGTTCTACTGAAAGAACTACTTGTTTAATGTAGAGGTCAAGAACAATAAGAACTTTAAGGCTCACACAGTTCCCATGCAGTTATCTTACATCTCATACAATGTAGTGAGACCAGTAGTAAACATCTCACCAGCAAGCAGAATACTGAACACTGTTTTCCAGATGAGCTATTGGTTGTTTCATTAAGAGAAGTTCTACTGTAATATAGAGAAGGATAGTTTGAGGAAAAAACAAAATATGGCTAAAAGTGCTAAGAGTTTTATTTAATTCAAAACAATCAAATGTTCAACGTAAAAAAGCTTTTCAAAACTTATGTCTTCAATAAATGTAAAAAATATTTCAAACCTTTCTAATTTAAACATGGATGTAAATTTTGTAAGGGATGTTTATTTTGTTCTACTAAATGAAAATAATAAATCAAAACTACCTAGTTTTGGGCGGTGTTTCTTTTTTCTTTAGGAGCACATCAACACAACGTTACATTTACACATGAAAAACTGCAACCTCCAAAGGAAGGAATTTCACTAGTTATATCGTTGTATTCAGCTATATTTCTATTGCAACACTTAATAAAATTTTTAATTCAACACACTTAAACAACATGAAACACAACATTTCAGTAACAACAAATTGACAAACACCACTTCTAACAAAATGCTGTACAAACTATATTTAAAGACTGTACACAAACAACTAAAGACACTTATAATGCACAAACATTGATGACTAGACTAACATAAAGATGAAAGACATATTTAACATTTAGTAGGCAGCCAACATCTATGTAGCTTTTAGGCCAATCATAAAACACAAATATGATTAAAAGCTCAACAAGTACAAAATGAACAGAAAAAAGGTAAATCTATTGCGCTTTCTTAAAAATTTTGAAGACCTATGAAGCCACATTTCATACTATGCTCAAACTGCTACACATTACGGTGTTTCGTAATATGTATTGTGTTTTACTTCTCAACCTTAATAACAAAGCCAACAGGCTTTCTACAATTACTGCATGACTGGCGATGATGTTTTCAAATCGAAACATCCCGGGATGTAACAACCCTAAACATAATTTTTGGATATTGACAGAGGTAATTAAAATCCTATTTTATAGACAAATTGTTAGTAAAGGGGCAAAACAATGAATCTTTATTCAAACTGCTGCTCATAAACTACAAATCTTAATCAAATAGAATACAATTTTCAGAATACTTTACAGTACCGACTAAACATTCTAATAAGACAATAAAAAAAACAATAATAGATAGACAAAAAAATAAATTAAAACATAAATAAGATCTTTATTTTTCTTAAACCATTTACAAAAGTTGCAATGGACATTGCAGACACATTGCTAAGTTCTGATAACAACCAGCTGAAATGTATGAGCAAAGCAAACCAAAAATGTGTTTTGTTTGGTCCAAACATCTACACAATAGCTATCAACACCAAGCTGACAGTGGTGGCAGGTAATTTTTGTCACCACCAAAGCTATGCTACTTATGTTTTGATTCATAGAATACGTCAGATTTGTGTTTGACTCGGTTAAATCACAACATTTTAAAACTCACTATTTTAGAGTTTTCTAAGACAAATTTACTTTATTGGTTCTGATAATAGTAGTAATTTGGCCATTAACTAATTATAAATTTAAAGGTAAAATTTAGCGTAACAGAACCCCAAAATTAATGTTTGTTTATTGATACAATTTGTTATACTGTATATCGTTCATTTAGAATTAGGAAGTTTAAGTTTGTTAACCAGTAAAGGATCTTACTACAATGCAATCAATCTGTTTCTTTGAAATATAAGTTTTGTGGTTATAATAAAAAAAGACAGTCCTTTCAATCACTTGCTTTTTCTTGGACACACCCCAATATCCTGCCTAGACCAATGATAATCATACACTTTGAAAATTGGTTGAGTCTAGTGTTCACTCTGCAATAGTTCTTGCCTAAAACTCAAACATTGAATTGACGATCCTAATAAAAATAACATTAATAAGTAAGAATTAACAATGAAACTGATTTGCACATTGTCAATGCAGAGAACTTTTGACTGGAATATTTATTTGTTGAACCCCCGTACTAAAAATATTGTGTTTTTATTCGATGAAATGTCTAATAAAATACCCAATTTGTTTAGTATGAGGGTGTTAAATTTAAAATAAAAACATTCTTAGACATTTACAATAATCAATCTTGGCACATAACACTTAGATAATTAACTAAGAAAAGAGTACAATTAATCTTAAATCTCAATGGTTATGTATATCCAACAATTAGAGTAGTCATTAATACAAATAGATGACATATTCCAATAAAAACGGTTTGAAATAACATCATTTTACTACTTAATAATAATATCAGTAACATGGATTTAAACACAAAGGCACTAGCTACCTTCCCTACTACATAGCCCCTTTTGCTTTAAACATTAAAAACACAGCTACTTCTATCATTAAAATGTTATCAGTGGTGAGGCGTCCAGTCATCTCTTGAGAGAACAAAACTGAGTAATAAGGTTCTGTGAGTAATCCATACTCACAGTTTTACATAAATTCGTTGCCCCAACCCCTCAGTGATGACTGCTTAAAAGTCGCACGCCTCGCCACTACACGTTATGGTACTTTATAAAATTACGAAATGTGTGTTGAGTTTTAATATTGATTAAAATCTACTAACCTAGTTGAGATCAGAGTTAGTTGCTTATAAACAGCAAAACTGTAAATACTATTCTGTCGTATAAAGTTGCCTGTGTCCATAATGTAAAGCGGACGCAAGCTTAAGTTTCACGTTGCTGGATTACATGCAACTTTTGGAAGTTAGGGACAAAACCAAAACTGCATTGGCAAAATATGGGTTCTAGAAAATCTTTGACACAAAATTTGAGGTCACAACATGTTTTTGGTCAGTGGGCTAGTAATTTGAGCAGCGCAGAAAATGCATGTGCAGCCAATCTCTTTTGAAGTTAACAATTACAATGGATTATTTTAAGCATACTGTTGAACTCAAAATGAGTTAGGCTATCCAACGGCGAGTAATTCAAACAAATGGTTTCCCTTCTCCACGATATATATACAGCAACGGGACTGACTTTCTGGAGCCTGCTTCTATTAGATTTTTTGTTATATTTAAAACATGCCGTCTACTTTCCCATTGTTGGTCAATAAATTAGTTAATTTCAGTTCTTTAAGGCTTCATGGCCAATGAATTCCTGACTTGCTTTAAAGTGTTTTGAGACCAATTTAAAAAAGATTTCATCTAAGTCAATATAGTTCATTTGACTTTACAATATTCTAGGTAAATTGATTAAAATGAGATGTGTCCTCCAATGTTCCCTTTAGAAGGTTGCAACATTTATTTTTGACTATAGATCTATTATATACTTTGCAGTGAAAGCAAAAGGGGCCTGACAGTCCATGAGTCCAGGTACAATGGGATAAAGGCAGTTTCCAAACATAGAAGCACCTAGGTACAAACACTGTTCTTCAAATCTATAAACTACAAATTCACACACACTCATCATTCATATTTAATTGTTGAACGTCTTTTAATCACTCTATAACTACCTTAAAGAACTTATAGTATATTTAATTATTAAAAGTAAATTATTGCATATAATTTTTGATGAAAAATTTACATATCTTTGATTTAACTGAAAAGTTACAAAAAATCTAATTAAGTAACAAAACTTAATGGAAGTCCATGTACAATGTATATGTTTGAAACAAGATAAACGAACAATTAAATTTGGGCATACTTACGGTATATTTTCAAAAGAGTTTCCATTAATTTGTTTTGCAGATCATGTTTATTTTCTATCAATCGAGCTGAACATTTAAAACCTATTTACATTACCACATGCTGCTATCTTACTACATGTCCTATTTGTATGTGTTTTGTTTGAATCATTTACATTAGATTCAAACATATTCTCTGCATGTTTCAATAGTGATTGTCCAATAAATTCTATTTTGAAATACCTTTGATATAGCTGTTAGTACGTAACTGTGTAAGTAGGAATTTTAGAATTCAACTATTTTTAGTGGCTAACGTTAGCTGTTAAGCCATTTACTATTATTCATTAAATATTATATTATGTGTTAATTAGGAAAAATACTGTAACCAGTTACTAATTTATAAAGTTTATTAAATTGGATTTATCAAAAAATCTTAGTATAATACAATGTTAAGGGTATATTTAACATTTGTAAATTATCCAAGCATTGTGAAAGGGCACTTTCAATGATATAGTGTTCTTGAGCAAAATTCTATGATTTATAAGAATTTCAAGTGATCAGAAAAATCTACTGATTTTCTTTACTAGAAATACTTTACTTTTGGGTGGTACAAACTTGTTTAATCCTGTAGACAAATCCTTCATTGGCTAGGTGATTAAACTGAACTGTCTATAATTTGTAGACATTAGTTAGTTACCTCTGTCAATGATACAATTTTAAAATTCAAACACTCAAATTGACTTTTAAATTAAAATGTTATCATTGACTCGTAGCTAACTAATGTCTAGGAATCATACCAATCCTGTACCAATCTGTAAAAACATTCAAATTTCAGCTGTGAACTGTCTAAGTTGGTAACGTTTGAACAATAATTTATGTATTTCAAGTCTAAAACTGTACATTTTTATCAAAAAACTTTCTTTGCCATGTTAAGTCATAAGAGTACAAACTCTTGAATGTTTTGTCAAAATGAAATACTATTTTTACAGTAAGAAAAAATAACAATTTGCAAATTGGTTTATTTAGTTAAGAAAATTTAACAATAGGCGCACACTTTGAAACCCCAAACCAAAACATCCATTTACAGTATCTTCATAGAAATTTACGTAAAGTACTAAGAATGTACTTAGCATTTCAAATAAATCATCATCATCCGGTTCTTTTGCTGTTATACTTGCTTATTTTTGCACCTGAAGGCAGGATAAACTTTGCGTTTTTTTAAAAGGCAACTAATGTAAAATTTACAAAGATAGTACGTTGGCATTCGTTGTTGACATTGTTTGTTCAACAAAAGACTATGAGCCTGGCGGAAACTGAAACAGAGGGATTGTCTCTGAACCTTCAGAGTTCTTTTTGTCACGGAAAGAGGCCCCTCTTTTCCTCCTCCCGGAAAGTTGTCGTCAGACCTGTAAAATATTACAGTCATTTTTAATACTGGCAAAAGGTAAATAAAACATCATTTTATATGGACTTGACAGTAAGAGAGCTATTTAGAAATTAAGTTCTTTTAAAATAACAGCCAGTTTTAGAAACCTTGCTACATATTCATATTAAAGATCATTCATTCAATAGCCTTTTGACATATTGACGATAAAAGTCAGAGCACTTATCAAAGCAAGACACGCTTTTCTACGCTATTTCTTGACATTTTTGCATTTGGATGCAATTTGCTCTTTAATCTGTTTTATTTAATTTAAAAGACGATTGATAAGGCCTGAACTCAACTTTATAAAGTTGAAAACAAAATTCAAACATGTTTGGCAAAACAACGAGTTTAGAAAGCCTTGGGCAGAAAACTTATTTATTACAAGGCTGAGCCCCATTCATCACATTACTTGTGGTTTCAATTAGTCATTTTTTTATTGTCAGGTGGAGTGGAACTGGAAAAAGTCTATTGTTAGAATCATGGTAGTTTCTGCACTCTTGGTTGCCTGGTAATTCAGCAATCAATAGAAGGGGTTAGAACAACTCATTTTCACAGTTATCAACTTAATCACTACTGGGACATGATGAATCATTGATTGGATGATTAACAAATATCTGCCTGTTGGCTCTTACATCATAGCAGCTGTAAACCATACATCAGCCGCTAAGTTGGGACCAAACTTATACGATGATGGTATAACAGATTTGGCACTTCCACTTCCCTATTACACTCAATTAGATTGTGTTTTACCTAGTCAACAACTGTATTTCAATTTATGATATCGGGTTCATTTTTCAGTAACCATATATTTTGTAGTTAGTCACCTTTGACTCGTCAAACTTGACTTCCCGGGGGCGGCGGAGGGGGCGCAATGCTGCAGGAGGTGGCGGCAGTGTGGGCACTATTACAGGCACTGGTATCAGCTCAGGGGGACTGCTGGGCTGCAGCAAGGGAGGTGTCTGTGGTAAGTTCACAAACGGTGACTCTGCTAAGAACTGGTTGGCTACTATCGGGATCCAACATTGCTGTTCTCTTCTTACAGGTGATTGATCTGCAAAATAGTTTAAAATCAAAACCTCTTTTCTATAATTTGTAATTGTTATAGCATGAGCTTTTTCAATGAAACTAATTTCACAAGTGAAACTAAGGAAAGTACATTTTAAGAAGTGACAATTGATAAATCACCAATAACTGTGAAATGTCTAATGGCTATACAAATTTAGGCAAATATGGCTAGTTATTGGTTGTCTAACAATTACTTTGAAATAGGTCAAGATTATTCAAACCATTGTTTAGAGTTCAATTCCAACTGCCTTTGCAGCATTGGTTTAAGTTCATGTTAAATTCGGTAGGAGTAAAAAAATTGTATAAGTCATGTTAATGTTAAGTTTGCCAATTACAATTCAGTTAGAGTTTATCTCAAACTCTCACCAGATCAAACACAAGTTCAAGTTTAATTTAAAATATGGCAGTAACTGTATTATGTAGGATCTTGGTCTAGTGGCTATGCCCACACACTGGAGAAACTCGACCATCTATAGAGTCCATTAGTCTATGCTATGCCACTGGAAGCTTGAGGTGTTAGATTCAAATCCCGTTCTAGGATTTGGTTTTGCACCTCAAGTTTATCCTCACAGTCCACTCAGCTTGTGAGGCAAGTGAGTAGCTATGCCTAATAGCGCATCCTGGTAACAAACACTGGGATCAAAACGGTTTTCGAACTAACCAATTGTCAGTTGTCCCCAATTTAAACGCTGTTCAAGCGCGAAATACTACAGGGCTCTATTGTGGATGATTATTATTAATATATGTATTATTAGACAATGCATGTTCAGTTTGGTGTCGGTCTGTCTAATTCAATTTTAAATTTGAAATAGATGTCGGGGAGGATCGAAGGGGTCTCTTTCTTGAGCCGTTTTAGGTGTCAACATTTGGCTGAATTTAACTAAGAGTTTTTAGTTTATTTAAAAGTTAAGTTCCCCTTTACTTTATTGAACTGTTCAGTTTGACTGGTTTGAGTTGAGTTCAGGTTGAGTGAAACAACAAAAGATGAGTACGTGTGACTGACTTGTGTCTGAGGGGACGAGAGAGCTGCAGCGGTTGTGCATCTGGCGCCACAGGTCGGAACGCACGTGTCCCTTGGTGCCAGTGTTGACACAGTCTACACTCAGCGATCTTGTCATCACATGTCTCCAGCTCTCACTCTTGGCAGCCTTCTTGCTGGCGTTCATCAGCAGCACTGACCCCAACTGCTCGTTCAGCGAGTACAGCTTCTGTGTTATGTCTTTCCCTGTGACATGACGTATTTGGTGGTTGGTTTTTAATATTGGAAAACCCATTGTAAGTATTTTCATATTTTACTCGCTTGTAGTAATAGATCAAAGTAAAGTGGCCTGCGCAGAACCTCACGCGCAGTACACAGTACTCGCATCTCCTCTCTCTGGCACATGAGTTCACAGTGGAGGCCGCTTACTACACGGCAGCTCTTGGTTGATAGCAATTTTTATTGTACATTATCTTATTCAACAAAGTTTTATCTTAATTATAACCAACATATCCAGCACTGTCAATATATACAACAGATTATTATTTTTAATCAGTAACTAAATGAAAAAAACTAAACGGCGTTTCTGTTTTCTATGTACTGAGTCAAAGTAAAAAATAACATAAAAGTGAGAAAAAGTCAAATTTGATAATGGGTTTCCCTTTACCGTTAACTATGGACAAAATATTGAAATGAAAATAAAAAAGACTTACCTATTAAATTAGAAAGTATGGTTCTAAGCATGGGTCTATGCCTCAAGACTCTGTCCATTCTCAATTTTGGCCAACATAAATACATGCTGTCTTCTTCTGCTGTAATTGTAACCTGTAACACAACTTTAATTTAGTAATTAACTCACATATTACACTTTATCTAGGAATTAATTGAGTTTCAAAATTGAACAAAATATAGAAAATTAGAAATGATGGTTGTGAATTGAAACATTTAAATTACTAACTTGATCAGGATAAAAATTGTTGTTCTAAAGAGAGTAATAACAGCCAATGCTAAAAGACTTACAAATTGTTAGTTTCTTAATTAAGTTATTAAATTTTAATAATATAACTTTGAAGTGTCATACTTTCTTAAAATTTATACAAATTGCAAGAATAACGTCATCACAAATGTACAAGTACTATTACAGCACAACATTTAGTGTTATACATAACTGCAATTTAACTAAATATTAATAAAAAAATCTGTTTACAAAAAGTTTAAAAAGAAGAAAAAAAGTACTGTAGTTGGGAACAACCGATTGATACTGAATAGAAAGGTTAGTTCAAACGAAGAGACAAATAACAAAAATAAATAGAGTAAATCAATCGATCTCCACCGTTTTAGGTCAAGTGGATAACCCCAAATCAAGTAAATTATTAAACTGTTTCCAAAAAGCTCTCAGGGGATGGTTTTTGAACATACAGAGCATTCATTAGCGTACCTGGAAGAGATCGTCGCTGGTTTCGTGGCCGGCCTCCCACTCCGGGGAGTCTATGAACTGATAACAGGTGATGTAGTGTAGGTGCATTCCGTCGCACGTTACTTTCAGTCTAGAATTTAACAACAACCTGTATACTACTTACTACTAATGCAGATACTACTGTTTGATTACTAATGCAGAATAATGTATTTACTAATTTGCATTTCAAAGTAATTTTCTACTAGTTACTTTGACTTGAGACATCGATCACTCTAAGAAGGTATTTTAAGGTGAATAATTATTATGAAATGAAGGGTGAGTGTGATGGAAGTTTTAAAGGATGCAAAAGTGTAATCTTGATATAAACTAGGGCCGACTGTTCCTCAGGTTGGGTCGTTAATTAATTGCCCAATAAAATGGACTAACGGCTTAGCGTGACTTCCGAACTACGTGGAGAGGTCATTGTAAAAATGTTGCTACTGAAGCGGAATTGATCATGGGCTGTTTTATTACAATTAGCTATTTTTTCATAATCGTGGGCAGCTCAATTAAGCTTGTATCAAACCATAATATCTGCTCCATGATCTGTTTACTTTGCAATTAACTTTACAGTGAAATAAATTCTATGGTATGAAGACCAATCTACTTTGGTGATATAATGGTTGAAAAAAGTATTCATAATTTACTGACAGCAGGATAAGGATACCAGAATTGTTTATTAGACTTCCACCAATAAAATTAAAATACATTTTCGTTTAATTATCTGTTGTAAAGAAACAATTTATCCAACCCAATTTCTCTTGGATTAATTCAGATTTTGAAGTATTGCCAAATGTTTATTGTTGTATAACTAAGTACATGCATTGTAGTTTTGAAGCTTGAAAGCTTTATTTATTTTTATGAAAAGTGAACTTTAGAAAAAATATCAAATTGCTTTAAATATGTTTCAATAGAAAACACACATAGTTTTCAGCC
The DNA here is from genome assembly GCA_018831715.1 of Matsumurasca onukii. NCBI lineage: Eukaryota > Metazoa > Arthropoda > Insecta > Hemiptera > Cicadellidae > Matsumurasca > Matsumurasca onukii. The sequence continues at coordinate 5,017,032 of CM032061.1, forward strand.
TTTGGATTTATTTTTTATTTATATTCAAACCGTACAAACTGTATTGATTTGGTATAACAATGACAACAAAATATGTTAAAAGTATTCATTATACGTATATAAAATTAAATAACAATTTTGTTTGAAATTTATTTTGAAATTAAGTTGCAAATCAGCCATTAGTAACAACAAACTTAACAGAATACCTAACGAGAGATCCAATTACCAGTAAGAAAATCTTCAACGCTGTAAAATGTTTTGGAATAATAAAGTGTTTAAAATTGGTTTTAAATGCTTTGAAATTTTTATAATTTTTCATACTGTTAAGGAGTTTGTTATGTAATGTTACACCAGCCTGTCAAAATAGCTGAGAATAAATGTTTAATCTGTGTTGTTTTATTCTAAAATCTAAACGAATTAGCTAATCTAGTATCATGGCAATGAATGTCTACCTTTGACCTAAATTACACTTTGATATGCAATATATTATAGTTCCATAGATATAAATAGATGGCAGTGTCAAAATCTGTAGTGTTTCAAATGCATATCTACAAGAATCTCTATTTCTAAGCTGACAGCTGACTACAGGTTTACAACCTAGTATAATAAAAAGTTTAAATAGTTCACTTACTTTCCCTTCACTAGGATGGAGAGTCTCTCATCCGCAGGAGTTGATTCCTCTATGGCGTAGCACTCGCCCGCTGACAGGTGCAATAAAGATGCCTCTCTGGTTAGTTCTTTGAAATGTTTTCTTGACACCTTAAACACAGTTTAAACAGTTATTTTCCCATATAGCAAAATTTAAAATTAGCTTGTTTCATGTTAGTGTTTGGTGATACTTTATGTTTTAGTTTTATAAGAACTTACCATGTCCATCTTTTTAAACAATCACCTACTTATCAACAAATTACTATGACAGATAACACTTGTAGTTGTATTGTAGTTTGAATCTGCTATGACTGTTATTGTTAATTGAGTTACTCATCCTAAATAGTTAGAAAATTAGAGTAAGTTACAAAAGATGGAACTATGGAAAATTAGTTTCTTCCACAATATCTGTATAAGAAAAAAACAGTGATTCCGTTTTTATCAAAACAGAATTTTAGTTATGTTGTTTCAATTTCTTTGGTTCTTCTAAGCTGTTGTATAGCAAGTTTATACTTCAAACAACAAAAGGAACTGGAAATAGTCACAATAGTTCAAGCTATAAGAGTACACAGAAAAAACGGACAACGTTTAAACCCATTCCTACTATTATCGGGATTGGTTTTAATTTTCTCACAGTTTAGTTTGTAAAAAGCTTTTGCTGTGTGGTTTTCATTTTTCTAACTACAAAAACTAATGCATAATTACTGTAGTTGGATACCTTGAGTGGTTTGAACATGCGCACGTAAAGCTCTGTGAGCTCGACTGAGAGGGCTGGAGGCAGGAAGCGGAAAGCTAGTACAATGGCGTGGAGGAGGTTGACAGCGGCGAGCAGTACGTTCCAGCCAGTCATGTCAGGAGTGCACACATGTATGGCTGACCACAGCGCAGATAACACAAACCCGGTACACAGCAGTATCCTGTACATAGATTATCCGATTAATGTGGTTTGATTACGGTTCTCAGGCAATTTGTCTGTTTTCTTACTACTATACTTTCTTAGGTTGAGAGATGTTCGTAGTAAAAATCAATTTCCGTGATTCCTAAGCCGCGGTGGCTCTACCTATCAATCAGCTGATTGCTGGGAATTGCTTAGCATCTGGACCAGTAAACGCTTATCAAATAATACTTCACTTGAGATAAAACTGTCATGGTCTGTATAAGGCAAAGTTTTCTCAGTCTACTAATATATAAGAAAACTATTTACAAGTTATTTAAAACTTTCTACACCACATCGTCTAGTCTCAGTTGAAAACTCTTAAAATAATCTAAAAACATTATATTTTCTGTAAATAAATCATAATGGTCTTGTTTTTATAAGGAAGAAATTACTTTATAGTAATTTTAAAAACGTAATATTTACCTAAGCAGAAGCACACTAAGTTTGAACTTCCTCGGGATCGCAAACGCTGCAGCGAGGAGGAAGCTAGAGAGCTGGAAGATGTTGTGTTGTGCTGGCTCCCAATCCCCACAGGACAGATCATAGTCATCCTCGCCTGCCCAGGGGTCCAGAGTAGAGTTGAGTGCTAGAGAGTGGTTATCTGCCACTAACACTAGGAGCTCCTCCAACCCTAGCTCCGTCTGATCAAAACTGAACACAAACAAACCGTTAACTTTCACCTTTTAAGTACTGATACGGGAACGGAAATGAAAATAAGATTAGAAGAATAGTGGTGGATTTAGAAAGAGAGGTGTGCAAGGATCTCGACCTCCCATTTGTGTTGAAATACTCACATTTTTAGTTTAGTGTATGAAAGGACTTGTTAGTCCTAACTTTGTCTAAATAAAGACGTGTTTCATTTTATTTTTCACACAATCTTTAGTTCCAAATGTCAAACTAACTGTACAATACCATAAATAATATTATTCTCAAAAAAATCTGCTAGTATTATTATTTCAAACAATAAGCGTCTAACATCTTAATAATTGCTAAAGTTTCTTAAACACACCTCGGAAAAATTGATGACTCGCAAAGTAATCCCGTATAAAAAAGCAACGGATTTATTTGCCTATATGACTATTTATTTATTTGCACCACTTAATCAATCCTTTAATGCCTTTTTCAAAGTAGTTCTATGCAAAATTTTTAAAATATGTCATAGCTATAACAATGTATACAACTAAATATTGACTAAGTATACAGTTATATACAATGTAGTTTTAAATCCACAAACTAATTATTTTTGTATAAAACTTGACAAATTTTGGATTTAAAAAGATAGAAAGTATCAAACGTAGTAGTGGAGTTTACTATACTGAACACATTTCAGCTCAAGATAAAGTATTAAAAAGAAATTGATATTGAACAGATATTCAAAATCACATCTGAGAGAGCCTAAAAACTGCTTAGCCTCGTACCAGGTCAACTTAAAATCTTCAGATTTAAGAGTAACTTTAAAGTTCACCAACAGATTGCACTTTTCTGGAGAGAAACCCCTACGTACTGGTGGTCAGACCCCCTGCTGCTGAGCCCTCCTTCTTGGATGTGGTCTAGTTCCACTCCTGTGCTGAAGTCTGATTTTGTGAATTTAAAGCTACGGAACAAAGGTGTTACCTAGTCCAGTTGGTAGCGTTGCTGATGTTGGTAGGCCTACTGCTGATGGTCGTGGTCAAGTTAGAGATATCCATGGCGTCCAGCAGGGTCAGGGTCAGCGGCGGCACTTGACAACGCCAGATCTCCATCACCCTGCGGTATCACCCTGAGTCGACAATAACTGTAACACAACAGAATACTTGATTGTTAAGACAGTTTAGAACTACTTGGTAGATAGTGTCCGCATAGTAGTTTTACGATATCCTACTCATCAAATTGATATCGGCAAACACCTCTTCATTGGCATCAACACCTTAAACCTTCGTTGCAGGAATTATAACATCAATACGATGTATACAGAAGTTTGTTAATACGTGTGTTAGGTTCAGATACCACGACGTCAGAGCGTTCTGAGCTGACTAGTTTGTCAAGTTTAAAATCTCTTATCTCCTAAAATTGTTTCTTCAAACAAACAGTAGGAATAAGAATGTATTTATTTTCTTGATTATTTACATAATATAAATACATAATCTAAATCAGACAATTTAAATTCAAAAATTAACAATGAAATCTAGAAGCTTCTACCTGCCAGGGCTGAATCTTACAGTCTAAATTATAAAACAACCTAGAGATAGCATAACACATTATTGTGCAAGTAAAATAGACTATTGTAAAACTAATTTCAGTATATGATGAATTATACAATAATACAAGAAAATATAGGATCTCAAAGGCATTGCCTGTTTTAAGATTCCTTCAATTTCAGTTAAGAAAATACAGCGAAGGAGAAGTATGAATAAAAATTATAATTAAAACAAGATCAGATTTTAATTTTTAGTGCCAAAAATTATTTTATACTTACACAAAGATTTTGTGTATCCCTTCAAAACAATTATGCGAGCTCACCCCTTCCTGGACCAAGGCACCCAAGCGTTCCTGGGCTGGACGCCAACACAGACACTGCCTATATGTAAAATAAAGGTAGTCGGCTTTTCGCCAGCCCGTACTGATCATGAATAACCAAGGAATGCGATTACTTTATCCTATTGTCGATACTCATACATTGCGTTTACTATTATACGGACCCACAAAACAAAGAATACTTTGCAGTGCACGACTTTTAAATTTGTATGACACGGATTGGGGCTAAACCACTTAGATGATGAGAACGTGTGAATTGTGCACACAGTTTCCATGCCAGTTCGAGACATGTTTCACAGTTATTACCCTTGATATTATTCAGCGAAGTATGTCACCAAATAAAAGCTGTACATGTTTGCATCTGAGAAGTAACAAATCCCAGTTGGGAGACAAAGTACAACTAGGGCACATCAACGATTTGGCAGCGTTCCTACAATTCAGTTCGTGCGTTTCCATAAGCGGTTATTAGAAGTTACAACCGCACATGAATTCACAATTTAATTAATGATGAGTTTATTTAATTTGTATGTATTACTACTTGTGGTTCACTAAATATTCCAATGAATACAGCACGCTCGCCTGGCTAGTGAGAGCTTTCAAGTCGCGGCTCAATGAGTGAAATACCTACACAACTGAAATGCGGGACTTGCCAATCGAGAACTGAAGGCGTTCACTACATACACAGTTATACAAGCCCACGTATTTTTTATCGCTTATTCTTCAGTTGTTACCGACAGAGTCCAGCTCTATTGGTTCTTATAAAACTTGACATGCATTTATGCCCTTCACAAGTTGGAAGAACAACAAGAAAATTGAATTTGAAAACAATTAACGATTCATGATTGGAAATAATGTTATTATTAGGTTACAGTTTGTTCTTAATATAGAAGCCGAAAATAATATCGCACATTTTTGTATCTACTAGCAACATGAAGTCAGTAATATTCATTATCGAGGAACGATACAACTAAAACGATTTAAACTTCCACTACAGTGTACACAGTAACATGAACATTTCTCCACCTTTTAGCGGCTTACAAAACTTAGGACATAGCTTAGACGTGTCCATATGTCTTCTATGTTAGCTTAAGCGGCATTTTATCACTTTGTCACTAATGAAATATATGACAACATTTGTTCTTCGTAAAGAAAAATGACAGACTCTTTTAGAAAATTCGAAGAAATGGTACAATTTTACTCTTGGTGAAACCATGTTTTATTATTGGTTTTCTACTTTCGAATATGAATCAAATGAAACCCAATTTCGGAAGGTATTAGCCATCGAACATTTCAAATGACAACCTAGTTAAAAATAACGTGATATTTTTAGTGCCCATTCGCAAAACCAGTTTTAAATTTCAACTTCAATTTAACGTCTTTAGAAATCATTTTCCCAACTCTAAATGTCAAAAAACTGTTTGTACTGTACTTAGAGAGTATTAGTTTGCGGTTGAAATCCTATAACAGTATTAGCTAAAAAGGATGCTAGTACATGAACATTTCCAATAAACGTCTATCACCTCCAAAAAAATAGTAGTATTGCATGACCACTCATGTACTTTGTAAGCAGTGAGCACCGAATGGTTGGCTGGCTAAGCCACATGCAGCACTCATATTTAAGCCAGTACGATTCTGAGTGTGCAGCCATAATGTGCCTTAGCTCCAAGTGTCTTGCTGAGCGTTGCCCCACATCCTTGTTTTATTTATACAACGCTGCCATAACATGTTTCGTAATCTGAACACTTATTCGTCCTCAAAACTGTACTTTATGTTAAGATTTTAGTGGTAAGGGGAGTATAATTCAAACATTCAAATTTGATTGAAAGGTGCGGAATCCAAACTAGGCTTACACACAGGTAAACGTTAAATTGCCACTGGCGTGAGTGAAGTGAGTTTCCAATGTAATGTGTAACTCCAAATATAACAGCGTCATCACTTCAACCTGCTACTTTAGCATTCCGTGCTTTATTACGGGTAGTGCAAGGTTGTTTTGCTATGCTCACAGCTTTGCTTCGGCCTTCGGCCTTAGATTTACGTAGGGCTTTCAACCCTTGAGCTACAAGGCTGTTCACTACGCTCACAGTCTTGCTTCGGCTTTTGACCTCAGATCCGTTGTTACACCAATAAATCAGTTGTTTGTCCACCATTTTAAAACTACTGAAAGGATATATGTTCATTATTTTTGGTGTGATACGAGAAGTTACAAACAAATTTAATTTTGATCGAAATTTGATACAATTAATTTTGCTTTCAGAATTTTTCGTCTACGATGGTAAACTTTTAGTTCCAAAATATTGATGATTTAGCCTTTAGGATGAGGCAGTACGGGCGTTAAAAATCACGATGTATTCAGTTGATCGATCATAGGAACTTAAGGTCATAGATAGATCTATGACAGATAGATCTATCATCGATACAACCGTCGCCACTTGTCAAAAGCATGCGTGTTGATGGCTTGACCAATTAAACTAATTCAAATGAGTTAACTGAACAAATTAAATATTTAGTTAAAATTAGTACATACTCAACGCTACCCAATAAACTTAATAGGTGGGAGAGTGTGAGTAAAAAGTGGAACAGTGATGACAATTCTTTGTCTCATCAGAAAAAGATTTCCCCAGAGACAACGGGCTCTCTATGTAATAAGATCAGGGCAAGAGAATACATGAGCTTGCTCAGTCTATAAACTGTTACATTCCATGAAACAACGTGATCAAAATAATTTCCACCGATAAGATGTTATAAAATCAACCCTTGGCTCCATTGTTGGCTGTAGAGTCCATGATGAAAAAGTGGATTCACTGACATGTAAAGTTTGATGAAGAAACGGTGGAAACCTAAATTCATTTCGAACTCTCAAAAGTCGATGCTGAGTTGGTGCCGTTCGGTTGGTGGGATATCTGAACCAATAGAGTATGTAATAGGGCTTTTAAGTCAAATTTTGGGTCTATCTACACAATGGACAAACTGACAAAGGTCTTAGGACGTGTGACGTATTTAACTAAAGGACTAAGCTAAAATTTAAATTTAAATTACTAACCCAAAACCAAATGTCGGTGGTTTAGAGTTTAAAGAGTTTTGAACGTTTTACCCCCGTAACTTCAGTTGGAACGAACCTTTTGAGGATAAGTTGCAGCGTTACACTATACTAAGTAATATATCTTGAATCTCACACCAAAGTCATTTATTTACAAATACTCGAATAGCCTCTTTCAAAACTATTTTATGAAAATATAACTTAAAAAGCTTACACGTGGAAAAACTCTTAAACCCGAGTTTGCAAGGTTTTACGTTTCTAAGTTGAGTTTGGTGCCATAGGTTTTATTAAGTAGATGAGAACTGCGCAAATCTGATCTCAATCACTTCACTTTATACTCAACCAAAATGGCGTCTTTTCCTGATTCAAACTTCCTAATTTTTAAATCATCACTACTTTGTTGAAGACCGCCGTTTTCAAATGAAAACTATAGCATTCAGTTTGACTTATAACACCCTTTAATTTTAGGTATCACATGTTATACACTTTTTGAAGTCACCACTGACTCTACGTGGACTGCGCCCCAGGGGTCGAAAAGGTGGGTTACTTCCATAAATTGAAAGAGAGATGGCTGATGAGTAGATTTCATATACAAATCAGTCATTTTCTTACCAGTAGGTAACACTAATAACTGCGGTGCATTTGGACTGCAACCTTTTACTGTTTTCCTCCCATATTGCACAGCTTCTATCCACCATGTGACCTATACTGTGTACAGAAGCTGGAAGAGTGTGAGTCTATGAGCCACAAGGAAGCAGGAATGACACCCTCTTGTCTCACCAGAGGAAGATTTCCCCAGAGACAAGTCTCTAAAGATTCCTAACCTACCCTTCCCAGGCCGTTCACACACGATTGACTTGATGTGCTAGAAATTGACATAGCAAGTTTACATGTGAAAATAGAAAATATTGTCTAATATAATGTAATAATAATGTCCTGTGAATTTGAGTATTCTGAAAAATGTGAAGTTTCAACGGACTATCTGAGCTACCTAGCCCCCAAATCACGTGTATAATGGCCCTTTATTTGTGTTTTATCAAAGATAGTGTTATGGTAAGTAAATTGAGAATAAATTTCACGTGGTTGAAACAACAAAATCAACATAGTTGTGGAAGCCCAAACACAGATAGCGCCCCGAGGGAATTCTTTTGAGAGTCTCAAGTAGAGCTACCGACGCATGCTCAAGTTTGTTCATTCTCGAAAATCGCATGATTAAAATAGCACAGTCATGTAAGACATCGACATTGGACAAACTCGAGCATGTGGAGCCAAGGGCAGAAAGACGGCAGTGCTCAAAGCGCTGTCTGTGCTTGGGCTGCCGAACTACGAGTATATTGATTTTGTGGTCTCAAACACGTGACATTTATTCTCAATCTACTTTCCATAACATATTTTGTTTTATGTTGTACTTCATATATAGTGCCTGTGTTATTAACTATCTACAATTCACAGTTCAGATTTTATTTTGGTCGAATTTTACATATAACACATTTTCCATGCATAACTGGATTCAGTTTATTAACTAAACAATAGTTGCAATTTAGAAACATATTTTCCCTCTCTAAACTCATCGTGGTATCCGACATTTTTGAAAAATTTTGCATACGTTTAGCTGACTGTTAAAAGGTTGCAAGGGTTTATTCATACCCTTGCCATCTTAGTCCTTTTTCGTGCCTTAAAATGAACCTCATATGTTTATATTTTAGTCATAGAAAACTCTATTTTCAAACCGAACACCAGAATCTTTATTTTATATTATACAAATCATACAGAAATAGTGTCCAGACAAATTCTATTGGGAACAAAAACTAACAATAGAAGAAAATATCTTAGATTTTAAATTAGGGGTAGGCTACGAAATCGTGCTTTTTACTCGTAGTTTTTACATTAACTTGAAGGTATTCGTCTAAAGAGTAATGACGTTTTTGTAAAAGATATTTTTTAACCAAATTTCTAAAACATGTTCTCTACGTTACGTTTTTAATAATTGTGGCAAAAGATAAAAAATTTTAATTCCATACGAAACCCTTTGTTATTGCAAAAGTCAAATGGTGTTTTGGAATGTCTATTCAATTTCTATATCTTGTATTAGATCAATCTCAGTTAACTGCGTTTTAGTGTAGTTTTCATCGTTGTTTCATTGATAGTTCAAATTCAATATTCATTTTCAAGATAAGGCTAAGTATAACTTTTACTAGATGGATAGAATCTTTTACACCAATCATTTGGCCAAACCGAGTACTGGAGATTTTATCATTTTAAAATTTAGTATGTATAAAAAGTAGCTGTAATGAATGAAGTGTCAACACAATTAAAATATTGTACAAAGACCGCAATAAGAATTTTAATGTTAAATGTTAAAATAATTATCAGCTTCGACTGTTAGTTTTTACAACTGTAAGTGAAATTGTCTGTAGTTTTTAAAATCTCGTTCAAAGTTTTACTAAAAACTATACTCAAACTGTGCTCTCCCGTAGTCCCGTTTCGTTACTCAGCACATAAACCCTTTTCTGGCATGGTTGGTAAGCCTGTCAATAGTAGTTGTCACCTGTTCGGTTAGGGCTTGAAAGATGTTTCTATATTGAAAGCAGGGTGTTTCTATATTGAAAGCATGGAATGATGCCAACGTTAGTAGACAGGTAAATGGCGTGGCTGTCACTTTCTTCTATATACGCCACTCAATTGTAAATTGGTAAAAGTTCTATGTACTAAAGTTTGAGGAAAGCATTTAGGAAAGTCCAAAATTTTGAAAAATACTCGAATAGTTTAATTATGCTAGATGAATGAACCTCAAATTAAAACATGAGTTTTGCTAAACCTAAAAGGGAAACACTCAGTAATTACTTAGTCATCATATAAGTAAATACTTAATCCGGCGTAGAATAAACATGTATACACAAATTACGATAAACATAATAACTAATTGAGCTTATGAAACGTAGTTTTATTTTTCGAGGCTGTCAATTTATATTGGGTTTATGTCAAAGGCACATAAAAGCTACAGTGTATACTTCTATTGGTAACGCTTCTTTAAAACTTTATCACCTTCATTGCCTACCACACCGTAGCTGACCTTGCGGGTGGATCGTGTCTAATACTAAAACTACTAAATCATCTCAAATAAAATAAGAGTACAACAATGATTAGCACTTGGTAACTTGGTACATACAATATTGCTTTTTCTAATACTGGAAACAGAAACACCGTGCTACCTGACCTTCCTCCAAACCCACGAAAAGGTACATACCCGTACATATAGTTTGCCGTGAGTTGAGCTATAACATTGAACATATACGTAGTATAAGACCGGCTTAAATTGTCTTCTTCGTTGAGTCTTCTTCTGCCCGTACTCTCTCAGTATCATACCAAAACCTACGGAGAAGTGGTAAATAGAGAACACAGTATATTTAAGAATTTGTCGTTGAAAATAACATGTGGCAAAGCTACAGCTAATGAGGCCTTTACCGATACCTGATGGTCGAACTAAGTGAACAACAATAGATTATAGAATTCAATTGAGGTTCTTTAACAAAAACATATTAGATGGTTGTACTCGTATTAATGTAGTTGCTCGTTCTTAATAAACTTTTAACAAAAATAATCAAATAAAGCCAGTCCTATAGTTTAACACTGGTTAATGTAAACAGGCATTGGGCTATGTACAGGTTTCTTGTTAAAAATGTGGCAAAGCTACAGCTAATGATGCCTGTGTGGATACCTGATGGCCGAACTAAGTGAACAACTATAGATTCTAGAATTGAGGCCTGGCTGAAGTTTGGACCCTGGCAGCTACCTGAAGTCAATCCATTAAATTCCGGTCCAGGTGTGACTGAGCTGTTAGCAATACAGTGCCTATGTGTGTATATGTATATAAATTATATTACTAAAGAATAAAAGGATGGTGTAGTGGTTTACCATAACCGCCCGGCAAGTTAGTTAGTTTAGCGGATCTCTTTAACAAGTTTTATTCGAAGTCGCATTAGGGACAGATGAACACGATACAGTAGCCTCCACAACTAGAACAATAATACTATTATTTGCCCGAAATCTATGTTCTTGTCTCCTGTCAGTGAACATGAAGTAGTTTATGCCATAAGAAAAATGCCTGCCAAAAGATCTGCTGATGTGTATGGCATGTCTGCTTGGTTATTAAAACAATGTTACACTGATACTGTACCACTTTTACAAAGTTGATAAACTTTTCATTTGAAGAAGGGGTATTTCCATCAGTGTTAAAGCCAAGTCAGGTAGTTCCTGTTTATAAAAAAGTAAACTCCTCTGACATGACCAATTATCGCCCAATTTCACTTTTACCAGTATTTGGAAAGTTAGTAGAAAAGATATTTTACGAAAGATTATGTTCTTTTGTTGAAAGTCAAAATATTATATCAAAAAGCCAATTTGGATTTAGGACAAACAAATCTACTACTGAGGCAATTAATGGATTGGTAGAAAATGTAATACATGCTTTAGACAAAATACAAAAGGCTGTCAGCATATTCTTAGATTTGTCTAAAGCGTTTGATTGTGTTGATCATTCGAAACTATTAAAGATATTAGACAGCTGTGGTGTTAGAGGACTACCTCTTCAATGGGTGACATCATACCTGTGTGACCGAACACAACAGGTGCAAATTAACACTGCTTTATCTGACCCAATTGAACTGAAATATGGAGTTCCCCAGGGGTCTATTTTAGGACCTATGCTATTTATTTTATATGTGAATAATCTAAATTCACTAATGAAGAATAGTCATTCAGTTCAATATGCAGATGATACAACTTTAACGGTCACTGCTCAGGCACTGCAAGAACTATAAATTAATTGTTTTCAATCTATAAATATTTGTGTTCAGTACTTTGAACAACTTAATCTGAAAACAAATATTGACAAGTCCAAGTTTATACATTTTAATATTGGTCGCAAAACTGACGTTGAATCCCCTTCGGTATTTTTAAATACTAATCCCATTGAAGAATTGGAGCACTTCAAGTTTTTGGTATTTATCTTGATAGCAAATTTACGGGATTTTCATATTGAACATGTATGTAGTAAAGTGTTGTCTGGAGTATTTTACTCAGACAGCTGTCTAAGTATTGCTCAGGGACATTTTAAAATAGCTTATTACGGCATCATCTATCCTCACTTGAAGTATGGCATTTGTTTGTGGGGAATTGTGCCCATACTAAAGTCAAAGGATATTTATTTTACAAAAATTTGTCATTAGAATCTTATGCAATTTGAAGGCCAGAGACGCATGTCATGATGCTTTCAAACAATTAGACATTTTAACCTTTCCATCCCATTATATTTATGATTCTATTCTTTTCTGCCTTAATAAATGCAGTGTAACACAAGGCATTGAAATTAATAGTCATGATACTCGATCAGTAACTAGTTATAGAATTGACTATCATCGACTTGAATTGTTCAAAAAACTGCCATCTCAGGCAGGAATAATACTGTTTCAAAATCTTCCGAACAAAATTCAAAATCTCCAAAACACAAAATTATTTCAAAAGAGCTTAGAACTTATCTGGTCACGAGTGGGTTTTACAGTGTTCAGGAATTTATGGACCACTCACTTGCCATTAAGTCTGTTGATTAAATAATTAATGTTATTATAAAAATTAAATTTTGAATTTTGATTAATTATATTTGTTGTAGTGGCTTGTAGTTTTATTTAATTATTTATTGTAATGTTAAAAAAAACCAACACAAACAATTTTTGTATATTGGTGATTAAATGATTAAGTGGGAGATCCGGGTTCAAGTCCCGGTTCGGTCCAAACATTTTTGTCTTCAAATTTCTTTAGTAATAAATTAGCTTTTTAGCGTTTATACAAATTAAGACCTATAATAAGTAATTTTACATAGTATTTAAATTCTGTTTGTAATATTTCCAGCTTGTTGATTTAAAGTCACTATTTGACAGTCACATGTTTCGGATAAACATTCAGATTTAATTACTTAATTTGAGGGCAGAAATTGTTGGGCCGTATGGTGTAGTGGTTTAGCATAACCGCCCGGCAAGCGGGAGACCCGGGTTCAAGTCCCGGTTCGGTCCAAACATTTTTGTCTTCAAATTTCTTTAGTAATAAATTAGCTTTTAGCGTTTATACAAATTAAGATCTATATATATATATAAATTATATATATATAGAACTACGATAAAATGGCGTCAAGTAGTTGCGCGGATCAGAGCTCAACCAGACCTGTATATAGTTAAATAAATCGTTTGCCACTTACAATAAAGCTGCCAGTATTTTGGCGGAGCTTCAGTGAAAGGCTTATATTTTGCAGTGGAAGATATACGGCACTCTATTCTTCTTTCCCGGGGTTTGATGCCAACTTTTGGAGCTGTTAATTCCGAATCTCTCCAAGCAAATAAAGGGTCTCCGTTCTCTTGACATAATACCTTTGTTTTTTCACTTTTCATTTCAAAACGTTGTATCTGTAACTATTGTTAAATTTATTTTTACATATGCTAAAAACATGTACGGTCACAGTAAAGATGTTCTGAAAATGTCACAAGAAAAGAACACCTAATTTAGTCAATACATTAAACTTTAAAGCAAAATATAGAACATATTTCTATCCAGAACAAAAATTTGTATCTGTACAAAGCTGTTTCGAGATGAGTGTAAAGAAGACATTGTAGCCCTAACTTCGCTTCGTTAAAAAAGACAAACTTTACCTTTTTTACAAAAGGTATTTTAGTACAGGTGTATTAAAATACATTATAAGACCTCTGGTTTAATGTAATAATAAAAGCCAAAAGTTGCAGATAAACAGCTTAAACACGTGTCTATTTAATTTGACATAGTATTTCTAATATTTCCTAGGCATTGCACACATTGATTTGCTTTTTTAATACAGTCCCTTGTTTTCTTATCTAGAAGTTAAACAAGTTAATCATCTTGTTAAATTTATTAAGGTGCGCTGTCAGCAGTAATTTTGTAGTTTATCGAAAAATTACAAATTCAAAAACAATTTTTTTACAGCTGCATGATTAGTTCTTTAGGTGATAGTTCGTCGTTTTTGAAAGGCTAACTAACTTTTATTAGTTTTATTTTATTGTTTAGGGGTTTCGATCAACTGAAAAATTCTAAATCCAATAAGGAGCTCTTCTCGATGCAGTAATGTCAATTTTAATTGGAAATTAGAATTTTTCAATTGTAGCCTGGATCTTATATGGTTTCTGAAATCCACAGTGGGATTTACAATTTGTTGTAAACATGTAGAGCTAATTTTAGTTTCGTCAATCCGTAGTACTACAATGATTAGCACTCAACTTGGTACAATTGTGTTACCTCAACAATATTGCTTCTTCTAATACTGGAAACAGAAACACCGTGCTAGATGCCATCCTCCAAACTCGTAAAAGGCACATGCATATTTTGCTGAGAGTTGAGCTACAACAAACATATACGTAGTATAAGGTCAACTTAAATTGTCTTCTTCGTTGAGTTCTGCCCGTAATCTCTCAGTATCTCTAAGGAGAAGTGGTAAATAGAGAACACAGTTAAGAATTTGTTGTTGAAAATAAAATGTGGCAAAGCTACAGCTAATAGTTGATCACCTGATGGCCGAACTAATTGAACAACTATAGATACTAGAATTCAGTTGAGATTCTTTAACAAAAACATATTAGATGGTTGTATTAATGTAGTTGCTCGTTCTTAATAAACTTACAACAAAACTAATCTAATAAAGCCAGTCCTAAAATTTAACGCTGATTAATGTAAACAGGTATTGAACTATGTACAGGTCTGGCTGAAGTTTGGACCCTGGCAGGTACCTGAAGCCAATCCATTAAATTCCGGTCCAGGCGTGACTGAGCTGTTAGCAATACAGTATGTGCCTATATATAGAACTATGATAAAATGGCGTCAAGTAGTTGCCCGGATCCAGAGTTCAACCAGACCTGTACAGAGTAAAATAAATCGTTTGCCACTTAAAATAAAGCTGCCAGTATTTTGGCGGAGCTTCAGTGAAAGGCTTATATTTTGCAGTGGAAGATATACGGCACTCTATTCTTCTTTCCCGGGGTTTGATGCCAACTTTTTGGAGCTGTTAATTCCGAATCTCTCCGAGCAAATAAAGGGTCTCCGTTCTCTTGACATATTACCTTTGTTTTTTTCACTTTTCATTTCATAATGTTGTATCTGTTATAACTATTGTTAAATTTATTTAGACAGATGCTAAAACATATACGGTCACAGTAAAGAAGTTCTGAAAATGTCACAAGAAAAGAACGTCTAATTTAGTCAATACATTAAACTTTAAAGAAAATATATAGAACCTATTTCTATCCAGAACAAAATTATTTGTACAAGCTGTACAAAGCTGTTTCGAGATGAGTGTAAAGAAGACATTGTAGTCCTAACTTCGCTTCGTTAAAAGACAAACTTTACCTTTTACTAAAGGTATTTTAGTACAGTTGTATTTAAATACGCTATTAGATCTCTGGTTTAATGTAATAATTAAAACCAAAAGTTGCAGATAAACGAGCTTAAAACGTGTCTATTTAATTTGACATAGTATTTCTAATATTTCCCAGGCATTGCACATTGATTTGTTTTAATAAGTCCCTTGTTTTCTTATCTAGAAGTAAACAAGTTAATCATCTTGTTAAATTTGGTGCGCTGTCAGCAGTAATTTTGTAGTTTATCGAAGAATTACAAATTCAAAACACTTTCTTAAAGCTGCATGATTAGTTCTGTAGATGATAATTCGTCGTTCTTGAAAGGCCTAGCAACTATTAGTTTTATTTGTTTTATTTTGATAAGCAAAATAAATCCAATAAGGAGCTATTCTCGATGCAGTAATGTCAATTTTAATTGGAAATTATAATTTTTCAATTGTGGATCTCATATTGTTTCCGAAATCCACAGTGGGATGTATAATTTGTTGTAATCCTGTAGAGCTAATTTCAGTTTCGTCAATCCGAAACACTATTATCTTGTGGCACAGATAAATGTATCTAGGTACCGACTTGTAGTAATAGTATATGCTTACATGACTGGGACTCGTGGCGTGGTCCTGTAATCCAGCTTCATGGAGGTCAGGTTTTGATGATGATATAGGTCTAAAGCGGCTCAGATAGTCTCAGTGATCATCTGATGATACCCGCATCATTTCCCACCATCGTTTAGACATATGAGACCATCACCTTCGTGGTTCGGAAGTCACGTTAAGCCGTTGGTCCTTGTATTTCCATTGGTCATTGGGCTATTAATTAATGACCCATTCTAAGAAGAGTCGGCCTTAGTTTGTAACAGACTACACCTCATAACTCATTACTACCACTCATCACACTCATCCCTCACCACATATTTGCCTTAAATGCCGAGAGTGGTCGGCATTTCAAATAGTGATTTAGTGATGCAGATTCTATTAGTTAATCCGTGTGTATAATATTTGTCTGATTTCCCTTAACGGATTGAATTTTCGTCGAGACTGTTTTTGTAAATTTTGGAGCTGTGCCCTGCACCACAGAGCCAAGTTCACTCGGAGCTGGAAGTGGAGTTTGGCAAGGAAGGTTGTCTCTTGTCAACGAACAAACTGAGTAATATAATTTACCTCAAAATCGTGTCCTAATACAAAACCACACACTAATAATTCAGACCATTACATAACTAAATACGAAAGGGTTTTGAGTGCAATAAAAATTATTTCTAGCTTCGTTTGGTTCCAAGAACTGTTAAATAACTTAAGTTCATCCATGGGAGTTTTGAAACACCCTGTATGAACCTTCTAACATAAACTCAAACCAATTTAACACATGCAACCAAATCAAATATTTTATAATATTATTAAGTATTTTACTTAGAAACTATTTCAGAAAGTAATATTTATAACATTCTCAAACGTGTAAGTAAAATTTTTCTGAATTGAATAACTATGGCTAAATGTTTCATTATTAGCATCTACTTGCCGGGCTAGAATACAAATTTAAAACTGAAATCAGCACTAAAACTAAAAATTTAGCACGGTTGTTATCTTAAAATACTAATGATCATAGTTATTAATATCATTTGTGTGGTATTATTTTGATACTTGAAATACCACTTTTACCCCTTTTTTACTTTTAATACTTGAAGTAGCCAAAGTCTTTGGAAAGTAACAACTGTGTTTTGTAGCTGAACTGTTTAAAATTCATATTGTTTTAAGCTGTAGCATTTGTTGCCTTTTGAAATATACACAATCCAAAGATACCAGAGTCAAAGTAATAAACCCCTAAAATAGTTTTAAGATTTCCATTTCCAAAAATAATTTTCTTAAAAGAGTTCACAGACAAAGTATTTTGTGTGCCCTTCTCCCAGTTTGAAGTGTGTTTTTATACAATTCAATGCATAAATATAAATGCAATGAATTAAGTGACAACGCGTTGAAACACGTTGCAAGTTGACTCAATAGAATGATTTCATAACAGAAAAGACCAACGACCCAGCCCTATTTGGAAATCTACCTCCCCCTTGTAGGATCTACGAGATCCGCCCGTTTGATTACATATACTTTATGGTTTCCCAATACCAGAATTCTTCCTTCTATATCCTATATTGGTGAGCTAAATCAAGATATGCTTTTGTTGACGTATTTGCTTTCTGATATTACTTTTCTATTTTGGCCAATCTTATAGATGGTCTATCTATAAATGGAATAACTGAACAACTATAATATATGACAAAAGGCTTTACAAAAGTAAGCGTAGTACGAATTTTGGTATGTTAAAATTAACTTCTATTAGCCAATGACTGTCAACTTACTTGTAACAATAAACTGACATCTGACAACAAACAATAAATTCTTGGTTAGTAAAATCACAGAAATAATAAACGATATGACAAAACCATTGTTTGTAAACGGTAAAGATATATTATATTACATTGTTTCCTGATTTTATTTTGAACGGTACGGGTCTGCCAGCAGGGAGTAAACAATATTCATTGCGAGATTTTGTCAAATGTAAATGAAATCTATTTGACATAAGTCATATTCCACTGTCATTATTGGTTTTTGTCGCATGTGTGATAGTCAACTGTTTACTAAGATCTATGGTTATCGAGTTATATAATTTACTGCGTATGTTTTATTCGATACCTCTTAATAGTATTGAGTCTACATAATTATCTAGAAGTAAAAGAAGATAGAAAACAATATTACAACTGTAATGCTTGACACCTCTCTATCGTTCTAAATTCACACTAACGATAATTATTAGAAAACTTCACCCCATTTTGTGGTATGGCCTATTAAAATTATATCAAATAAGTTTTAAAGTTGAACTTTTAGTTTATCATCTTAAACTGTTTGTAGAACAAATACGCTAAGAGATTTTCATAGAGCGGGGAGATGTTTGTAAACTGTTTATGTTCGAGGAAGGAGAGGGTTGTAGGGTCAGAATGGGGGAAACGTGGATAAAGTATTGGATGCCGTGACTGACCCTACTAGTAGTGTTGATGCCCCTCCCTCTCATCCCTTAACCCTTCACCCACCACACATCTATAACAGCTGTTTGTCTCCCTTGTCACAGCGTCTCGGATTACAGGAACAATCTGATTAGTGTGATTCTATTACACCAAGAAGTTAAACGGTTATAATTATATATATTAGTGGAGTACTGAAACCAATGTACTCGTAACAAAGTATACATACACTCGTAACGCAGTGTGAAGGACATGTGTGCCTTAGGTACAAAGTATTGTATCTAATATATAAATTACCGAAAATATATCATAGCTTAATTTCTTAGCCTATACTCAATTCTTTCTGGAGTGAATGTCAACATTTGGACAAGACCTGAAGTCTGGACAAAACTTATTGATAACTTTAGGCTTGGTATACAACTGAAGTGTTTCAGTGATAAATTATAAGACGATCCCAGACTCGACCACAGAGCGAGCCACAGAGTGACTCAGAATGTGTTCACTCTATGAAACTATTCACTCTATGACTCTATTACCGAAGTAGCTCATCACCGATAAACACTTATTTGGTTTCCGTTTGTTTGTACATTGAAATAAATCCATCAGTTGTTGGTTATTACATTTTCTTACACTTTGTAAATACCAAAACCGAGGTTAAAAATTCCTGCCCATCTGCCTGTGTTTTTAAGCCATTTTGGAACTCTTCTAATTCAAAATCGGCTAAAATGATGGTGGTGAAAATTTATTTATGGGTTTAGCCCCATTATACAGTGTGACTTCATCTATAGAATATTTAGTTTACACACAACATCCACAAAATAAATGGCAGGGAACCAAGTGAGCTCTGAATTCTGCTCTGAACTTGCCGTAATCTGAGGCCGAAGCATGACTGTTAAACGCCCGTAATAATAAAGACGAAAAGTTAAGGCCAAAGACTGAAGCGAAATTGTAAGCGGATTAAACTAGAGTTAAAATTAGTGCAAAATAGTGTAACAAATTGCAAAGGAAATTTGTTTATTCATGGCGCTAAGCTGCGTGTTGGCCTGGCTATGTACTAAAATTATAAAATGGCGAACTGATAAGGAAACAGTATAGTTTAAACAACACAACATTGATTTTTGAAACATTTAAGTAAATATAAACACAAAATTCAATATTTAAGTCATATTCCATTGTCATAATTATTGGTTTTGCCTCATTTGAAAAAGTCAACTGTTTTATTTGTTTACCATTATAAACAACGGTTATCGAGTTATATAATTTACTGCGTATGTTTTATTCGATAAAAGAAGATAGATAGAAAACAACGTTACAACTGTCTTAATACCTCTCTATCGTTCTAAATTCACACTAACGATAATTATTAGAGATAACTTCATCCCCACCACATTTTGTGGTATGGCCTCATTAAAAGTGTATCGAATAAGTTTTAAAGTTGAACTTTTGGTTTATCATCTTAAACTGTTTGTAGAACAAATACGCTAAGAGATTTTCGTAGAGCGGGGGGTTGTTTGTAAACTGTTTATGTTCGAGGAAGGAGAGGGTTGTAGGGTCAGAATGGGGGAAACGTGGATAAAGTATTGGATGCCGTGACTGACCCTACTAGTAGTGTTGATGCCCCTCCCCCTCGCCCCTTAACCCTTCACCCACCACACATCTATAACAGCTGTTTGTCTCCCTTGTCACAGCGTCTCGGATTACAGAAGCAATCTGATTAGTGTGATTCTATTACACCAAGAAGTTAAACGGTTATAATAATATATATTAGTGGAATACTGAAATCAATGTACTCATAACAAAGTATACATACACTCGTAACGCAGTGTGAAGGACTTGTGTTCCTTAGGTAAAAAGTATTAAATTACCGAAAATATATTATAGCTTAATTTCTTAGCCCATACAGCACTCATGTTTTTCTAGAGTGAATGTCAACAAATTCAGACAAGACCTGAAGTCTGAACAAAACTTGTTGATAACTTTAGGCTTGGTATACAACTGAAGTGATTTAGTGATAAATTATAAGACGATCCCAGACTGTGCCAGAGAGCGAGCCACAGAGTGACTCAGAATTTGTTCACTCTATGACTCTACTCAGTAACTATGACTCTATCACCGAGGTAACTCATCAACCAATAAACACTTATTTGGTTTCCGTTTGTTTGTACATTGAAATAAATCCATCATTTGTTGGTTATTACATTTTCTTACGCTTTGTAAATACCAAAACCGAGGTTAAAACATTCCTGCCCACCTGCCTGTGTTTTTAAGCCATTTTGGAACTCTTCTAATTCAAAATCGGCTAAAATGATGGTGGTGAAAATTGATTTATGGTCTTAGCCCCATTATACAGTGTGACTTCATCTATAGGATATTTAGTTTACACACAACATCCACAAAATAAATGGTAGGGAACCAAAGTGAGCTCTGAACTTGCCGAAGTCTGAAGCCGAAGCATGACTGTTAAACGCCGTAATAATAAAGACGAAAAGCTAAGGCCAAAGACTGAAACGAAATTGTAAGCGGATTAAACTAGAGTTAAAATTAGTGCAAAGTAGTGTAACAAATTGCAAAGGAAATTTGTTTTATTCATGGCGCTAAGCTGCGTGTCGGCCTCGCTATGCACTAAAATCATATAATGGCGAACTGACTAGGAAATAGTATAATTTACTAAACAACACAACAATCGATTGTTTTAGAAACATTTAGGTAAATATAATCACAAAAATTCAATATTTAAATCTCGTAGCGTAGCACGGGCACTGTCAGCTAGTGTGTAGTAAATTATCAACTGGTTTAAATGTTGCAGCTATTCAATCAATGATCTCAATTTACTAATGTTACAAGTGTAAGTACGCAAAACATTTTGTATGCGATGTAGGGCGTTATTAGAAATTAATTGTAATACAAAAACGCGAACAAACTTAAATTCTTATAATATAAAATTTTTGGAAAACTTCAAACCAATTCAAGTAAAACTAGTAAAGATGTTTAATACATAGTAAGCCAGCAAAAGTGGAATACCATAAGTTCCCTTTTCGAGGGAAGTGTTTTTATCAAAAATAGGGGTTTAGAGAACAGTACATTTTACCCAATTTTAATACCGGAACCCTTGATGAAGAATGGGGTTTAACAAAAAGCTGGTTTAACTATCTGAAAACAGTACATTTCATCAAATTACAATGAAATATACATAAAAGAGTGTCTTGACTCACTCAATCATAATCAGACCACAGCCCAAACCTGGACCTACAGACTTGAAACTTTGCCCACCAATTTCTGGTAACCCAAAACCACCCAGTAAGAAATGGTTTTGAAATTCAATTTTAAGAGTGATTTTCGGATTCGGCGGGGGGAATTATGACTCTTGCAAGGTACTCAAACACCGAAAAGCACCGATCCAGTTTGCGTATGTGAATGTGATGGGTATTAGTTGATATTTTACAGGTGGTCCATCCAAAGTCTCCAAGTTACATTGTTTAACTACAACCAAGTAAAAAGCATTTCAAAATTATTTAAACAATTATTTATTTAAAAATTGGAAAAATAAATTAGATAACACAATTTTTAAAACCAATTTCTGCACAAGAATTGTGATTACCTAAGAATCTAAACATATTTTATCAAATCCAAATGTTAGGTTCTGTTTTCGACTACTGTGTTGTTCTGAAATCAGCTTATAACATCTGTTGGTTTTAGGAAGAAAACGTCCTCCAAAACGCCTCATAACTCAGCATTTCGCATCAAAATTTTGTAATTTACTGGGAGTACCCCGGACCCTTTTAGGGGTACTCCATACCCTCAGGCCCCCACGCTTCATACCCCCATGTTTTTCATGCTTAAAAATGACCTTGTGACCTGGAAATTCCTGTCCCCTAGTCCAAAATCCTGGCTACGCTACTGGTACACTGAAAGGGAAATTAAATGTGGAAGCTGTCTACAACAAAACCAAAGAACTTTATTGCCACACAAAAGTTGTACAAATATCACAGTTAGAGCTTTAACTTTAGAGACCCTCTACCAATTTTTTATAGTTTTCTTTTCAAAAAGTACTGTAATAGGATAAAGTCAACTTCACAGTCAAGATACTGTTAACATATTAATCCGTAGCGAAGCACGGGTAACCAGCTAGTATTTAATAAGATTATATTTTTACTGAACGGATTTGATTTATTTCATGAAAAGTCGGAATGTTGAGACGGAAAGGATGATAGTGAAAGGTGTGAAAGGTCATGGAAAGGTCACTTCTGCCATGGAAGTCTGAGCCGGACTGTCGTCTCGGGACTCGGCGGCTCAAAGTATACGGCGCCACTCCACGCCAGTCCTCTAGCTGATTATGTTGTTAAGTTTAAATGTAATAAGTATGTATTATTATAAATAGTGTTCACTTCACATAGGAAACGCCCTATGAAAACCACTAAAAGATATTTAAATAAACTAATGGTGTTTTAACTCTTTCGTGCCGGTGTCACAATTATAATCTAGTTCTTCTGGTTCACACCGCATCCAAACTTCATAATTAGGTTGAGATATTTCGGCCTCGGTGTGGAGTACCTCTTCAGTCACTGATTGGCTAATGTAGTCTTAACTAGATGATAATTTTAATTTGGCTACCATTGGGGTTGTAAATCAAAAGTTTCAAAGCAAAGTTTAGGCAAATGCATTTCCTTAATAATTGTTTTGCCTTAGAAGAAAAGATATTAAAATACAGTTTTTTTACATTTTGCTTCAAAACAGCAGATTTTACTTGTGTAAAGCACGCTAAAGATGCAATTTTTTCAAGGAAATAATGGTTTGGTTTGATGATTTTTGTTCTTCTTCGTTTTGATTATCTGTTCGAAACAATTTAAACCAGATGCTCATTCACAAATTTAAACAAAGCTCTTTCAAAAAGGCTTTACGTTATAAGACTTAGTGATGAAATATACTAGCCTATGTTGTCATTTTACGAGTATTCTGAAACATGTGTATTTGCGCATGTATAGACGTGCTAACGTTGCCATTTTATTCCTAAGGAAACAATGGGTTAATAAATAATATGAACTCGACTAATGACTTTAAAATATTATTTACTCCAAATTTCTTAAAAGTATTAAAACTTAAAATTCAAATGTATTTATCAATATTTTTTCATTATAATATTGCATTACTCGTATAATAACTGTCCTGACTTTACAGGTCTATCTCCAGCTATATACGCAGGGAAGTTAATCATATACTCGTATGTGAAGCCTATGATAGCTATTTTGTAATTGATTATCGTGCCTAGTATTGTGAGTATGAAGATTAACCCCAGTCTCCAAATTACATTTTCTTAAACTGTTTTTAAAATGTACATGCAGAACAGGGTAAAATGTAAAAGATTTTTAACAATTCCTCACAAGATTTACGAAGTCTTAACTAAGAAACAATCCTGATGGCTTTTTAAACAATATGCGCATAAGCCTTTGACACGCTCTTTTAAAGGATTGCCTTATGGTACACAAATTAAGCCCCGGCAATTGAGATAGTGTAAACACTCATACAAAACGTTACAGTAAAAATGATAGATTGTAATCTGTACATTGATAAATGGAAGTGTATTATACACGTGATATAGGTAAATAACGCCTTGTATGATATGCATTTGATGTTTATGTATGTGCATATCAGACACGTATCAGTAGTGACATACAGCCCGGCATGAACATATAGCATGCAATGTAAGCCTGGAGACACGGTGTTGTAGCTGGGACCTCGTAAACTCATTGAACGTAGGGCTTGTCCTTCCTCTAGACGGGCCTCTATTTCAATATGGCTAGTGGTAACTTCATTCGTGTGTAGTTTACTTAGTTTAAATATTTTACTCAGGAACATGCGGTTATTCAACAAACAACTTTGTAACATGTTTTATCAAATTTCCGATGAATATGCAGGCTTGAGGCGTTTATACTTTATTGCAGCACATGAGGCTTTTAGTAACAACATTAAACTTTATTGACTTGAAGTGTTTTATTACAATTACAAAACCGTTGCTTTTGGACTTTTATTACAGAACTTGCCGCAGAGTACTTAAAAAACTTGTATTTTGCTTAGTTCAAAAATATTCTCTAAGACCATTAAAGACAATTTATAATACCTTTTAACTCAAAAATCTTCTTGAAAGCTTAAAGTACTATAAGAATGGTTCTGCGCAAAGTAGACTTTATTTATTGTAATAAAAATCTAACTGGAAACAGTTTACAACACTTCATAGACTGAATATACGAATGGTGTTTATGCAAGATTACTGAAACTCTTTTATTTTTCAGTAATAATCTAAAATTACTGTGTTTTTCTGTACACCTAAACTAGGTAGGCTATACAACTTCCTACGTTAATACGACTTAATAAAATTATGAAACAGACCAGGCCGACACGCAGCTGAGCGCTAAAGCACCGCTTGCATGAGTGAATCGAATTTGCTTTGTAATTTGTTACTCTTATTAGCTCCGTTCACAGCCTCGCTTTGGAATTCAGCCGGTACTCATTACACGGTCCCGGGTCTGGGTCTTACCATGGTGACGGCTTGAATATATCATTTTTCCAAATGAAATTCGAAAATAATTAATCAGTATGGCATGAGTGAACGAACTTACTCGTACTTTGCAAATTGCAATGACCCCTCTAAGACAACCTCGCTTTGGCCTTATGCCTCAGATTTAGGTTATCTCTTAACATCTTAGTTATTAGGCTAGTCTCTAAGCTCATAGTTTTGCTTCGGCCTCCGTCCTCAGATTTTCGTGCTTATTACTGCAAGGTTTATTACATAATTATCAAGTACGGAACTTGTAAATCAAATTTCATTATAAATTTGGACTACTTATTTCGCTGTTTTAACAAAATTTGTTAATTTCCAGATTTCTTGAAATTTGTCAACGGATTTAACTAGTTTTGGTACGAGTTAATTGATTGGCAATATAGAACTACATAATTATTTACTTTAAACTACAACAATTGGATGAAATCAACTATTTTAAGATCATCAAAGAAAACTGTGTTTTTGGTGAAAACTTCCCCTTAAAGCCCCTTTAGCGGATCCGTGGCGGATTGGTATCGCGCGCGACTCCGGAGCTCATCACTCTGGTGGGGCGGGTTCGATCCCCGCAGTCACCACTTACATTTGTAATGTTACTATACGGTGACGCTAGGTAAAGGTCGAGGTTGAGTGGTAGAGAGGACTTTGTAGTTATAACTTCGCCTCGTTAAACAAGACAAACGTTTACCTTTTAAAGGGTACTTTCGGTATTCCGATTTTACTGCCTAACAAGCTTAGCCAATAGGAATAGTAAACACCGCATTTCATACAAATTACACTCAAAGAGCGACCTGTAGAGAGCTCACTTTTACACCGCACACACATGTGAGTGTTTAGCTTTGAAACAATGCGTGTTCATAACGTGTTCTGGGCCTTACTATGCTAACGGCTTGCATAGTTCATTTTTCCTAAGGAAATTCACTGAGATTTCTTTGCTAAAACATGCTGTGACAGAGGAGGGTAAACTCACCTACGGGTAAACTACGTTGAATCGGCCATGTGCGTGGGGCCGGTACTACAGCCATTGATGACAGGGACAGATCAAGGACCACATCTCTGTGCTTTGGACACGCTGACAGTGTTATCTAACCGTCAGATAACATTATACGACGCACACAGTTCACTGCAAGCATTTCAGTCATGTTTTGATTTAAAAGATTGTTTACTCTACCTGTTAAACATAATTATTTTTATCAACAACAACATACGTTTAGGGCTTTATGTCAAACATTTTATATTAAATTAAATGTTCATTTATTTACTGAGAGACAATAAACTAATCTATTGTTTTCTTTGATCTTTTACAATCAGGAAAAGAAAACAGTGCAGTTCAACGAATATTAAAATTGAATTAGTTTACCTTTGATTGTGGCTATTAATAAATGGCAAAACTTACTTCAAAATAACGTAAAGCCGGTAAAGCCTGTAAACAATCTTACTTTTAAAATCAAAGCACCGAGAAAGTACGTAGCTTTAGGCCTCTTCTGGCAACAGACCCGGGCTAACCTTCACGGCCCGGGTTAGCTTGGCGGTCCCCATACAGTGAGAAATCAGGGGATGTAAACCTATGCAAGTTTCAACGGAAACACTCTAGACTAGCAGATGTGTTGCTGTTCACTAAGCACTCAGGGTGAGTAAACCTTGTGACGAGGAATGATTGAGTACTGGAACACGGAGCACCACCCAACACAAAACTGACTAGCCACCCCACAAACCACCCATCCTGCCCCCACCCATCGGTCGATACCAGTGGCGGGCGAAATAAACCATCACTAACAGATTAATTGTTCTACATCTCAACAGGTTAATGGTTTGTTCTGTCAATCACCCTTGTCTGTTTTGTTGGTGCAGTTTAAAATAGATAAGCCGAGGTGGATGGTGGCAGAGATGCTTAAATAAAGGGGACCATTTGTAATGAGATCTGCTAAATAAGCTAGCGGAACCACTCTACAAAATTACTCCGTGTGGAGATGTAAGATAAACAAACTAATTTCAAACCCTCTATCCACTAGTGTAACTCTAATTGTCGGCTGAATTTAACATTCTTTGTCTTAAACAAAGTCGCAAACCACTCAATTGCTAACAAACTGCTGTACGTCCAAGACACTTTCATGTAAGTAACTTTTTGACTTTTTAGCAAATTTCCGTTGGAAAACTGAGATATTCCTGCATGATAAGCATGGTAAGACCCAGATCTGGAACCATGAAATGAGCACCAATCCTGACCCCAAGCTAACGTGTTGAGTATTTTTGCAATTGTGTATACATATGAATATTGTATGCCTGCATGTCAGGTCGCGTTTTTGTCCCATTTTCATAAAGTTTGGTAACAATGTTCCTTTTGTAAATATTTTGGTAAGTTTATAATCTAGCCAGGGAATTGGAATACCGGTAGTGTATTTTTAGAAGGGAGTATTCATCACACACAAAAATTATTTGAAAACAATAAGTTTATCCTATTTTGTTTAAACCTGAAATAAATAATTATGTATTTTGATGTTGTTTTTCAATGAACAACAAGCTATGAAAACCTGTTAAGTCGTTGACGGGGAAAAGATTATTTCTTGCTATAACATTGAAATTCGTTTCCCTTCATGATATATCTATACTATTAGTATTTCGGTTAGGGTTGTCCGGGTGTTGAAGATCTCGGAATCTGGCTGGGGTAATTCAGAATTTTTTAAATATAAATGGCTAGTGTGTGGAGGTGGGGAAACAATAAAATTATATGATTTTTTTATTTTTTTATGAGTTTTTGAAGTCCCTATTCCTATGTTATATTTTTTTAGTAAATATTTATTAGTAAATATCAACGGTTTGTTTGAAACTCGACACATAGTTGTATACCATTAACAAAAGACCTACTGATTTTGGGGTTCGGGGGCACAATATATGGATTGGGGGTTAAAGGGAGGGCAAGAAATAAAAGAAATCATAAAATCGATGTGGGGTATCAAAAAAGGGAATATTATGCTGATTTCAAATATATTGGTTGTCTACAAATTGTTTGGGGAGGAAGAAGGGTTAAAGTTGTGGTAAAACATCGGGATGGCCGAGTTTTACAAAGCGGGCACCAGGCTGTAGGCCGAGGTGCTTAACTCCTGGCGAGCGTCAAGGTCTGGGGGCGAAGCCCTCAAACTGGCAGTAAGTATTAAAACTATCAGTAAAATACCTTGTAAATCTAAGTCCGAAGGCCGAAGCGGAACTGCGAGCGTACATTCTCGTAACGCTCGTGATAATACAAGAGGCAAAGCTTAGGCTCAGGCTCATGACGAGGAAACAAGTAATTTAAATTTTATTAGATTGTGACTAGCAACTCTATTGTAATTCACTTTTTTTACAAAATCCAACTTTATTATGAAATTTGTATGAAAGGACGCGTTGTTTAGTTAATGTACAGTTTACTATCTACGAAGATTCAAATCTTATCCATCAGTCTAAAATGGCATACAAAGTTGATTTTTCATAACAAAACCAAATTTGTTCTAAGTTGAGTACCTTTAAAAATTGGTTAACAAAAGAAAGGAACGGAGTTACGTGGAAAGCGTAGCTCGAAACACAGTTTTGACGCACCTGAGAGTTTTTTACACCGCTTCAAAATTATATTAATCCAATATCAACGTGACATTTTCCATTTGAACCGGTTTCAGATGTGCTTTTTGTCCACTTTTAACCACAGAAAAATCCCTCAGGTGAGTCAAAACCACGTTTCGAGTCACGATTTCCCTCATATCTATGTTATTTATATTCAAATACTTCAACACATGTGGTGTGGTTAGATTAACCGTTGAATTTACTAAAATAAAGTACTCGAACAAATTATCTGTAAAACACTTGGCTGTTGACCTATCTTTGTTAAAAGATTCCAAACGACCGTCGTGTTTTTTTAAGTAATTGGATAGTATTGGTTATTTTCCCAACTTTGACCAAGTAGTATAAAGCGTCTTAAAAGTCTTATGTTGATGAGTATATAACCGTTTGTCTAATAAAAAATCAAACATGAAAAACAAAATGGCGTCAAAGGAGACTTTAGATTTTATCAGGACGTGATCACTAGTATTTGGTTCAGAACCTTTGAATATTGGTAGAGAGTTCTGAAACTCCCTGTAGAAAATTCTAACTAATCAAGTTAGAAACAAAATAGTTTAACAAAATAGTATAATGATCTTAAAACATATCCAGTTCTTCACTTAAATACGAGTATATGTGTTAATGTACAATTTCTATGTATAAGGTAAGAGAAATAATAGTATGTTACTATCGAACCTTCAAACTACTTTCTTTTTTTACAGCAGTACCAAAATATGTAAATAAAATCTTCGTTGTGTGTTTCTTCTATATAATAGACCATGTAAATTTGAGTTCCATTATTAATAACAGCATTCATTTCGTCCATTATGTCCACTATTCACAATACATATAAACTTTCATATAGTATACACATCGTAAAAAGATTAATGAACTAAGAACGCTTAAGTGAATTTGCTATTCATGGCGATACTCGGCTCCATTGCAGTACAAGACTATAAAACCTAACTTTACGAGTTGTGCGCCGTATAACATGATGTCATTAATTCATCATACGTATATAAAACCCACACCACCGACCGTCTCACTCGTGCAATCGATTGTCACGAAACGCCAGACGGCGGACAAACTGCTTACGGAAGTGGTTTATATTGTTAACAAATTTATAAGATGAGGTCAAAACGCAATAATTACCGTATTTACTCGTTTTGTGTCCACCAAGTGTCTCATGGCCGAGCTAAGTGTTAATAAGATGTACAACACTTTAAACTATAACATTAATTGACAACACATAGGTGAAACTTATACAAGGTGAGTTTTAAATGTCCCCTCTCCCCACCTTAATTTATGAAAACTTACATGTTATTGGGTCCTGAAGTTGGTTTTGACGTACTTTGCGTCATCCACCCCCCACCCAAAAAAGGTGGCGAGAGCACCCTAAATTTTGTAAATTCAAACCCCCCACCCCTATTGAGGGACCTTAAAAGAAAGGTGATTTTAACACAAATTCAACGACGCAAAGCAGAATTTTACTATCTCAACTCACTTTTTGTTATACTCATTTAGTATTATCCCAAGTAACTCTGGTAAGTGAATCGTCAAATAAAATAAATTTAAGAGAAATCTGCAAATATTCCAATAATGTAAAATTTATTAGCCTGAGGCCTTTCAAACATCAAGTGTTCATCTTCTGAGGCACATCAAACTGAAGGAAAATTTTTCACTTCAAATTAGTGAAAACAAATGCATAACATGTTACAATAATAATTGTGAACATGTTTTAAACCTAAGAAAATTTTGACTTAAACAGAAGAAAAAATAATAATATACGCTACATAGTCCAGGTTAAACAAATTTGAGGAACGGGGAATTTTGAAGTAAACCGAGTTCATTATGTATTAGTAGATCTTCATTTTTAATAATCAAATAATACTAACTCATTTAGAGATTACAGGTTGTCCGTTTTACTAGGCCACATTTCATATACAATATTTTTACTGACAAATTTTTCTTCAAAAACGTCTAATTTTTCTAAAAGGTATTTTATTACAAAGGTTCAGACATTCCTTCCAGAGGATTTTGCCTTGTATATTTTTATCAAGGAAGATTAATCTATTACTCTCATACATTATTGCATAAATATGCAATATCAAAAGTTTTTTATCCGTAATAAGCGTAACCAGAAATGCTCGATCTAACTGTTAATTAGCCTGGAAGATAGGTAAATTTCGACCGTGGCTGGATAACGATTGATCCTTCAAAGGTAGATTCCGTGTTGATGCCACCCTAATTGGGTAATTGGTTGCACATTATTTATGGGTGTTGAGTCACGCTACGCGCTGAGGTCATGCTATGCACTTGTTCTCGTCAGTTCTACGCTTCATCTAATATGTAAGCAGCGTGTGGTTAACTTGATGTATACAACGTAATTTAAAAAAAAGGTTATTCATGTCTATCGCTATAACTTTTGAAAGGACGACAACCCAACTAGCGTTAAAAATACCAAACCCTTTAAATTTCTTCGGTGCGTAAATCATGTCATCTGGGGTATCTGGGACATCTATATGTCCATTCAAAAAGGATTTTATAATATTATCCAGTTTGTTCAAAAATTGTTCAAAAGGAAGGTTTAAGGGTGTTGAAAGAAGTTGCATGGATGCATCCAATACGTAAAGCTTTTGATCTGCATGAAGCATTAAGAAATAGGAAGCGGATCCTTGGCAGTTCGGTATCGCGCGTGACTCATAAAGATTCAATATTCAATAGAATAGATTCATTAGCTGTTACAGACTTTGTTTTGATGTTCCCAAGTTTAAATCAAGTGCTTTCTAACATTTACCCTCTTTCTGTGTTTGTAGAAGAAGATGTTTTAGGGTGTACTTTCCAGACCCAACTCTTTAAAACTCTGGATAGCAATTTGTCAATTTGAAGAAAAACTTCAGCATATGGTTTATCCTTAGCAATAAATTATGCCTGCTCTTTTAATACTCAGACATTTCAAATAGAAATTAAGCCATTTTAGAGAAGTTGAACTGTCTCGTTTAACAACAAACATAACACTGAAAAATGTAAAAATAATACTAGTATTGAAAAAACTTTCTAGAATATATGATATACATAAGTAAGTTGAGTATTTTTAAAACTTAAAAAACTATATTATAATATTCAAACATTTTCCCCTTTTTAAAAAGCAACTGTTCTCTTCCTTATGAAAATAAAGTTTCTCCTAAATTGTTTTCCTTTTCTGTCTGCACTATACAGGGTGTCGGTGAACTCTCTGGTCATACTTTGTAGACATGTTCCTTGGGTCAAAACAATGATATTTTACCATATAAAGAGGGCGTCTCCGGCTTTGTTGTCCGTCTGTCTGTGTGGATATGTTTTTTACTAAAATAATTATGACAATAAAACGAATGCACTGATTTTCACCAAACTTTGGTCAAACATTTATAATAGTCACTTCTAATTAGGAAAAAATTATTATTTAATTTTAACTTCAAACTTCAAAATGGCGGCCGGTTAAAGTTGTCAAATTTAAATAACTCAAAACGAGTATTTTTACAACAAACTTATAGGAACAACTATTTTTAGTGTATTTATTTCCCTTTCTAAACATGTATATATTTCTCTTAACTTAAGCTTCTCTTTAATCTTTTGAGTAATTTTTAACAGGTTGCGTCGAGCTGAATTAGCTTGAGTTACTGCGTTTTTAGCTAGCTTGATAGAACACTGATCAGGAAAACACCCTAAACCATTAAATATGTCATCATATTCTGTGCATAAATTTTGTTTACCGCCAGAATATGTATTGAAATTAGTTTTGTCTAGCTAGGTTATCAAGCCTCTTTAACTCAGCACCTGTATCAAGTTTAAAACTGATGTTAAAGTGGTGGTTACCCTAAGAGTATATTTTTTTAACCATACCCTTTTCTGAATGGTATTTACCAGATTTACCGAGTCAATCAACTCTTCTTGTGTGTTTTCATTTGCTTCTTGATGTTTAATGATATTGTGTACAGGTTGAATGTGTCCTTTTATGGTTTGACATGCAGAAATAACACATCTCTTAAAACAAACGTTACTGAAGTGGTTTGGCTTTTTGCAGTAATTACACACCTTTCCTAGTGCTGGACAGTTCTGATTATAGTTGTGAATCCTTCCACACATCTTGTACATTGGTTTTTGGATGATACGTCACTTGTGTCGTTCTGGTTGTATCTGGTCAGTACTGTGACACATTCTTTTGTCACAATTTTCAAGTTTGTTTTAGCTAGATCAATACGTTTGCAATGCTCAATAATTTTGACTAATGAAGCATCGTCTCTCAACAAACGTTCCTTCGTTTCTTTAGAAAAAATACATAGAGTTATTTGTGCTTTCATTAGTTTAAAGGGGGCTTTAAAAGGGCTAATGCCTGAAACTAGTAGTGCGAAGTAAATCTCTTTCAAGGTACTTCAAAGCTAATATTTTTCTATTTCATTTAATATAAAAATACAGTAGTACAATTTTACAAAAGTAATACAAGTCAATAATAAAGCTGGATATGAAAATTGCGTGAACATTTTCGACTCACAGTTAATAGATGTTATGTTTCATTAGATTAATATGGGTGTGCTTACTCTGTGTACTCTCGCCTAATTAACAAAACCAAAGTCAAAATAAAAAAGTTTGTTTTCAGTCTAGTGTTTTTTATTTGTATGAACTTGACAGTCTTCATAGTAACTGTTTGTTTCGTTATTCATTATATATTATTTGTAGTTACGTAATTTGGTTTGCGGTGTTATAACAGTTCATGAAGAATAGTTAAGACGTACGGTAACGTCAGTAAATACACCATAGTGTTTAAAATTCATATTTTATCAGTTATCAAGCTTGTTTAACGTAATACACTCCTACCAGTTGCTATGGTAGGGCTTCTGAAAACTGTTATGCTTCGTGCCAAGACTCATATAGCCCTAGTAAGTATATAATAGTAAAATGATACTTCCATAAATTGGACTTTTCTTATTTAGGTTTAGATCACTCAGGCATAAATAAGTATAGACCCACTACCCGAGTGATTTTTGAAGAAATGTAGGTAGGCCTACTTTAATAATTTGACATTGTTTACCGGCACAGCTGGGATTCTGTGTCGCAGTACTCTTTAACAAGTTATGGGTTTGAGAGACATGAATCTAAGACCTCTATAAGCCGAAGCAACCAGACTCTCTGGACAGATCCTTCCATTAATGGAACTTGTCAGTCGTGAGCCATTGGATCAAATGAGTCCTATTATCCGTGGCAATCAGACGCACCACCAGACTTTCCACTGAAACCAGTCATCTGAGCCCCGTAACCGCCCCCATCAACTTTGGGTTGCTAAGCAATGTTCTGGGGCATAGGAGTATATATAGCCTACTCTACAAGCTAGGACAACCAGTGACTGAAGATTGCATGCACACTTGTCAAACTTTGAGGGCAACGCCTTCCCTAAAGAACATTTCTGGCGGACCAATTTTGCAGGTATCAATATAGAGATTTTCTAAAGGAATATTTGTACCAAATTTTGTAAAAATTATCTCCTAATTCAACTTGTTGATTGGTCACACATATACATATATATTTATAAAAAAAACAGTACATGTTTAATAATTTCCTTAAAATCATAAAACTATAAACATATAAAGTTTTCCCATTTGACTTAGTAATTGACAGGAAGCTCAAAACTCCTTTTCATTTTCCTCCTATGACTTTTTGTTCCTGTATTGTGATGGAATTAAGTAGCTTTATTTCTTACAGAAATTCACTAAAAAACACACTTATAACCTACTTGGCCTATATATTTTCTTTTTTTACAGCCAAAATTGACCCAGTTCAAAAATGTTATGGTTGTTATGGGTAATGAGACCTGTGACTTGGACTCTGCAGTCTCGAGCCTTGTTTACAGTTTATTTCTACATCATCAAGTGACGCCAAATACTATTGTGGTTCCAGTGATGAACATTCCTCGTATACAGCTACCTATTAAAACTGAAGTATTATATGTATTCAACAAATATGGCCTTGAACTGGAACATGTAATCTGCAGGTAGTTGTTATTTACAAGTACAGGTTTACTTTTATTATGAAAAAACTTTAACCCGCCAGCTGCCGTGCACATCCCTCTACTGCCGTGCTGACTTGGGCTGCAAGACCTTGTTGAAAAATGCATTAAAAATATATTTGATTAGTCAATCTAAATTTTAAATAGTACCAAAAGGTTGTGTAAATATTATAAAAAAACTCACAATTGCAATTATAGTTAAGATAACATATGGGTTACACCATTTCCAATAATAATAATAGTAACTCTTTATTACTAAAAACTTTCATGTTTGTAACCATAAATTGTAATTAAGGGCTAACATCTTCTGTTCTTAAGCTCCTTTCATCATATTGTTTATAATATAATCATATTCTTTTTATCAAATCAACATACGAGTATGATACAAAACAATACATGTTTTGTCTTATTTGTTGATTGGAAAATGGTGAAAATCTATATTTATTTTTATTAATTTATTACCACTTACAAAAAAATTGTTTTGGCAATACAATTTAATAGATTTTTCAGACAAAGATCTTTCACTAGATTTAAAGAAATATTTATTAAATATGTCTGTGTACTCACTAGAAGAATTGAATTGTCAACAAGGTCTAGTTTGATTTGTAAATATTCATGCTTAAAATGTTACCACAGATTACCTAGAAATTCCAGATTTCCGGCCCTTCTGTGGTATTACTATAAACTGCATGTATTAACTTAATTAGTTATTTAAAAAATAACATTTACAGTAGACTCGACTATCCGGCCTTTTGTGGCGGAAGGGTAGGCCGGAGTTCATTGAACTTGGACTTCCGGGCCTATCTAGATTGATTTTTACGTGTTTCACGAACTGAATCAAACGTTTTAGCTGGTTACACAGTACTGTATTTGTTACAGTATGAAGGAAGAACTTTTACAGTATTAAATTAGGTTATCACGTTTTGATCTAATATAACTTGTACAAACTTGGAACAGTGATGGGATGGTTTGTAAGGAAAATTAATAGTGCACGCAAAATTGTTTGTTACAAGTGTAATTAAAGCACTAACTGTATTTATCAAAAACTGTACAGTACAACATATAAGTTATACAATATACATACTGTAATGTCATAATCATAATCATTGAGTAAAATAAAAACAGTAGCTTACAATATAAAACAAAACAAAAGAAAAACAAAAATTACTTTTGAAAAAGTCTTTAATAGAAAGTGGCCATCAGTATTTGAGCTTTTCCCTGTCAGCAGTTTCTTAGGCATATGATGTCAGCTGATGCCTGGCAATCTACTGCGATGCATTGCAAACTTAGCAGTTTTACAACTGAAGGCCTCAAAACCATGTGTCAATTTTAACGTTTGTGGCCATGATGAAATTTTAAAATTTTACAAAATGGTAGGCGGATAGTACGGAGGTCGGATGGTCGCGAGCGGATAGTCGAGAGTCTACTGTAATCACATAAGAAAATGACAACATTATATAATAAACAAAAACTGTTGAGACATTATAATAAATGTTTATTTTTCCATCTATCAACAGTGCTTTACTAATAAAAATCTGATTCCTTTTTAGCTTGAAGCAAACTGGAAACAGCTGATCAATAATATGCAGCATCTCATATGTTTTGTAAGCGTTTTTATAATATACCAATGTATTGTTGTATTATGGAAATTACATTGTTTTGCAAAAATTGTCACGAGTTAGTTATTTTTTTATTTTTGTAAATATGGTGTTGTTTTGTTTATTGGTCAATTTGTCACTTTTTACCTTTCTTAATAATTTTATATAGCTATAATAGTTTCCATGGAATTTGCAATAAAACTTTCAAACTTCCGCCATTTTGAAATGGAAGTACACAATCATACAAAATTTCAAGTGTCTATCTTTAACAAATTTTGAGATATAAAATAATTTGTAAAAAACAAATACAGAGAGACAATAAACTACGCACTGTGGACCCATGTTTATATTATGAAATTTGTTTGTCTCAACCTGAGAAACAATTTTATATGAATTTTTCAAGAAAGTTTGAGTTACCCTGTATAAATAATGAATTTTTGATTGATTGGTTGTATTGACAACTGTCATGGGGTTACAGTTGTAAACTACAGTCAAGTTACAAATTGGGTACAATAACAATTATATACAAATTATTTTTGATGAAAACAAAGATAAACCAGGCTAACACGCAGCTAAGCGCTAGAATGCAGCTGGCATGAGGGAAATGAATTTTTTTGTTAATATTCCTTTACTTCCTTTACAATTTGATAAATGTAACTTTAGTTCCTTACGCTCACAGCCTCGCTTCAACCTTCGGCCTCGACTTCCGTGATTTATCACCACTGGTGATAAAGGCTGTTCACCCCTCAGCTTTTTGTACTCTATTACCACGGGATTTGAGGCTGTAAGCGTAGCAAACTAGAATTGCAGTTAGCAAATTAGAGTAACAAATTGCAAAGGAAATTTGCTTCACTCATGCCAGCGGCGCTTTAGTGCTTAACTGTGTATTGGCCTGGTTCTAATTTTAAATAGGTCTTAAAACCAAAATTTAGGTATGCATTGTTCATTGAATGTTAAGTTGTTTACACACACAACTTGTATAGGGATGAAATAGACCTTATCTCTCTCCAGAGGGCTGGGACTCTGAAGCTGGTATTGGTGGACCACCATGTACTGCAACCATGTGACTCCCTGTTGGCCAACAGTGTGGTGACCATCATTGACCACAGGTACTTGGAACTTCTTGATATGTAAAACCTAACTGTCAGATCTAGGAGCAATAATATTTTGGTAATAATTTGGGAAGAAGTTTCAAATGGAACTTTTTTTAACATTTATATTGTGGAAACAACTGCGTAAGCTAAGTATTACTGATAGGATAAAGTTTTGAATTAAACGCTTATGTCTTGCTTTTTCAACAGGAAATTGTCTATTGTAAATTGTTCTATTGTAAATCCAAACTCCGTTAACAAACGTGTATTATTACCGCTAACGTCACGGTGTGGTCAGAGTGTATTCGGGTTTTTCATTTTTTGTAGAAGATGAAAAGTTGTTCTTCTTAAATTTAAAGCAACATTTGGAAAATTTGTTGCTGAAGAACTGCCTCAAAAATTTCAGTCAGTAGGGCGCCAGGAGGAGGATGAGTTTTCCAAGTTGCTTGCGCAAAGCTCGCAGGAACAAATCTTCCCCCTTTTAGTTGTCAACTTTAGTGTCTTTGATCTTATCAACACTCCACGGAAACCAAAATTTAGTGAAAGATTTGTTTCTCCACAAGTGGAAGACAGAAAAAATTGCTATGTTTTGTAGAAAAAGCAACAAATTGCTGCAACTTGTGGAAAACTTAGTGGAAGACTTTGGTGTAAACATGGCTTAAGGCTGCTTAATTGGTCGAATGTTCCCCAGATTCATCAATTATTAATAGTCTAACTACCAATGGAAATGAACCAACAGCTTAACCATCAAGCCTACAAATAAATGTTATGAAATAACAAAGAGGTTGTTTTAAAAATTCCTCAATTGAAAGAGTCACAGTGGAACTTGTAATAGGAAGTATTTAGGTTATCACAAATCTAGGAATCTTCAAACTGATGTACAGTAGCTCTAATCGAATCTAAGCATGTTCCCCAAAATACATTGTTTTTACTCTAAATGTTTTACTTATAAATGTTACTAGTTAGTAGTTATAGTTTATAACTGTTTCTTTTAACACTTATAATTTCAGCTAATTTTGCAAAAGATTAAGGTTTTGATTTTTTAAGAAATGGAAACTTTTGTCTCATACTACTTATTTTTATTTTATATATTTGAAAGAAAAGCTATACATTGAAGTACTTGAGTAATTTGTACACAGACCTCAAGACCCGGCTTGGCCCTGGACGCAAACTGAACTCTCGCTCAGCACTGTCGGCTCATGTTGCTCCCTAGTGGCAGACAAACTTCTCGCTCAAGCTCCAGACTTGGTTACCCCTGCCATTGCTGTCATTTTATTAGGTGAGGTTACTTGAAGAGAAATAAACTGCTTTTAGAAAACTATACTGTTATCAAGGCTGAGAGATGCGCTGAAAAAGATTTTAACTAAAGGCTGTTTTTCAAAAATATTTATTCATAATAATTTATTTACTATTCAAAATTATGCCTTTCCTTTGATGTACTGCTTGTTTAGTCAGGAGGAAGTTATAACAAAGTAGCAAGTTAGGCCTTGGTGACCCATCTGCAGTGATAACTAAAACTTAGCATTAAGTTTAGATTAAGTTATCGATTTCAACTATATTGAAGGTCTGTGTTGATTAACCTGCTTTACATAGTAGACACTCATGTTCAGGCACAATTCTGCTAGACACAGCCAATCTTTCTCCAGCTGCTGGTCGTGCCACTCCATTTGATCACCAAGTAGTCGAGCAGCTGACTGTCAGGTGTAGTCCAACTTACTCTGTTCAAAGCAATCAACTCTTCACAGAACTACAGACGGCTAAATCAAATATCTCTACTTTAACCTCAGCTCAACTCCTGATCAAAGACATGAAAGTGGCAGCAAAGATACCAATCGCTGGCTTACCAATGAAAGTTGAGGTTAGATATTATATTAATGAAATAATATTACTCCCGCCATTCTGAGCTTTGGATAAAAATGTTGTTTATAATTTATTTATTTTATTTTGATTTGGTCATGACCTGGAAACTCCCTTCCCTTGGCTATTCCCCTGAAAATCACAACAAAAATAGGTAGCCCAAACAATTGGCTAATGGTGATATCGGTACCAAATGTTATTGTGAAAAACCTACTAAATTCACACTGAAGTACAGTACGATCTCACTAATCCGGCCCTACATCGGGTTTGGAAACGCCGGATTAGCGGAAATGCCGGATTAGTGGAGGTTCACTAAAAAAGATTCACTTTGCCAGGAATAATATTTCACGTTAGAGGACGATTCACTACTCTTTAAAAATGCTTCAATTTCATTCTTATTCTTCCTTATGTCCGTGAATTTTGATCTGGCGATGTTAACTTATCATCACCTTCTAATCATTTTAAAATCACGTGCTTTTAATCTATGAAAGTAACATGATTAAGATTTTGCGACATCTCACGGCCTTTACTGAACGGAAGCACCGATTAGCAATATAGAATGCACGCTTTACAGACAAGTAGAGACATGAACAGGACCTAAATGACGCGGTCACAGCCCCGGATTACTGGACGTGTCGGAGTGGCGAACGGCCGGATTATAGAGACTGTACTGTAGCAGTCTTTGTCACCAATTATTAGCTTAAATTCATAAATTGGTGTGGTGAATTAAACCGCTATGAATTAATTTCACAATACAAGGTAAAATCTACTTTCCCCCAAATTCTCCCTCTTTGTGTACTGTCCATTGAAGCCGACCAAACAACTTTCAAATGAACTAAAGCACAAAAATAACACAATGCTGTAGTTGTCGTTTACAATAGAGCTATGGTTTAGTTTTGGGCACTTAGTTTTCTATCCCAAAACCATATTTTAATCACTGTCCACATCTATGCCTTAAAAAACTTGCATTTCCTCACTAGTTATTTTGTTGTTTTTTTTTTCAATTTTATTTTTTTATTCATGATTAGCTTTACTGCAGTTCTTGAAAGAAAACATTTTAACAGAATGAGTGTGTGAGCACAGTGGGAAATGATTCACTAACATTTTAGATTAAGTTGCTCACATTTTTCTAGTGGATCACTAATAATAACATTACACTATTTAAAGTTTAAACTAAGAAGAATTTGAAATTATTGCAGACCTTTCTACAAAGACAAGATGCTGTAGAATCCATTCACAGTTTCTGTGAAGAAAACCATTGTGGTTTATGTGTTATATATGGAATGGATTCAAAAGATGGAATTCTCTCAAGAGATATAGCTGTCTATTCAATGGAAGAAAATGGGGCAAAAAATGAGGTACAGTAAATTTTATTTTATTTCTAATAACTATTCTCTATAAAAATATAAACAGTTTCAATATTTTCAAACCTTTAAAAATAAAACATGTTTGACAAGTTTAATTTTATGTGTGTAAACATCTATTAAGTACAAGAAAGTGAAGTGTAAAAAATATTATCATAGATAAACATTTTCTACGATATTATCCAGAAAAAAAT
Source organism: Matsumurasca onukii (assembly GCA_018831715.1). Lineage (NCBI taxonomy): Eukaryota > Metazoa > Arthropoda > Insecta > Hemiptera > Cicadellidae > Matsumurasca > Matsumurasca onukii. The sequence continues at coordinate 5,057,847 of CM032061.1, forward strand.
TTTGAGAGTTAACTCTTCCTGTATGACGGATATATCAGCTTGGACATTTTCATTTATGAAAGCGGCACCCGCATACATCCGCATTTCATATTGAGACTCAAAAGCATATGATAGATGAATCCATCATATGTTTACGATTGTATGGTTACGTTTCATTGGGTGTAGCGAACTACATCAACTACACCGTCTGCAAGGTGCCAATCAAGCATTTCGTGCACTTGCCACCCCCCTATATACGAGTAATATATACATAGTAAGTATGTGGAATGTGAATAATAATAATCTATAATTTTTTTTTCAAACCGTCCTAAAACAGATAATTTTGTTTTACGCTATCAATTACTTACTTGTTATAGATTTTAAAAAGTAGAAACCATATATAGTCAAGGAAATCAAAAAGAAGAAGATATATATACTTGCTAAAAACTATATTTGAATAAAAATGCAAGGAAACACTCAACTAAAATGAAGGGTAAATCTACCTACAGCCTAATCCTTCGATGAAGGAAATCCTCAGAGGTTATAAAACAAAATTGGATTTATCTAGCAGGAGTTTTATTAAAAAAGTGTAGCTTTTACACAATACATATGTATCAAACACGTTTCGTGTGTGTGTAAACGTCCCGGGGATGTAACAACCCTCAACACAACTTTTTTGGATATTGACGGAGGTAGCAAAAACCTATTTTAAGTCAAACTGGTATCCAAAGGGCAAACAATGAATTTTTATTTTACATCTCTTCTCTCCTTTTTACTTAAAATAAGTTGTATACTTCTGTTTTTTTTCTTGATGTTATATATTGTTTTCACAATTAAGGTCCAATTCATACAAAATACCATAACTTTTACACCACACTCTGATATTTAACTGCAGGATTTAATATTTTCAATATCAATACTGCATAATATAGATAAAGGCACTTAGTTTGATATGTAGCTTGGAAAGGCACTTACAGCATACTACATCACCTCTAACAAAACAACGAAACAGTACAAATAAAGTTGACCAAATAGTCTATGGTAATTAAATATTTTTAGGGTTTTAAAGTTTCTTTACTTTCGAGTCTCGATCTTATAAGATACGATATCATCAGGATAAGGGCAACCTTTATGAAAATTCCTTATAAATATCTCATTCATCATCAAATTGTATTTCATAACAAATTCAAAAAATTATCAGAATTAAAAAGGATTGTGAAAACTTCTGAGGACTCTCAAACCTAGTTGTCTAAGTGACTAGAAATAATTCCCAAATATTTGAATATCAGAATATGATTGTCTTTAGGCTGATGTTATTGGAGTACTGTATATATAATTTAAAATCATTAATCTGTTCAGAGTCTTTGAAGATGTGAACATGGTTCACAAAAAGCTTCAGGCAAGAAATTAACACATTTATTGGACAGTTTGATTGATTTTAAAATATATCAGAATATGATGTTTGAGGCGATTGCTTGTTCACTGAGGGCTACTTTTAATGTCAATACTTAATATTAATTTAAAAACACTCTTTCAAGGATAAACAAAAGGTAAACAGTATAACAGAATGTGTTATATTAGAAATCATTTCCAAATTGAGTAAAAATGCATGAAAATTGAATTATTGTTCCTCAAAACCACTCAGGAAACCACTCAACCAGCTTGATTTTGTTTGGAAAACAGCCAGTAACTACTGAGATTGAGCATTGCTATAAAAAAGGAATAGAAAGGAGAGCAGGCCTACCTAGATGAAGTAGAAACACATATCCTAAATCTAACCTGAGATTTTATCCTGGACACTCTGAGAGTCGTAACTAACTAAATATGTTGGATGTTGATTTAGACTATTGTAAAACTATGAAAACAAAAGTCAAATATTTTGGTTGCAGCTTATCTCAGCTTTAAAGGAGTCTCAAGATCCTTTCCTGAACCTGCAGACAAAGCCTTGCATGCTGCCGGAAGTTCACCTCTTTGAGCAAATCAACATAAAATATTCACGGAAACAAGTGCTTCCCATTGTGCGGCAGATAGGAGAGAAACTGAATTAAATCATGTCTGAGTAAGCCAAATAGTTTTCCTTCCCTATAAAATCATTGTATTAGTACCTTTTTTTTGTACCACTATCGGCTCAGTATACCCTTTGAAATATTTTTGTGAAACTTGGTATAAATCTTAATTGTTTTCCTAGTACCATTTTCCAAAAATATTTTGTATCTAACTTATCAAATTTCAAGATGGCGACCATTTAAAAATTTCAAAGTAAAATAGAATCAAATTGTAATGTGACTTTGAACACTTTTAATGCCGCCATTTTGAAATTTGATTCAAAATGAATTTGAAGTTAGGTACGAAATAATTTTGGACTTTGTTCTTAGGAAAACAGTTAGGGTTTATACCAAGTTTCACAAAAATATCTCAAAAAGATTTTGAATTCTCAATTATTTTAAACAATTTACAAAATGGCGGATTACAGCTAAACTAAGAAGAAATTTAAAAAATGTTACTGGTCATTTTCGACCTACTTTTGTATGTAGAACGGTCCTACATAGCAGGCTACACATTTTTGTGACACCCTGTATAGTTATTAATAAATGTATCCATTGGAAAATAAAGTATAAACTAAAGTCTTACAAACCAAAAATTTTCAAACGAATTGGAAATTTTTGTTATTTTATGTTACTCGGATGTGGCATTAAAAAGTATGGTTGAAAAAATAATTTGCTTTGTATCAATAAATAAATAGATTTTATTACTATACATACAGTACTTAATTTAAATCATTACACACAAAAACAGATTTGTCTTAAATTTATTTTAGATGAGATCATTCATCTTCTACACTGTAGCTGTCAAAAATAAAATATGTTAACTAAAACCATGTTCCTTATGTATTTTCAATTTTAAACTTGAGTGGTTATTCATGTGAAAAAATATTTTTTGGAAGCAAGCCACTAAAAATATTTTAACTATATTATTAATTTTATTCTATTATTAATTGTATTGCTTTTTTTATACAATTAAAATATTTTTAGTGGTTTGCTTCCATAAAAGATTTCTTTCAAACTATTTATGGTTTAGCTCTAAATAGTTATTTTTTTATACTCCACTGCTCATAAAACACTTATATACACAAGAGGTTACTTTTACTTCAGATCTAATATTTGAAACTGTTGGATCTTGAGCCTTGAGTACAACATCATTTCTTCAGGAAATAAAAATTGCATTGTTATGATTAATCTGACAAAAACAATCAATTTTTCATAGAGATTGAAAAGACACAGTTTTAATTTTGATTACATTGTATCTATGAGAACTAGTGCGGGATTTATCACAGGCTATTTCAATTTTGTTATCGATTATGGTCTTTATTCCTTTCTCTAGGTACGGTATGTGCTATTGAATGCAGTCTAAATCAACCATCCTCCCCCTCCCCATCTTTAAAGATGAGAGTATTAGGTTTTTGGTATCTTAGGAGACTTTCTGGGACTAGACGTACTTAGGTAATAGAATCAAATTTGTACCATACACACAAATAAAACATAAATAATAATTACAAGGAGAAAACCAGTATCAACTCAAGTTGTTTTAATATTACTGTATTTTATTTTGTTACAATAAAACTAAAAATTAAAATGTATTAACTTAAACAGCCTTTTGTCAAAGGACACATTTACTTCCCAATGATTAACTTCATTTGAAAAGCGAAATTAAGTTCACACTTTGTTTCACGCTGTTAAACATCAGTTATACTCGTAACTCAGCAGCTGACTGAAAGAGTAAATTAAATGGATAAAAAGTTGCCAACGTATTGTTTTTTCCTATCATTTTTCTTAAATACATCAAGCTTATTTCTTGATATAGACTTCAAGCACTCCTAATGTAGAAGGTAGAAGTGCATCTGACACGTATTAATTTGTTACTAATTAGTGCAGTGCAACAATTATGTATCACTTTGGGTAGGGGGAATGGTTCTCAACTCTTTACTTCCCTACTCAAAACACATTACGCCATCCTAGCCCTGTCTCTACGTATTAACTCATCCCTAGTATTAGAGGGATCCCATACACTCATCCCGTACACTCTTGTAGAATGTAGAGGTATCTTACTTGGAAATATCTTTATACTCCAACAAAACACTTGTACAACTAATTAGTCTTAACATATTTTAATAAAAAGAAACTTATAATAAGTATTAAATACTTCTTGCTAGCCCTAAAATTCTGCGTGTACTTTTTTAATTGAATTTTTTCAACAATTGTGTATAAATATTAGAATTTTCTTTCTATACCTCTCTTGAGAAAAGTTTGTTTAAAACGAAATATAGAGTTTTTGTATTATATCCCTTATTTTATTTTCTATCCTTCCCTTTTTAGTCATGTAAAAGCCTACTGACATTTCCTTTAAAATAATATTAGATTTTAGTCATTTTTAAGTACAAGTTTACCTGACGATGACAGTGTTGCTGCTGAAAGCGCTTGTGTATTCAAAATCACTATATATATTGGCCTGTTTTGTCATTTTAAATATTTTATAGTGCTCTTGCCGATAATCTCCATTCATTTATTAAAACTCTGGTTTCAGGTTAGGTCATTCTGGTTCATATTATTTAAGTGTATTTATTTGTTTGCTGTTAACTAAGTTAACATGGATTGCACTGTATTATAATTTCTTACAGCTATGGAGAGAATATATATAATATATATTATAGTATAACAAATTGTTAACGAGCTATAATGATAAGGCAAGCAAGCTTATTGTAGTATAATTATACAAACATTTGTCCTAGATGTTATAAAAGAAAGTAATATCAATAATTTTTGAACTCAAAGAATAAATCTCTACTTCAAGATCCAAATATTTTGGATTAGCTGCTCGATAGATTAATATAGATTGCATATAGAATAATGCTAAGCAGTGAAATAATTGCAACAACACCAGTCCATGGTTTGAGCCATATAGTTTCACCAAAGAATGTACGTTTTGGCAATGAAGTATTCACACTTTTAAAATAACTACTGGTTTTATTTGAATTATGAACATCATTTCTTGATTGACGGTTAAATATTATTTTTGGGAATGATTTAATGGTGGTTATTAAAGGGGTGAAACTAGAAGAAGATTGTGACAGTGTTGTTTCCTTTTTCTTTGTCGGACCTTCACTACTTTTGGTATAAATTGAAGTCGTTCCAGAAATAGTTGATTCTGGGATAGTTGTATCACTTGTTCTCATACTAGTAGAAGTGCTTGATTTCTTTGGAATTGATTGATGGTCTGTAGAATGTGTGCTGTGAGTTTTAGTTGTGGAATTTTCAGATCTAGCTGATGAATGTCTAGATGTTGTTAAGGCCAAAGTTGAATGTTCATGAAATGTTGAAGAAGGCGTTGCAGGTGTTTGAGTTTCAGCAGTTGAGTGATTGGATATTGACGTAGTTGAGTGTATTGCTGGCTTAGAAGTAGCGAAAGAACTGACTGTTGAAGATGGAGTTGCAGGTGTTTGAGTTTCAGCAGTTGAGTGATTGGATATTGACGTTGTTGAGTGGGGTGCTGGTTTAGAAGTAGCAAAAGAACTGACTGTTGAAGATGGAGTTGCAGGTGTTTGAGTTTCAGCAGTTGAGTGATTTGATATTGACGTTGTTGGGTGGGGTGTTGGTTCAGACGAAAAGAACTGACTGTTGAAGATGGAGTTGCAGGTGTTTTAGTTTCAGCAGTTGAGTGATTGGATGTTGACGTTGGGTGGGGTGTTGGTTCAGAAGTAGCAAAAGAACTGACTGTTGAAGATGGAGTTGCAGGTGTTTGAGTTTCAGCAGTTGAGTGATTGGATGTTGACGTAGTTGGGTGGGGTGTTGGTTCAGAAGTAGCAAAAGAACTGACTGTTGAAGATGGAGTTGCAGGTGTTTGAGTTTCAGCAGTTGAGTGATTGATGTTGACGTAGTTGGGGTGTTGGTTCAGAAGTAGCAAAAGAACTGACTGTTGAAGATGGAGTGGCAGGTGTTTTAGTTTCAGCAGTTGAGTGATTGGATGTTGGCGTTGTTGGGTGGGGTGTTGGTTCAGAAGTAGCAAAAGAACTGACTGTTGAAGATGGAGTTGCAGGTGTTTTAGTTTCAGCAGTTGAATGACTGGATGTTGTTGGGTGGGTTGTTGGCTGAACAGTTCTAGAAAAACTTAGTGTTGGAGATAAAGTTGTAGGCATTTTAGATTCAGAAGTTGAAGGTACATTGGTTGAGAGCGTTATGTGTGTGGTTTTTGTGTAGGATGTGCTTACTGAAAATGATAGGTGCTATTTGGTACTGAAGGAGATAAACTGCTTTTGGTTACTTTTGAACTCATAGTGATTGGCTGACTGCTCGTTAATTTTGAAGTTCCAGGAGATGATGGAATACCTGTTGGCAGTACTGAACTGGGAGAGGGAAATGTACTGCTAGGTGAAGTTATTGAACTTCTAAGATGGTAATGGAGTATCGTTGGTATTTCAGAACTCGGCTTATGGTGGAATACTGGTTGGTAACTCTGAACTCATAGTAAGTGGCTGAAAGCTTGTTAATTTTGAAGTCCAGGAGATGATGGAATTGTTGGCAGTACTGAACTGGGAGAGGGAAATGTACTGCTAGGTGAAGTTATTGAACTTCAAGATGGTAATGGAGCACGGTTGGTATTTCAGAACCCGCGATGGTGGAATACTGGTTGGTAACTCTGAACTCTAGTAAGTGGCTGAAAGCTTGTTAATTTTGAAGTTCCAGGAGATGATGGAATACCTGTTGGCAGTACTGAACTGGGAGAGGGAAATGTACTGCTAGGTGAAGTTATTGAACTTCTCGAAGATGGTAATGGAGTATCGGTTGGTATTTCAGAACCGGGCGATGGTGGAATACTGGTTGGTAATCTGAACTCATAGAAACTAAGCTTGTTAATTTTGAACTCCAGGAGATGATGGAATTCTGTTGGGTACTGAACTTGGGAGAATGTACTGCTAGGGAAGTTATTGAACTTCTCGAAGATGGTAATGGAGTATCGGTTGGTATTTGAACTTCCGCGATGGTAGAATACTGGTTGGTAATTCTGAACTCATAGAAAGTGGCTGAAAGCTTGTTAATTTTGAACTTCCAGGAGATGATGGAATATCTGTTGGCAGTACTGAACTTGGAGAGGGAAATGTACTGCTAGGTGAAGTTATTGAACTTCTCGAAGATGGTAATGGAGTATCGGTTGGTATTTCAGAACTTCCGGGCGATGGTAGAATACTGGTTGGTAATTCTGAACTCATAGTAAGTGGCTGAAAGCTTGTTAATTTTGAACTTCCAGGAGATGATGGAATACCTGTTGGCAGTACTGAACTGGGAGAGGGAAATGTACTGCTAGGTGAAGTTATTGAACTTCTCGAAGATGGTAATGGAGTATCGGTTGGTATTTCAGAACTTCCGGGCGATGGTAGAATACTGGTTGGTAATTCTGAACTCATAGTAAGTGGCTGAAAGCTTGTTAATTTTGAACTTCCAGGAGATGATGGAATATCTGTTGGCAGTACTGAACTTGGAGAGGGTGTACTGCTAGGGAAGTTATTGAACTCTCGAAGATGGTAATGGAGTATCGGTTGGTATTTCAGAACTTCCGGGCGATGGTAGAATACTGGTTGGTAATTCTGAACTCATAGAAAGTGGCTGAAAGCTTGTTAATTTTGAACTTCCAGGAGATGATGGAATACCTGTTGGCAGTACTGAACTGGGAGAGGAAATGTACTGCTAGGGAAGTTATTGAACTCGAAGATGGTAATGGAGTATCGGTTGGTATTTGAACTTCCGGCGATGGTAGAATACTGGTTGGTAATTCTGAACTCATAGAAAGTGGCTGAAAGCTTGTTAATTTTGAACTTCCAGGAGATGATGGAATATCTGTTGGCAGTACTGAACTTGGAGAGGGAAATGTACTGCTAGGTGAAGTTATTGAACTTCTCGAAGATGGTAATGGAGTATCGGTTGGTATTTCTGAACTTCCGGGCGATGGTAGAATACTGGTTGGTAATTCTGAACTCATAGAAAGTGGCTGAAAGCTTGTTAATTTTGAACTTCCAGGAGATGATGGAATACCTGTTGGCAGTACTGAACTGGGAGAGGGAAATGTACTGCTAGGTGAAGTTATTGAACTTCTCGAAGATGGTAATGGAGTATCGGTTGGTATTTCTGAACTTCCGGGCGATGGTAGAATACTGGTTGGTAATTCTGAACTCATAGTAAGTGGCTGAAAGCTTGTTAATTTTGAACTTCCAGGAGATGATGGAATATCTGTTGGCAGTACTGAACTTGGAGAGGGAAATGTACTGCTAGGGAAAGTTACTGAAATTCTTGAAGATGGTAATGGAGTATCGGTTGGTATTTCTGAGCTTCCTGATGATAATGAAGCGCTAGTTGTTAGTTCTGAACTACTTTGAAATGGAAAAATGCTGGTGGGTACTACCGAACTTCCTGAAAATGGTGTACTGGTTGGTGGTTCAGAACCTTCTGAAGACGGCTGAATACTGGTTGGTAGTTCAGAACTTCCTGGAGAACTTAGAATACTAGCTGGTAGTTCTGAACCTCCTGAAGATTGTGAAGTACTCAATGGTAGTTCTGAACTTCTTGGCGATGGTGGAATACTGGTTGGTAATTCTGAACTTAAAGTTAATGGCTGAAAGCTAGTTAATTTTGAAGTTCCAGGAGATGATGGAATACCTGTTGGCAGTACTGAACTGGGAGAAGGAAATGTACTGCTAGGTGAAGTTAATGAACTTCTCGAAGATGGTAATGAGTATCGGTTGGTAATTCTGAGCTTCTTGGAGTTGGTGTGATACTGGTTGGTAGTGCAGAGCTTCCTGAAGTGGGTGGAATACTGGTTGGTCGTTCTGAACTTCCTGAGTATGGTGAAATACTGGCCGGTAGTTCTGAACTTCCTGTAGATGGCGGGTTACTGGATGGTAGTGCAGAGGAAGGTGGAATGCAGGTTGGTCGTTCGGAACTTCCTGAATATGGTAAAAAACTGGCTGGTAGTTCTGAACTTCCTGAATATGGTAAAATACTGGCTGGTAGTTCTGAACTTCCTGCAGATGGTGGGATACTGGTTGGTAGTGCAGAGCTTCCTGAAGAAGAATGAATACTCGTTGGTACTTCTGAGCTTCCTGGAGTTGGTGTGATACTGGTTGGTAGTGCAGAGCTTCCTGAAGTGGGTGGAGTACTGGTTGGTCGTTCTGAACTTCCTGAGTATGGTGAAATACTGGCCGGTAGTTCTGAACTTCCTGTAGATGGCTGGTAACTGGATGGTAGTGCAGAGGAAGGTGGAATGCTGGTTGGTCGTTCGGAACTTCCTGAATATGGTAAACTACTGGCTGGTAGTTCTGAACTTCCTGAAAATGGTAAAATACTGACTGGTAGTTCTGAACTTCCTGCAGATGGTGGGATACTGGTTGGTAGTGCAGAGCTTCCTGAAGAAGGTAGAATACTGGTCGGTACTTGTGAATTTCCTGGAGATGGTGAGATACTGGTTGATAGTGCCGAGCTTCCTGAAGAGGGTGGAATACTAGTCAGTCGTTCTGAACTTCCTGAATATGGTAAAATACTCGCTGGTGGTTCTGAACTTCCTGAATATGGTAAAATACTCGCTGGTGGTTCTGAACTTCCTGAATATGGTAAAATACTGGCTGGTGGCTCTGAACTTCCTGAATATGGTAAAATACTGGCTGGTGGTTCTGAACTTCCTGAATATGGTAAAATACTGGTTGGTAGTGCAGAACTTTCTGAAAAGGGTACAGTACTGGTTGGCAGTTTAGAACGTGCTGAAGATGGCGGAGTACTGGTTATTAGCTCAGAACTTCTTGAAGGGGTTAAGGAGGTGGTTGATAGTTCAGAGCGTTCTGAAGAAGGCAAATAACTTGTAGGTATTGCCGTACTACTCGAGGAGGGCAAAATACTGGTTGACAATACTGAATTACCAGATGATATTGAACTGCTTGATAGTATTGAACTCTTTGAAAATGCTTGAGTAGTTGTTGATACTACTTTGCTTCCAAGTGAAGATAGACCACTGGTTAACCTCTGACTACTATATGAAGATGGAAATGTATTTGTTGGTATTACAGAACCTTTTGTTGATGATGAAAGACTGGGTGGTAGAGTATAAACAGTCGTCGGTGTTACTGTTCTTGGCTGAAAAGTAGATCGTATTGTTGGTGACCAGGAACCTAAAGTTGAAGTCAAAGTGTATGGTTGGTTTGTGGTCGATCCATTTGTAAAATGTGTAGAATAAACAGAATATTTTGGGCTTATAAAGCTAGAGCTTGTTGAACTGGATTCGGTTGAACTTTCCGTAGCTAAGGATGGGAAAACTGGTGTTGACAAGAGACGTGAATATGTAGACAAGGTTGTTTGAGTTGAAGATGAACTTTCTATTGAGGTTGCTTTAAGTATGGGCGTGTGTGGATATCTTGTGACCTTGGTATGATGATGGTTTTGTTTAAAACTTTTCTCGTCAAGTTGTCCAGTTCCAATACTGCTTATCACTTTACTCAACTGTATTTTGCAAGCAACAACTATGTCACATTCAACCTGAAAAATATTGAAAACTTGTTTATTTGAACTATAGTTAAAGAACCTTATAGTAATGGGACCAACAATGAAAATATATTATTCAAGATGGCTATCATATCACGGGCCTAAGATATCCCCATGTTAAATTGTGTCATGCCTGAGCAATATTTTAAAATGGAATCTAAAATAAACAGACAAGCTTTCGCGGTCACAACCATACACTTCACTATCTTAGTCTCCAAGGATAGACGACGTCGATGAGTCAAGCAAATTGCTCTCCCTGATGATGGATTGCTGTATTGCATTCGAAACGTCGGCTAGTTTAGTTAGTACTTCGACGCGGTCGGGTTCCCCAAATACCAAGATACCGTAGTAAAGTGAACACATAATGAGGTTGACATAGAAACTTCAAATTTGTTATGGAATTAGACTTTGGCACCCTAAAATGAAATCAGTTTTGAGTTTTTATTATTTTGTGTGTGATTTGCATAAAAACGTGGTAACATTGACCGTTTAAAGCAAGCTGAGTCACAATCTAAAAATAATGTGCACTTTTAGAGTGTATGTTGTGAACCAGTGAGAACCAGTTAGAACTCGTTAGTGCGAAACTAAGTTCTCTACACGTTTCGTGCTAGGCATTTAGTTCTATCTTCTACAGGTATTGATTGAGAAACTTGGGTTTTATGTCATACTCGTAATTTGGTTAAGTTTTAATAACGTCATCTTTTCTAATGTGCTAGTAAATTAAGGTTTTGTTCAAAGCAAACACTTAAATACTGTTGTACGAGTAGCCTATAATCAGCTTTTGACTAAACCGATTGGTGGTAAAGGTACCTAAACACCATAATAAACCACATTGGTCATTTAAATACAACTAATCACTCAACATTAGGCCTACTCTCAAACATTATCCTTTACTAAACCGATGACAAAAACCAGCCACGTAATAATTGTAATGAAAACTGACTATAATTACAAATGTAATGCGTAGTGCTAATGATTTATTGGAGATAGAAGAAATGTCGAATACTTGTAGTTGTAGAAAATTTAATTTGACTAACGAAGTTTTACGTCGTTTAGACAAGGCGAAATTTAATACGAGCATCTTATCGGCCCGTAATGAACGCCAGCCTGTAAAATAAGAGAGTCATACACATTTTTGCTTAATATTGTTTTCAAAATTATAGAGGAGTGTTATTGTGTCACTAAGAACTCCATGACATCATAATACTGAAACGGAATCAATCTTATTAAGCTAGGGTGAAATTTAGAAAACAGCTGATCGTTGTTCTTTATCACTTATTTATACTTTATCGTCTCGTACATACATTTTAAACATCATACAATAAAGATTTTGCATTCTCATAACAAAATGTACATTAATACTCGTAATACAAACTTCTGGGAAACCGCTAAAAAACTTTATTAATCTAAAGTAGTGATGGGTCGAATCTCGAATCTTGAACTACCGAACCTCGGATTCGGTGGGTTCATGTCGAATTTCTAAATTCGAATTCGACTCCGGTTCTTGCCGGAACCGATAACGGTACTCAAAAGTCGAGCGGATTCTAAATTTTAATAAAGGAAAGTAGTAAAAAAGTGTAAAAAAATAACTAATCCAATTTTCTGTTACAACATTGGCAAAATGCTTCTTTATCAGTACGTTCAAAACCTAACCCCACAAACTAAACGCAAGCTTCAATCGAATCAAAACTACTCAATCAGTAACTTCGACTGGTTGTCAGTGGTTATGTGCGTTAGTTTGTGCATACGACGAGTGTGGTTCGACATAATTACTTTTCACCAGTATTATGTGATTACTTATTGTTCACTTTAATTTTTAAGACTTCGTCTTAGTATAGCCTACTTTGAAATTACAGTTAGAATCAGAATGTTAGGTTTTACTATAGATGTGAACAACCAAACTATGCTAAATAACACTTATGCTAAGAACTACTTTTCACCAAAAATATTGTTCAACATGTATAATTGTATATAAATTTAAAAATATATATATGTAGTACTTTTCAAAACAATACAATATAGTATTGCTTTGTATCTGAGGCCAATCATTTTAAATTTAATATCAGATAACTAAATTATGTTTTTATTTTTAAAATAATACTTATTATATTTTTCACAATAGAAGTTGTGGCCTTGAAATAATTTATTTTTAGGCAGAAAACTTCTTGCATTCATATTTAACAGTGTACACAGTAGTGTAACTAATTCGGCTTCGAATTCGGGATCGAGATTCGAAGAGGCTAAATTCGATTCGAATTGATTCGATAATTTTTCAGATTCGACCCATCACTAATCTAAAGGTTAACAAAACCTTTCAATTAGCCTTTGCTCATCATCTTCGACTGTATAAAAATGAATGGTGAAGAGGAACGCAACATGTACAGCAAAATAAAATATGCTGAACAAATTCTGTTTTTTAAACAACTACTGTAAGTACACGTTTTTCTTCTTTTTAACATTTATACAACTGCAGATGATTTTCATAGCCTAATCGAAACTTTTAGTCAAGAGGCGGGCGGATAGAGCAAGTGGCTTTCAGTAGCATAGCCAACATTTTGGAATTGGTGGGTGGGGAGGCTTCCAGAATCATGAGATCCTGTACAAGCGGGAACTACCGGTGGGCCTGGCGTTGGAGAGGGGGTATGGAATATCCGCAGGAAAGAAGAGAGTCCGGGGTCCCCCGGAAAGTTTGATGAGGTATTTAGCAGCTGATTGGTTTCCTATCAAAAACAGTGATTTGTTCCTGCCTAGTGCCTAAATGTCAAAATTAAGGAATTCCGAATTAATAATTAAACTAAATTAACTGTTAGACACTAGGTAAAAGCCTGTTATACAGTGGAAACTGTGTATTCATTTGTAATATTGCTACAATTTTAAAGGTAAAACAAAACTTTGAATAGCCACCATTTTAAAACGGAAAATACGATCTAGCTAGTTAACACTTAACCTAGACATTCACAAAATGAACATTTTTTCCAAATTTCACGACAATCGGACAAAAGATGCGACCTGTAGAGTGGTCACACACATACAGTATACAGGGTGTCACAAACTTTAGCATTAGGTTTAGTGGGTTAAAGTAACACGGAAATCTAGAGTAAGTTTTTTTTTAACGCTTCGTTTACCAGATATCTGCCATCTTCCCACACCACTTTATTGAATTTGACTCAAATTTGATGTACGTTTGTATTTAAGTATGACCATGTATGGAAAAAATTACTAGCATGATCTAGTTTACCATTTCAAATGGCTCAGTTCTTTGAAGATTCACGACTTTGCCAGTCAAGAGAAATGTTAGTAGCGATACCATTGCTAACTTTGCTCCGATCACACAAAAAGTGGCAAAACATGGTTTCGTAGTTCCCTGTTTCCGACGCCGTTTATGAACTGAAACGTACAAATGTGGGTTTATATGATGAAGTAGGAGTGGTTCTATGTTTCGTAAACAAGAAAGAGGCAAAACATGTTTGTGAAAAATATAATACGCGTTTAAATAACCTATTTATGGTCAATTTAAACATTTTTGCTAATATTGGCGTAAGCTTTTTTTTAAACCAGGTTATACAAACCTAGAGACAACCTTTAAGGACATGGAAAACATCTTTTCTAATCTCTACACCAAAAGATAGCGTCCTTACAGGGAATACGAGAGCATGTTTTGAGCAACTTTTTCTGGAGTGATCAATCCTCTTAATTCATCGCACGCTACAAAGCATGAATCTGTGTTGGCCACGTTGGGGTGGCCATAGCTGAGTGGTATTGTACGCACTTTGCACCAAAACAGCCGGGGTTTCAATCCCGGCGCTGCAATAATACCTTTTTTCAAGATGGACAGTCCTTGTGGTTCGGAAGTCACGCCAAGCCGTTGGTCTATTCCATTTGTCATTGGGCTATTAATTAACGACCCAATCTGGGGAACGGTCGGTCCTAGTTTACAACAAGAAACCTCACTATGCACCAAAACACTCATCATTCATTCCATATTCACTTTGCAAGAGTAGTCGGATCAAATTAAAAGTAATACTAATACGGTTTACGAGTTTCCAATGACTGCCCACCCAAAAGAGACATCCCATCAATATATATAATTTATAACAATCGGTTCGGTCCAAACATTTTTGTCTTCAAATTTCTTTAGTAATAAATTAGCTATTTAGCGTTTATACAAATTAAGATCTATAATAATCATTTGACATAGTATTTAAATTATGTGTGTAATATTTCCAGCTTGTTAATTTAAAGTCGTTATTTGACAGTCACATGTTTCGGATATACTCGTACATTCAGATTTAGTACAGTACTTCTAAATTTGAAGGCAGAATAGTTGGGCCGGATAGTGTAGTGGTCAGCATAACCGCCCGGCAAGCGGGAGACCCGGTTCGGTCCAAACATTTTTGTTTTCAAATTTTTTAGTAATACATATATATTTCATTAAGAAAAACTAAAACCTTAAAAATGCTTTTAAAACTATGCCAGTATACGAATCTTTCGTATACAGTTGATAAAGGCGAAGCCCGAAACACGCTGGCATAATTTTAAAACCATTTTCAAAGTTTTGTTTTTCTTAAAATGTCGAACGACAGTTCTTATGTATTAATATATATTTCTTTATATTTATTCAAAATAAACTAAATTAGAATACGACATATACAGGGTTAGGCAAAAGTGTGGAAACGCCTTTATAACTTTTTAATAAGTTTTTCCAGCCCAACCTAACTCAGCACATTTTATTAGAGGAAATAAAAGTACCTTTTAATGCATACTGGCACTTGGCCCCAGTTTTCAAAATGGGGGATTGGGGGGTAGACCCATAATTTTCATAGGAAAGCCCCATCGAGTGACACCTCATTTTGAAGGTCTTAGAAAATTAAGATGAATGCTGAAAACTAGACGTCTCTATCTTATGTTAGTTTGAAAGTTCATAATAGTGGCGGAGAGCAATTAAGTAAAAGGAAAGAACGGACTTTTCCAGCCACTTCCGGAGAAAACTACTCCTAACGTTTCGGGTAGTTAAAAACTCCACCCGTCTTCAGAGGACTACACTAATCTAGGAACTACATTTAATTAATATCTTAACTTAAGAACTAACCTAGGACTATTCCAACTAATATTTGAAAATACCGCTACATTATAAAAATTGATCAAAATCGTCAAAATTCGCTTCACAAATTAACTACCCGAAACGTTAGGAGTAGTTTTCTCCAGAAGTGGCTGGAAAAGTCCGTTCTTTCCTTTTACTTAAAGTCTCTATCTTAACCCAGAAAGAAACGGCGTCCATTTTAAGATACACAGACTTTTATTACGGGAAAGTGTGGAAACGCCTTCACAACTTTTTAGCCAGTCTTTTCAGTGTAACCAAACTTGGTACATATTATTAAAGCTATCAAAACTATCTTTAATGCATACTGACACTTTGCCCCAGTTTTGAAAATGGGTGATTGGGAAAGGTAGACTTATAACTCTGTGTAACTTAAAATGGATGCCATTTCTTTTTGGGTTAAGATAGAGACGTCTAGTTTTCAGCACTCATCAACATTTTCTAAGACCTTCAAAATGAGGTGTCACTCGATGGGGCTTCCCTATAAAAATTATGAGGCTACCCCCCAATCCCCAATTTTGAAAACTGGGGCCAAGTGCCAGTATGCATTACAAGGTACTTTTGTTTCCTCTAATAAAATGTATTGAGTTCGGTCGCGCTGAAAAAACTGGTTAAAAAGTTATAAAGGCGTTTCCACACTTTTGCCTAACCCTGTATATGTATAGATCTCATTATAGAACGAGAGACCCGGGTTCAAGTCCCGGTTCGGTCCAAAATTCCAAAAATTCAAAATCTTGATTGCCACAAATGAACATTTGTATGTTATAAGCATGGTCAAACTTAAATTATTCAAAATAATCCATAAAACATTTAAGATAATACAAATGTGATCTAGTTAAAATCTAAATATAATCTGGCATAATACTGGTTAAAATTACTAGTTGATATCTAAATATAATATGGCATAATAGAATTAATCATAATAATAAGAATATAATTATTATAATATAATTTTATATAATGCCCAATAAATAACATTATGTATCCAAGGCTAACCTACATTATTTAAATAAATATTACATTGAAACAAAATAAATTATTACAAACATGTTAAATAAATAATTATGATGTTAACTTTAAAAGAATATTAATCTTCATTCAAATAAAAATTGAGACATTATAATTCCAAAACATATTACAACAACGAAACATAACGAATAAAAACACATAAAAGCAGTATAGAAGATATCATTCTCCAAATAGAACAAGTCAAGTAAACATAATAAATAATAATATAATTCAATATTCAAGAGTCAAAAGGCCTAACAGTAAGATATTTTATAGATAAATAGGTCTAGAACTTGAAATGGTTGTATCAGATTCCAAAAAATCATCAATGGTATAAAACATTATCTCTTAACCAATTTCTAAAATAGTTTTAAACCTAATAACACTGACCAACCATAGGGTAATTTATTAAAGAGCTTTATTTTATAAGTGTATACATGGCTACACTTGGACTCTAGTCTAACAGAGAGTAGTTCTAGCATATACCTGTTCCTTGTGGGATAATTATGTAGATCCTCTCTTACTACATATTCACCAACGATTCCTAACATCAACTAAGCAGCAATAAATGTATTGAGCGGCAACTGTAAGTATTTGATTCTCTAAATATTGGAAAGCAGGTTTCTCTATCAGGTAAGTTTTAATAATCCGTATTGCTTTTTCTGCCAAATAAAGACTTTCTCAACATTACAGCTATTCCCCATAAAGTGATCCCATACCTGAGGTGTGAATGGAAAAAAGCATGGTATGCTGTGATCATCATTTTAGCAGTTACAGAGTATCTTAACTTACGTAATAAATAAATTACCCTGGACAGTTTAGTAGATGGTTAATGTGGGGATCCCAACTCAACCTATTACCCAGATAACAGGTTCTTTTTATTTATTTATATTGTAGTTCAGAGAGAATATTACGTTTTCTGTTTTGGTATTATTGGCAATCAAACATTTTTGTCTTCAAATTTCTTTAGTAATAAATTAGATTTTTAGCGATTATACAAACGAAGATCTATAATAAGCCATTTGACATAGTATTTAAATTATATACCATTAAAATATTTAATTTTCCCAGTTATAGGACCTTGAGTTATTACAAGTTACCTTTTGGAGCCTGTAGATCCTACTGTAGATTTTTCGTACAGATGTACATTTCGGGACTTGTCCCATCATCGGTGTACCTTCTCTACTTATAATACACTATTGTTCATTATATTAAAAATATATACACTATTTACACAACACAAAGGTCACTTAGTTTGTATCGCGGGATGTCACACGCGGAACTCGCGCGGGCCGTGCACTGCGAAACGTAACTGGGTCTACGGCGGGCGACCCCGGCGGCGATGACAGAGCGACATGGTTTGCTGGACAGTGAACACGAGACTGCGAAATCGACGGCGGCGGAGGTGCAGGTGTAGGTGCTTTGTCCTCGGGGAATCCCGGGTGAACTGGTTTTGTGTGGTGGCGCTGACGTCTGCTTCTCTAATTGTTTGGCGAAATTGTAGATGATGGAATTCTTTACGTCTTCTTTTTTGTTCGAGAGTGAATCCGTGCCGTATTTGTCTATGTGTTTCAAAATTTCGCAATTCACGTTGGCCATTGCTAGATTTTTGTTGTTTATGGATTTTAGAACATTTAGTGATTTTGGAAATTCTATGTGGTGGTCTTTATTGTTTTTCAGATGGAGGGCTACTAAAGATGAATGAGGTATAAACTCTAAATTTTGCACTTGTTAGTATAATCAAATGCAACATTTAAAAATAAATTTGAATTATTATTAAACCGATTTTAAAATGGCGGCCATACTAAGTTACCTAAGCTTAATAACTCAAAACTCTTAAACTTTATAGTAAAAATACGGGTATACAAAAGGTGGCAAATATTTGTACAAACCTTTAAGACCAAGTTTGTTGTTCTGAGATGATTAATAACGGATCGATTTAAGCTTTCCTGAGCACATTCCTTTATTTATATATGTTTCTTAAGAGGCGGCGTTCAAATGGGATAGGAAATTTAACATGGGAAAATTTACAAAGTCTGTTTTAGGTAGGCGAATGAACTCAAACATGGAAAGTATTTCTCTGGAAGCATAGAGTGTTTAATGGTGTTGCGTATAAAAAAATAAAGTTGAGTTAGGTTATAAAATATAATGTTAATTACTGAATTTCGAGTATTATGTTTTTAAAAGTTTAAAATCAAGTTTTTAGTTCTGAAGTACATTTGTTTGATGACTAACGTAACATTTTCTTGTTCATATGAAGCAGAATAAATAGATATAGTTCTATTATCATAGAATGCTTCCAGAGAAACATTTCACATTTAAGTGAATAAACTTGCTTATACCGAAGTTTGTAGCTATTACCCCATGTTATGCGCGGTACTCAGAGTTGGACCTGAGACCGCTCTATCCGGCCGCCTCTTAAATGTAAATAAAGGAGTGCGCTCAGGAAAACTAAAATTTCTCCGTTATTATTTATCACAGCACAACAAGCTTGGTCTTACAATGTTTGTAAAAACATTCGCCACGTTTTGTGTACCTGTATTTACACTATAAAGTTTAAGAGTTTTGAGTTATTAAGCTTAGAAGGCTTAGTATGGCCGCCATAATTCAAATTTATTTTTAATGTTAAGTTTGTTTATACTAACAAGTGTGCGAAATCTTGAGTTTATATCTTATCCTACCTCGGAGATAGTAATTTGTTTAGTAATTAACTCAGGCAGAAAAAGGAAAACTAAGCTAGATAAGACTATGTGTTATTGGAAATTGTTTGTTTAATTTGACTTGATAAATCACCTGGTGATGTTTAATCTCCTAATTACTGGACACCCTGTATATGTACGCCAACAGTGAATTATTAAATAAGTTTAAATTGCTATTCAAATTATATTTTTAGATATATTAAAAGCTAACTCTTTACTAGTGCGACTGTATAGGAAACAAAACTCCTGACTATCCATCAAAGGCACTCATAGAATATCTTGCAGGGGTGGCAAACATACCGGGGGGTCCTAGGGGGTATGGAATACCCTCCAGGAAGAGAGAGGGGGTCCGGGGGCTCATCCCTGGGAAAAATGTAAAACATATAACATATGAAACACGTTTCTAGGCGTTCTAAAGTTAAATTTACAATACTTTAAGGTTACAATTTTCTATTATAGTTTTGTATAACTAGTTAAAAATTAGGTTAATATTTAAATAAGACAATTGTCCTTGATATGATGCTCTCTCGTCATGATGTTATAAATATAACATTAACCACAAGATTTGAATTCAAGATTTCAAAATCTTTGGAATCACTCTGTATAACATCCGCCCTCGGATCCGTGGTGAACTGGTATCGCGCGTGACCCCGTAGCTCATCTCTCTAGTCATGCAGGTTAGATCCCCGTACTCACCACATACAATTTGTAATGTGACTATTTGTAATGATGCTAAGTACAGGTCGAGGTAATGGAACATAAAAAAATCTTCCAACGATCCAGGGAGGGGCCGTAGCCCCCCTGCCCACGAATATGGGCACCCATGCGATCCATTTATAAGATAACATATTTTACGGGTTCCCAAACTTACATGAGAGGGCCAAGGCAATAAAGAAAAAATAAAATTCTGTTTTAAAATCCTAGGTATAATTAATTTTTAGACAGTGGATGATATTTGTAAAATGCGTAATCCAATATCAATTTTACTATATAGGGTTATATACATTATATTATCTATCTTAAATTACATCGATTGTACAACGAGATTTAATACAAAGAAGTGAATCATCAGAGGTTATACGACTTAAGACTGTCTAATGAGCTATTTAGCATAGAAAAGTAAAAATATTCTATGGATGTTCATTCTCTTCTCACATAAACGTAGGTCGCATAAAGAATAATTCCTGTGATGGAAATACATGCTACTATGCCAGTGAAAGGTTTGAGCCAGATAGATTGACCCAAAAACGATCTGTTCGATGGGATGTAAGGAATAGGTGAGACAACAGATGTTTTGTAGTCAAAGGCGTGACTAAAGGTTGGTTGAACTGTGAAAATCGTTATTGTATTATGCTTTTGAGGTGTTGGTGTTAATGAAGAGGTGTCTACTGGAGTTGATGTTGAGTGAGAGAATGTTGGAAAAGGAGATGTGTTTGTAGGTGAAGTTCCTTCAGTAGTTTTGCTAGTTGAAGTTGATTGTGTTGTTGACGTTGTAGGCGTGGGCGTTGAAGAGGTTACAGATTTTCGCGTTGAAGAAGACTTAGCCGTTGAAGATGGAATAGCGGGAGTTGAAGATTTTTCAGTAGTATGGCTAGTTGTAGTTGACTGTGTTGTTGGGGTTGTGGGTGTGGGTGTTGAAGAAGTTACAGATTTCCGCGTTGACGGAGACTCAGCCGTTGAGGATGGAGTAGTGGGAGTTGACGTTTCTCTAGTAGTATGGCTAGTTGTAGTTGATGTGTTGTTGGCGTTGTGGGTGTGGGTGTTGAAGAGGTTACAGATTTTCGCGTTGAAGACTTAGCCGTTGAGGATGGAGTAGTGGGAGTTGACGTTTCTCTAGTAGTATGGCTAGTTGTAGTTGATTGTGTTGGTTGGGTTGTGGGTGTGGGTGTTGAAGAAGTTACAGATTTCCGCGTTGACGGAGACTCAGCCGTTGATGATGGAGTAGTGGGTTGACGTTTCTCTAGTAGTATGGCTAGTTGTAGTTGATTGTGTTGTTGGCGTTGTGGGTGTGGGTGTTGAAGAGTTACAGATTTCCGCGTTGACGGGACTCAGCCGTTGAGGATGGAGTAGTGGGAGTTGACGTTTCTCTAGTAGTATGGCTAGTTGTAGTTGATTGTGTTGTTGGCGTTGTGGGTGTGGGTGTTGAAGAGGTTACAGATTTTCGCGTTGACGGAGACTCAGCCGTTGAGGATGGAGTAGTGGGAGTTGACGTTTCTCTAGTAGTATGGCTAGTTGTAGTTGATTGTGTTGTTGGCGTTGTGGGTGTGGGTGTTGAAGAAGTTACAGATTTCGCGTTGACGGAACTCAGCCGTTGAGGATGGAGTAGTGGGAGTTGACGTTTCTCTAGTAGTATGGCTAGTTGTAGTTGATTGTGTTGTTGGCGTTGTGGGTGTGGGTGTTGAAGAGGTTACAGATTTTCGCGTTGAAGAAGACTTAGCCGTTGAGGATGGAGTAGTGGGAGTTGACGTTTCTCTAGTAGTATGGCTAGTTGTAGTTGATTGTGTTGTTGGCGTTGTGGGTGTGGGTGTTGAAGAGGTTACAGATTTTCGCGTTGAAGAAGACTTAGCCGTTGAGGATGGAGTAGTGGGAGTTGACGTTTCTCTAGTAGTATGGCTAGTTGTAGTTGATTGTGTTGTTGGCGTTGTGGGTGTGGGTGTTGAAGAGGTTACAGATTTCCGCGTTGACGGAGACTCAGCCGTTGAGGATGGAGTAGTGGGAGTTGACGTTTCTCTAGTAGTATGGCTAGTTGTAGTTGATTGTGTTGTTGGCGTTGTGGGTGTGGGTGTTGAAGAGGTTACAGATTTTCGCGTTGAAGACTTAGCCGTTGAGGATGGAGTAGTGGGAGTTGACGTTTCTCTAGTAGTATGGCTAGTTGTAGTTGATTGTGTTGTTGGGTTGTGGGTGTGGGTGAAGAAGTTACAGATTTCCGCGTTGACGGAGACTCAGCCGTTGAGGATGGAGTAGTGGGAGTTGACGTTTCTCTAGTAGTATGGCTAGTTGTAGATTGTGTTGTTGGCGTTGTGGGTGTGGGTGTTGAAGAGGTTACAGATTTTCGCGTTGAAGAAGACGCCGTTGAGGATGGAGTAGTGGGAGTTGACGTTTCTCTAGTAGTATGGCTAGTTGTAGTTGATTGTGTTGTTGGCGTTGTGGGTGTGGGTGTTGAAGAGGTTACAGATTTTCGCGTTGAAGACTTAGCCGTTGAGGATGGAGTAGTGGGAGTTGACGTTTCTCTAGTAGTATGGCTAGTTGTAGTTGATTGTGTTGTTGGCGTTGTGGGTGTGGGTGTTGAAGAGGTTACAGATTTTCGCGTTGAAGACTTAGCCGTTGAGGATGGAGTAGTGGGAGTTGACGTTTCTCTAGTAGTATGGCTAGTTGTAGTTGATTGTGTTGTTGGCGTTGTGGGTGTGGGTGTTGAAGAGTTACAGATTTCCGCGTTGACGGAGACTCAGCCGTTGAGGATGGGGTAGTGGGAGTTGACGTTTCTCTAGTAGTATGGCTAGTTGTAGTTGATTGTGTTGTTGGCGTTGTGGGTGTGGGTGTTGAAAAGTTACAGATTTCCGCGTTGACGGAGACTCAGCCGTTGAGGATGGAGTAGTGGAGTTGACGTTTCTCAGTAGTATGGCTAGTTGTAGTTGATTGTGTTGTTGGCGTTGTGGGTGTGGGTGTTGAAGAACTTATTTCCGCGTTGACGGAGACTCAGCCGTTGAGGATGGAGTAGTGGGGTTGACGTTTCTCAGTAGTATAGTTGTAGTTGATTGTGTTGTTGGCGTTGTGGGTGTGGGTGTTGAAGAGGTTACAGATTTTCGCGTTGACGGAGACTCAGCCGTTGAGGATGGGGTAGTGGAGTTGACGTTTCTTCAGTAGTATGGCTAGTTGTAGTTGATTGTGTTGTTGGCGTTGTGGGTGTGGGTGTTGAAGAGGTTACAGATTTCCGCGTTGAGACTCAGCCGTTGAGGATGTAGTAGCGGGGTTGACGGTTCTTCAGTAGTATGGCTAGTTGTAGTTGATTGTGTTGTTGGCGTTGTGGGTGTGGGTGTTGAAGAAGTTACAGATTTCCGCGTTGGAGACTCAGCCGTTGAGGATGGAGTAGTGGGAGTTGACGTTTCTCTAGTAGTATGGCTAGTTGTAGTTGATTGTGTTGTTGGCGTTGTGGGTGTGGGTGTTGAAGAGGTTACAGATTTTCGTTGAAAGGCCATTTGAGGATGGAGTAGTGGGGTTGACGTTTCTCTAGTAGTATGGCTAGTTGTAGTTGATTGTGTTGTTGGCGTTGTGGGTGTGGGTGTTGAAGAGTTACAGATTTTCGCGTTGAAGACTTAGCCGTTGAGGATGGAGTAGTGGGAGTTGACGTTTCTCTAGTAGTATGGCTAGTTGTAGTTGATTGTGTTGTTGGCGTTGTGGGTGTGGGTGTTGAAGAGGTTACAGATTTTCGCGTTGACGAAGACTCAGCCGTTGAGGATGGAGTAGTGGGAGTTGACGTTTCTCTAGTAGTATGGCTAGTTGTAGTTGATTGTGTTGTTGGCGTTGTGGGTGTGGGTGTTGAAGTTACAGATTTCCGCGTTGACGGAGACTCAGCCGTTGTGGATGGGGTAGTGGAGTTGACGTTTCTCTAGTAGTATGGCTAGTTGTAGTTGATTGTGTTGTTGGCGTTGTGGGTGTGGGTGTTGAAGAGTTACAGATTTCCGCGTTGACGGAGACTCAGCCGTTGAGGATGTGGTGGCTGGACTGACGGTTTTGTAGTATGGCTAGTTGTAGTTGATTGTGTTGGTTGGCGTTGTGGGTGTGGGTGTTGAAGAAGTTACAGATTTCCGCGTTGACGGAGACTCAGCCGTTGAGGATGTAGTAGCGGTTGAAGGTTCTTCAGTAGTATGGCTAGTTGTAGTTGATTGTGTTGTTGGCGTTGTGGGTGTGGGTGTTGAAGAGTTACAGATTTCCGCGTTGACGGAGACTCAGCCGTTGTGGATGGGGTAGCTGGACTTGACGTTCTTCAGTAGTAGTATGGCTAGTTGTAGTTGATTGTGTTGGTTGGGTTGTGGGT
This sequence comes from Matsumurasca onukii, assembly GCA_018831715.1. Classification (NCBI taxonomy): domain Eukaryota; kingdom Metazoa; phylum Arthropoda; class Insecta; order Hemiptera; family Cicadellidae; genus Matsumurasca; species Matsumurasca onukii. Next base: position 5,082,240 of record CM032061.1, read on the forward strand.
GTGGGTGTTGAAGAAGTTACAGATTTCCGCGTTGACGGAGACTCAGCCGTTGAGGATGTAGTAGCGGGGGTTGAATTCAGTAGTATGGCTAGTTGTAGTTGATTGTGTTGTTGGCGTTGTGGGTGTGGGTGTTGAAGAAGTTACAGATTTCCGCGTTGACAGAGACTCAGCCGTTGTGGATGGGGTGGCGGGACTTGACGATTCTTCAGTAGTATGGCTAGTTGTAGTTGATTGTGTTTGTTGGGTTGTGGGTGTGGTGTTGTAGACGTTACAGATTTCCGCGTTGACGAAGACTCAGCCGTTGAGGATGTAGTAGCGGGGGTTGAAGGTTCTTCAGTAGTATGGCTAGTTGTAGTTGATTGTGTTGTTGGGTTGTGGGTGTGGGTGTTGAAGAAGTTACAGATTTCCGCGTTGACGGAGACTCAGCCGTTGTGGATGGGGTGGCTGGACTTGACGGTTCTTCAGTAGTATGGCTAGTTGTAGTTGATTGTGTTGTTGGTGTTGTGGGTGTGGGTGTTGAAGAAGTTACAGATTTCCGCGTTGACGGAGACTCAGCCGTTGAGGATGTAGTAGCGGGGTTGAAGGTTCTTCAGTAGTATGGCTAGTTGTAGTTGATTGTGTTGTTGGGGTTGTGTGTGGGTGTTGAAGAAGTTACAGATTTCCGCGTTGACGGAGACTCAGCCGTTGTGGATGGGGTGGCTGGACTTGACAGTTTCTTCAGTAGTATGGCTAGTTGTAGTTGATTGTGTTGTTGGGTTGTGGGTGGGTGTTGAAGAGTTACAGATTTCCGCGTTGACGGAGACTACGTTGAGATGTGGCGGGGTTGAAGGTTCTTCAGTAGTATGGCTAGTTGTAGTTGATTGTGTTGTTGGCGTTGTGGGTGTGGGTGTTGAAGAAGTTACAGATTTCCGCGTTGACGAAGACTCAGCCGTTGAGGATGTTAGCGGGGTTGAAGGTTCTTCAGTAGTATTAGTTGCAGTGGATTGTTTTGTTGGGTTGTGGGTGTTGAAGAAGTTATAGATTTGCGGGTTGGAACTCAGCCGTTGTGGATGGAGGGGCGGGACTTGACGTTTCTTCAGTAGTATGGCTAGTTGTAGTTGATTGTGTTGGTTGGGTTGTGGGTGTGGGTGTTGAAGAAGTTACAGATTTCCGCGTTGACGAAGACTCAGCCGTTGAGGATGTAGTAGCGGGGGTTGAAGTTTCTTCAGTAGTATGGCTAGTTGTAGTGGATTGTTTTGTTGGGGTTGTGGGTCTTGAAGAAGTATAGATCCCCGCGTTGAATAAGACTCAGCCGTTGTGGATGGAGGGGCGGGACTTGACGTTTCTTCAGTAGTATGGCTAGTTGTAGTTGATTGTGTTGTTGGGGTTGTGGGTGTAGGTGTTGAAGTAGTTACAGATTTCCGCGTTGACGAAGACTCAGCCGTTGAGGATGTAGTAGCGGGGGTTGAAGTTTCTTCAGTAGTATGGCTAGTTGTAGTGGATTGTTTTTTTGGGGTTGTGGGTGTTGAAGAAGTTACAGATTTCCGCGTTGAAGAAGACTTAGCCGTTGTAGATGGAATAGCGGGAGTTGATGTTTCTTCAGTAGTGTGGCTAGTTGTAGTTGATTGTGTTGTCGGGGTTGCGGGTGACGCTGTTGAAGAGGTTACAGATTTCTGTGTTGAAGAAGGCTCAACCGTTGTGAATGGAGAAGTTGAAGTATGTTCAGTAACACGGCTAGTCGTTGATTTTGTCGCTGGAGTTTTAGTCACCGATCCATGGGTTGGTATAGATTCGACTTTTGTGGACAACGTTGACATCGTTGTTTGTATGTTAGACTTGGTGTAAATAGGCGTAGTCTCCGAATAAGTTGACGTAGATTGTGGTTTAGGTGTTGTGTTGTTTGTGATTTCAGTCGAGTAGGTAGTTATATGTTTAGTTGTGTAATCAGTGGTCGTTGGCAAAGAAATTATAGTGGTGTTTGAACTTTGAGTGGAGAAAGGCTTGGTTGTGGTGGAGAAGGTTGTTGGTGTTGGTTCAACGTGAGAATGAGTGTAAATTGGTGTTGTGTCTGAAACAGGGAATGTTGATATTATAGAGGTTGTCGAGTATTTTACTGACGTTGACGCTGCGTGAGAAGAACTGGTTGAAAATGTACTTAATATTGTTGAAGGTGAGTTTGTGAACATTTCGGTGGTAGAAGATGTATATAATGGAGTTGAACTATAAGACCCTGACACATTTTCTGATGTTGATGTTGGAGTAGGGGTGGGAGTTGTATTAGTAGGAGATGTTGAAATAGAAAACTCTGTTGAAGTGGGCAGTAAAGAAACTGGATGGGCCTACTTAAGTGCTTGAAATGTGAACTATGGTTGAAATTGAGTTTGAAAGATGGAGAAACATCACTCGAAGAAGGTGTAGAGCTGGATGAAAGTGTAGAAGTGCTTGAAGTTGGCGTCGTGGAACTTATTTCTGTAAAAATGTCGGTGCTAAAAGCTGTAGCTATTGGAGTTGAAGCTTTGAAGTTGAACTAGAAGTTGATGTTTTTATTGTCATTGTTGACCGCGTTTTGGTTAAAAAAATTACAACCAACGGTGCATATGGAAACTTTGTTGATACAGGTGACAAAATAGTATCTTCATTGTTAAAATGTCTTTCAAATGGAACCTTCAGAGCACTTCTTTTGATATTTCTTGTTGCTAATCTTGTCAACTTTGTTTCCTCTTGGTATGATGTCATAAGTCCATGCAACTTTCCTTTAGAAGTAACGATTTGTCCAATTTCAACCTAAAAATATTAAACATGAATGTATTATGTTATGTACTGTAAATGGTTTCAGGTGTTTTGTCAACTGTTAAATTTTGTTGAATGAAGATAGTGAAATAAGTGTGATCCTATTTTCGAGTTCAAAATATTGTTGTTTTATGTGTGTGTTTGTGTTTTCGCAGTAACTTTAATAAATATTGGTGTTTCTGGTCCAAATGGCAAATTTTCAAGTTTTTTTTTATAATCCCTTGGTAGCGTTTTAATTGATGAGCGAAATAAATGAACCCTAGCACTTAAAACCCTAATGTTCGAATCAAGTACTACATTTGGAGTGAATAATTATTATGTCTAGCACTGCATGTGGTAGAAAGCGCTATCGTTTCCGGACAGCCAACTGTGTGCTTAGAAATTATTAAAAAATAAATATTTAACACTTCTCTTAATTCTTAACCTTTCTATGCAAACTGCTAACGTGGTTAGGGACATGCTTGCGTCTATTGTCTAGTATACGGCAAGAGTTTTAAATGCCACCTCCCAACCATAACTTTTGAAAATGTAAATATTTTGAAACCCTTTGGGGATTTTTGTCTTGGGATCCTAAAGTTTGTTTTGACGTATTTTGCGTCACCCACCCTCCGTTCAAAAACCGGGGTGACCCCTAAATATTTAAAATACAAAACCCCCTTGTGGCATCTCAAAATAAAGAAAATTCAACGACGCAAAAAGATTTTTGTACCTCAACTGGGTTTTCTTTTGTATTGCCCATTTAAAGATTACAAGAAATCAGGTTTAAAATGCCATATTTCTCATACAATTTATTTTGAATGACAAATGTTTCTGAAAATCATCTGAGGGCAACACTACAACCATATAGCATAACCCCATGGAATATTTTGAAAATTGTAATTATAAACGTAAAATTATTTTAAAAACGTAATTATAATCCACTTTCAAAATTCAAAGTTGTAGCGTAAAACTGTAAAGGCAGAGTAACAAACGAGGACAAACGATACGGTGACTTAATCATCTCTTGTGGTAACTAACGACTAACGAGTAAATGATGGTTGCAGGAGGGGTCGCGTGCTGGCTGTTCGTAGTTTAAAACCAACATAAAACTAGTTGCTATGGAAACAGTTCTGAACAGGGTGGTAACCTCTAGGTCTTAGTTCTGGCTAGGACCTAGCACTTTATACCCGGACTTTTTCTAGTATTTACTCTGCCCGTCTTTCACATCTCCTTTCGAAGCAAAGCTCAAACTATACATTATATGTTCTAGCGTCTAATTTACTTAAAGAAGCCAAAGTTAACGCTTTATAGTTAATACTTTTTCACAGCCTACTGTAATTTTCATGGTAGCGAGTGCTACATTTTATTCACTGCACCCAAAATGGCCATAATTTTTAAAACCAGCTAATTTAGGGGTTTTCTTTGACGCTTCAAATTTATGTATTTTGAAATGACTGAAATAAGGTAAACACCTCACTTTTATTCATGTTTTTCCGTAATTTTATTCATAGTTACACAGTTCAAGGGCTATTGAAAATTAATTTCAATATTTTAAAATATTTTATTTTAATAATATTTTAAGATATTAAACATATATACTGTAACTTAACAAAAGTTATAAACGGCAGTTGAAGCCCGCTGGATGTTTCTTATGCAAAAATAATCATACAAGTGCCTTTGAACACACATTTAGTTTAAACTTGGTATAACTTTGTGCCTAAAAGATCAGGAAAATATAATACTATACATCTAACTCTTGATGTTTTCTCCATCTACTTTGTGGTAGTCGAAAGTATACAATGAAAGCATTTTGTTTAGATATTTCGACATACACCTCAAACAGCGAGAAATCGGTTAGATGTAAGTAAAATAGTTAAGAATAACCTTTCTCGATAATTGTTCCTAAATGTACCTTGACACATTGGTCTTAAAAATCAATGTACCTTGATCTGAAACCACAGAGTTACAAGGGAAACTGTGGCTTCTATAGGAAGAATGAGACCAATACCTGCTTTAAGCGATAGTTTCGTGTAAAACTAACACTCTCACAAGAAAAGTAGACAAAGAAAAGTTTTTGAAAACTGTATGCTTAGCAACTGTGTGTACACTTCAAGGTTTTCCGCTAACTTAGGTTAAAGGACGAAAAACGCCAATAGAATAGCATTTATTACACAACTTTGAGTAATGTAGTACTTAACATAAATACAATAAGATCGCCATAAGTTAGAAATGGAAATTGGAGAATGTTTAGTAATATTTTCCTAAGAGGGCCGTACAAATCTTTTCCTTGGATGCAAAACTATACTAAATCCTCAAGTGGTGTGGAGGTATAAATAATTAGTCAAAAACCCAATTTAATCGGGTGGCTAATGGGTAAACAAAGAACTTTTGAATCATTTGTTCTCTAACTCTCTACAGTCTAAAGTGCCTCTACTTTTAGTGCCCTCATCGCAAATTAACATTACTTATGTTGAAAACTATTTATTAATTTATCAGCATTGCATTGCGGATAAGCATAGCACCCAAAATTAAAGTTTTTAAAATTAAAGTTTAAACCAAAGTATGCCGCTATGTTTGTTTTATTTTTGGTCTGCATGGTCAAAGAGAAACTTTAAACCGTCTTCCATCGGGATTGGTTTGAAAGGAGGCCAAACAGTTCCCCACAAAAAGTATCCAATTTTTATATACTCTAATTGAACTGCTTCCTACTTAATAATCAATTCTCTTTGGAAACTTATTGTTCTTATTTTTATATACATACTAAATACTACAATATAGCAATTTCGTTTTACTGCATAATAAATTCGCTAGGGTATACATTATTTGTATCAAATAGCAACACTATTTTTATGACCCTGTACAAATCAACAAATCTATTCAATACAAGTTTATGAATGCTGTATCTTCTTCAAAGCGTGTGACTGACATGTTATCATTATTTGATTGAGATATCCTGTTATAAACTTCAGATTATCTCAATTCGCATTGACTAACTGGTTGTTCCTAGCTTTGTCTAACAAACTGACATGAAAGCTGATATTCCTACAGTTAAGTTTCCTCCATTTTTTTACTTGTAATCAGAAAAAATATACACCATATTATTGTTGTATCTCTTTTGGCTTAACACAAATCACAATTAAGCATTGTCATGTAAACTAAAAATTCTCAATTTGTTTTACAAATACTCTGTCAAGTTAATGTATTAATGAATGTTACTTTTTCTATATCTTACCTTATCTTTCAGTTGTAAGCATTTTTCATTTTCCTTAGATTTATTTATTAACATCATTTCTTGTTTTTGTGGAAAGAAGAACTGATTTTTGACCTGGAAATTAATTTTTTTAATAATACAAAACTTACCAAAAAGACTTAGCAACAAAATATGGAACTCTTACAACTTAAACAGGCCGCAAGAGCATTTTTAGTGTAAGATACACTCCATTTTGAAGAGTTTTTATAGAAAAATTTAAACAGAACCCTTGAAACGTACGGCAAATAGCATGGAGTAGTATTGGAACTTGAAACGTACGGTGTTTAGCATGGAGTAGTATTGTAACTTTGAACGTACGACGGTTAGCATGGAGTAGTATTGGAACTTGAAACGTACGGTGGTTAGCATGGAGTAGTGGAACTTGAAACATGTAGTTAGAATGGAGTAGTTTTGGAACTTGAAACGTATGGCGGTTAGCATGGAGTAATATTGGAACTTGAAACGTACGGCGGTTGGCATGGAGTAGTATTGGACTTGAAACGTACGGTGGTTAGCATGGAGTAGTATTGGAACTTGAAACGTACAGTGGTTAGCATGGATGAAATGTAACAGAAACGTACGACGGTTAGCATGGAGTAGTATTGGAACTTGAAACGTACGACGGTTAGCATGGAGTAGTATTGGAACTTGAAACATATGGCGGTTAGCATGGAGTAGTATTGTAACTTGGATACGACAGTTAGCATGGAATAGTATTGAACTTGAAACATACGACGGTTAGCATGGAGTAGTATTGGAACTTGAAACGTATGGCGGTTAGCAGTAGTATTGGAATTTGAAACGTACGGCGGCTGGCATGGAGTAGTATTGGAACTTGAAACGTACGGTGGTTAGCATGGAGTAGTATTTGGAACTAATTAGCCATTTAAAAGTCATTCAATTGTAGCTTTCATTTAAAACCGTGTAGTCACATTTCATATTTAACTCTTTGTACAATGTATAAATCTTGAGCATATATCTGTTCAAATAATCGGGAGCCAGCTGTTTATCTGTCAGATTAACAACAGTTTTAAACATACAATAAATCTTTTGGCCTTGAGATTTACCACGATTAAAACTTCACAAGTGATGAAGTGGAACGCGTACTTGTCATTGGTAAAAACAAAGGAATTACCCATATTACAGCTACTGCACATGTTGTATTATAAGTAACTGCGCAATCAATTAAGGTTGAGTTTGACATGTAAAGAGCGGAAAATGAGACATTTTTCCTGTTTGAGTTTAAAGCTGTGGTTTTCGGAAGCGATGGACGCTATACTTCGATCGTTATAAGTTGGTGAAGTTTGGTTTTCAACGCAATCATATGGAAGCAGCCACCGCTCTTTAGAAAACACTCCATTGTGGTTACATTGAAAACAAAAGTTCTCCGTCATATTACGGCCGTAATGTAGCCGTCACTACTTTTTAGGAAACCATAGCTTTACGTTGTCAGTGGTGGCAGTGAGTATATCTCAAAAAGTTTAAACGGAAATGGTTAAGTCGAACAAGGTCATGACATAAACATTAATAGAATAAAATCACTGTTTAATTGATTTTTTACAATCAGAGTGGTTCAACTCTAATTGATAAAATGTGTAAACTACCCACTTGAATATATGATAACTTACAGTTAGTTCGCCTTTCAGAACTAGATAGGTGTCTTTGATTTGTGAGTCACCTCAATGTATCAAAACTTGTCAATTTTAATATTTATAGAAAGGAGTGCCTACAATCCTTGTTAATTTAATAGAGACTTAAGTTTCACTTTAGGAAGGCACGTCAATTTTTTTTTCAAATGGGTTTTAACCATCGAAATTGCACCTATTGAGTCTGGAGTCTTATTTTATAAGTGTTACTGTGCCTTCCTAAGGTGAGTATAAACACTCACCTAGGAGGGCACCTTTTTATTATGATTTAGTTATTATATCATAACAAAAACGGATGTAGGTGAGTGTTCATACTATGAATGCATACAGAGCAAACCTAAAAGGCTATTATTCTCTATTATTTTATACTTTCAAGAGAAGAACTTGGAGATTTGGCAATTTAAATGTGTGATTTTGGATTTAAATGTGGGATAATAAGTTCAAAACATCCACGGCACTTACAGTACGACAGCTGTGGTATGTAAGCACGCCTTCTATAGACATGACTTGTGAATTGATAGATTGTGAACCCACATCTTGAGTTTTACAACTTACTTTGAGAATTGCCCAATATCGTGGAGAGGCCTTGTTACAATCAGGATGAACTGCAACATTTCCTGTGAGATTGTGATAGGAAAGCTGATCGTTGGATGTCTTAGCAACAATTAAAGAATCCCTCAAATCTCCTGTTTCAGTCCTGAAAGAAGCAAAACATATTACAGAAAAGCTTTGTTGAAAGTAACAACAAATAATATAGGCAAACAAGAAATATAACAGCTTATGTTTTAAATTTAATATCACTTGATTTTGTAAAACCTTTCCTTATTTCTTTTTTCTAGTCTTTCCTCTTGTATTTGTCTAATCAAAGGTTGTCTAATCAAAGGTATGTAGATAGCACATAAGTGCCAAACAACTGAGGCAGGAAAATCGACATAGTTGCTGCGGCCCAAGCACAGATAGCGCTGCGAGGGAACTCTTTAAAGAGTCTTACGTAGAGCCACTGACGCAAGTGGAAGCTCATCCGTTCTCGAAAATTGCACGATTTGGATACATTTAAGTCATCGACATCGGACAAACTCGAGCATGTGGAGCCGAGGGGGGAGAATGGCGGCGAGAGATTTCAGCGCTCGCAGCGCTATCTGAGCTTTGGCTGCGCCAACTATGTTGATTTTCCTGCCTCAGACATTCGGTATTTATGCGCTACCTACTATAACATAATCTTTGCTTCCATCCACACATACTATCTTCTCTCTTTACTGAGCCACGCCAAAACAACGCAACAAATATCCGGTAATTGTTTCTCCTACAAACAGACTGTTCTCTTTAATCTGACGTTATCTGTCACAAACCTGAAGGTAAGCGATCAATTAGGTTTGTGTCTACTTTTTTCATCATGAACAATTGAAATGTTCTGTCAGTATGAAAAGGGGTATTGTCAGATAATTTCGAGCAATATTTGACCGTTCTGGCCATAATGTTCTTTCAAGGGAAACAGCAAACGGCAGCTACAAAATCATTACTTTATAAAGGACAGCAGTACCAGCTTTTAATCAGCCCAGATTCACCACTCACCTCTCAATCAACATTGAAAAAATGTACATATTTTGGAAGATATTTCTCAGAGATGACAGAAAACCGGGCCGACACGCAGCTAAACGCTTAAGCGTCGCTGCCATAAGTAAATTGAATGTCCTTTGCAATTTGAATTACACTAATTCACTCCGTTCACAGCCTACCTTCGGCATTAGGTCGTTCTATTACCACGGGCGTTACGAGCCTGTTCGCTCCGTTAACAGCCATCGCTTCGGCCTTCGGCCGGCCTAAGACTTACGTGTTAACGAATTCGACCGAGATATTCGGAGAATAATAGAACAGAAAAGTAGAGATAAAAGGAACATTTGTAACAAATTTGGTGAAATTTTGACAAAAATGTGACTTGTAGAGGTTGTACACATATACGGGGTGAGTTTGAAATGTCCCCACCTTAACTTTTGAAAAAGGACAATTTTTTAAACCCCTTTGAGGAATGGTTTTGTAGGATTCTGAAGTTTGTTTTGACGTACTGTTTTACGTCACCCACCCCCACCCAAAAACTGGGGGAAAGGGCCCCCCAAAATGTTTAAATATAAACCCCCTTTGTGGCACCTCAAAAGAAAGTGAATTTTAATACAAATTCAACGACGCAAAGAAAAGATTTTATCTCTACTCGTTTTTTAATACCCCTTTAAAGATTGTAAGAAATTTGCTTTAGAATTCCATATTTCAAATACAACTTTTTTATGACAAATTTTAAAAAATCTTTTGAAGGAAACATCAACCCTATAACATAACCCCATAGAGTATTGTGAAGAAAAATGTGTCATAAACCAATATTTTATATGAAATGTAGCGTATTTTAAACGTTATTCATGTAATCTTTAAATGAGTATTGCAAAAAAACGAGTCGAGATAAAAAGTTTCTTCTTTGCGTCGATGAATTTGTATTAAAATCCCCTTTCTTTTGAAGTGCCACAAAAGGGGGTTTTATAAAAAAATGTGGGGGCCTACCCCCGGTTTTGGGTGGGGGTGGGTGACGCAACGTACGTCAAAACAAACTTCAGGATCCAATAAAACATTACCCAAAGGGTTTTTTTAATATTTCCTGTTTCAAAAGTTATTGTGGGGGACATTTATAACTCACCTTGTATACATATATATATAAAGTTTTGAAAAAATTATCAAAACCTGTTCTGGGAGTCAGGATTGGTGCTCATTTCATGGTCCCGGGTCTGGGTCTTGCCATGCTGACGGCATGAATATCTCATTTTCCACAAGAAATTCTATAATAATTTGCTGCCGATATCATGTTTAAATTTTTTTTTGTAGGATAAACATCATTTGGCTAAACTGACACTCCCCAAAAAAAGGTAATCGCTTCTGATGTAGGAAACTCAACTTTTCTATGGCATCATGCCTTTTCAAGACTGCTGCTTGGGAGAAGTGTTTGGGTCTACTTTCATAAGTTCATTTTGTACCCCACTAATTTGTTTACAACTTCGGAGCTTTTTAGTGCCGTAATAATAACTTTGCAAACCCGGGCCAAATTCCACAAAACTCAAACCCTAGGTACTTGGTAGGTAAATGGAAGTTTACTATACTTACAAAATGTGTTCAACACATGAAGCCAGTGTTACAACTTCTGAAGCACTTATCACATAAGCACTACAAACTGGGTGCATTTTGTTGTCATCTTTATTTAGCAGAACCTAAAACACAATGTATAAACCCTTAAATATATATACGGTACTTAGTTAAACAGGGTATACAGAGTGATTCAAAATAAGGCCACAGGTGTATTCCATGCAAAACAATGAAAAAGCTCCTATAAACCCATGGGTTCTGTACCCGTTACCCCGGTAGCCGCCATTTTGTATTCTTTACTTAAGAATTTATATTCCAGAACGCTTTTACCGATTGCATTCAAACTTAGTAGGGTGTTTATATGTCATAAGGTCAATTTAAGAAAAAAATATTATTTCATAAAACCCACAGAAACAAAATGGCGGCTATTTAAATTTTAACTGGCACATTACCAGTTGTAAACGGACGTAAAAATTGAAAATATTAATTTAACATTTGAAAAAATGAGTTTGTATCTTAACGTAAAATTATAAAATACAACTTTTTTTACTCTTGTAAACCTTTTGTATTATGCGCCAATTTAATGGTATTTCAATTTGAAATATTTAAACAACCGCCATTTTGTTTCTGTATGGTTTGAAGACATAATTATTTTTTCTTAAATTGCCCTTGGGACACATAAACACCATACCAAGTTTTAATGCAATCGGTCAAACCGTTCTAGAGATATAAATTTTTAAGTAAAAAATACAAAATGGCGGCTACCGGAGTCACGAAGAATTTTAGGACCCATGTTTACAGGGACTTTTTTCATTGTTTTTGCATAAGGAACCCACCCCTGAAATTTTAAGCCCTATTTTTGAATCAATATATTTTTAATGTCTTCAAATGTGTCGTTGATTTGAGTGTTTTCTTTTTCACATATAACCTTAAACTATGAATTTAAAAACTGCGTTTATGGATGAACAGTCATTTTCTTTATAAAACCATGTAAGTAGACAGATTCATTGCCACAATACTAGATTAGCCGATTCGTTTCGTATACAAACCAACCTAGGGGAAACATGTATTCACAGCTACCGCTCACAGCCTCGCTTCGGCCTTCGGCCTCAGGCTTACGTGTTTTATTACATATCGTGAAGGTAAAGGGTATTTTATTAAAATCGACTACTAATAGAGAAAATTAATTTTTTCCGCCATTTTTAAATGACTCAAAGAACTTTCATAATCTTTAGTAGCCTACATTAAAGTACTGTATAACAAGAAAATTCATATTTATTTTAAATTTGGTCAGAATCGGATGAAATTTACGGTTTTTGGATAATTAAACCCCTTTTTGGTGAAAACTCCTTCCATAGCCTGATTTCGCTGGTTAACGAACTTGACCGAGATATTTACAAAAAGACCTTGTACGACATTTCATGGAAATCGGACAACAAATATGACTGGTAGAGAGTACACACATATGTACAAACATACATGTATAAACAAAGATGGCACAGGAAAATAAGGGGATATAATTAACAAAATTTCGTTATACTCGTAAAACGTTTTCAGGCTAAAGAAGAGGAAAGAGTTAGGGACACAAAGTTAAGAAAGTTTTATACATACATAGAAATAATAAAAACAGTTTAAATGCTTCTTTTCATCTCTCTGCTAAATTTCGCCAAATTGAATGGCTTTGTCAAACAGTATTAGATAACACACATTTCAACGACAAAGTGTGTAATAAAAAATAGAAATATATTATTGGTACAGGTAAAAATCTACTTATGTACATAAGTCTTGTAAAAATGCCCAAAACGTATTCAGGGGGTCAGGATCGGTGTTCATTTCTGGTTCTTACCATGCTGACGGCATGAATATCTCATTTTTCTAAAGGAAATTCGATAAAAATTAGAATTTAGACTTAGTTCAAGCTAAAAATCTTGAACTTATACTCGATGGTGAAATAGACAGGTATTGTAAGACAGAGGAAATGTTCAAAATGTGCATACTAATGGTTTTATGTACGGTATACATTTTTTTTACTGAAATCAACGACATAAAAGCAAACCCAAAATCAAATCGAAATCAAAATATAAATTAATTTCTTGTTTAAACCATTCTAGCCAATCAAAATGATTATAATCTAGTAACGAAAAGGCAATCAAAAGAAGAGACATATTGAACGTTTTGGAGGTTATCCATATCTTAAATTCATTTTATCTGGCTGAATATTCAGTACAGACACTTGAAGACATCCGGTAACTAAACTTGTGTTCAGGATTTTGGCTGAGAAACCTCTCAATGATTCAGTTAGGATGATTATTGTCATGCTTTTAAATTAAATCATTCAGAGATTTGGTTGTCACCATTGCGTAAGCTGAACATAAGTCATTTTTTCATTTGAGGTTTATGGAATAGGTTTGGTATTAATTTACTTTGCAAATGCACCATATAATCCAGAAACACATACGAGTAAATAAAAATACGCATTTTATAAACTGAAGTTTAAAGGGTAGTTTCATTTTAAACTGACCATGGATATACTGTTAATTAAGTTAACAATATCTAAACAAAGCACTTAGGATTGACCAAGAAATTAACACTTAAGATAGGATTTCCTAGGAAGCTGTGGACACTATATTACAACCGTAAAATGACTTCATAGGAAACCATAACTAGAGGGAAGAACCGTACCAGGTAAACTCGCAACTAACTTGAGCTAAACCAGCTATGAAAAATAAAATGGTTCAATTTGACCCCAGCTTACTGGAATAAAATGAACATTTACCTTGTATTGTGAAAATACTTCATTCTCTGTGTCCGATGACCTCGTTGAATCATAGGCGGAACCTCTGACAGCTGAACACACTGAAAGCAGATAATTTTTCAAATAAAAATACTCAGATTTTCAAGGTAATTGTTTTTGTTTTGTAGACCTACCTACTAATATATAGTAGGTAGGTATATAGTAGGTACTAATATAAAGTAAAAAATACGTACTTCGACAATTGAGTTCACAGAAAGGGCTACTTATCGTATTACGAAACTAGATATAAATAAGTTTTAAAGTACCTTGAAATGATTTAATCTACAGGGTCGTCGAAAAAGGTGTACGGGGTTTGAGTGTGAAAAATTTTAATATAATTGGTAGTGTTGGTTTTTACATCAAAGGCACAGTAAACCTGAGAAGAAGAATTAACGTAGCCATTTCAACGGTGACTCCTGAAATGCTCCAAAACACCTGGCGGTAGGTTGACTATCTGCTAGATGCCTGTCGAGCAACGGGGGGAGCTCACATTGAAACTTTTTAAATTACATACAAAATTAAAGATTTGCTGTGTCTTTTGATAAAAAAATAACACTCTACCAATTATATTAAAATTTGTATTTCACTTTTAAATCCCGTATACCTTTTTCGATGGCCCTGTATTTGGCTAGTATACGCTATGTATTATAGTTTTCTCATTTGACTAATCACTGCTTTCGTTTGGCTGTTAGCCGTTTCGTTCCATATGGCGATAGAAAGGAATACTATAGCTATAGTTCCTACAGAAATTCATTAAACATGGGTTAAACAATTGGTGCAATGCTTGGGTTCTCCATTCAATTTAGAAACCGTTATCCTCGACCACTTTCTTTTGAATGGAAATCCTATATGGTACTTGGGTTTTGAGTTGTTTAGAACTAGTCTGTTATTAGTTAGCTATCGCATATAAGCTAATTTCCTTCAGTTTTCAGCACGCTAAGAACCAGAACTGAGACCGTGATTTGAGCACCAATCCTGATTCCCGGAACCTGATTTGAACATTTTTCAAAACATGAACATGTAGGATAACAATTTTTTAGTTGTACACCAATCGAAATGAATTTTTACGGGATTGCCGTAGTTGGAGAGCACAGATTGCTTTCGAAGTGACGTACTATCAGTATACCCCGGGGCTTACTGCCCGAGGGGCCGAGAGCTGAGAGCCAGTTTTGGCCGGTGAATGCAGGACGGTGCATTGGGGCTATATTAATGAGCTATTTTTGTATTTTCGATATTGAACGTTCCGCGTGCACTGGATGGCAGCTAGAGTAATGGAGGTATTTTAGTTTGCCTAATATCAAAGTCGAAAGATATATCTAAGTTCAAAAGGTTAAGCAAGTATCAGATATTTTCCAAGTAAAATTTAGTAAACTGAAATTGTTAAGGTTGTTTAAGAAATCAAGAAATTGTGTCCATGTCATGCTAACAAATCATAAAATTATAATTTATTCAAACCTTAACCAAATTAATGGTTTGTAAGTAAATGTGTTCAAAAAAGACTCTTCAAACTGGCCCATGTACAAATTAGCAAAAGAGGGGCCCACCCCAGTGATCCATTTCGTTGCCTTTGATTTGTTAGTAGTTTTGGGTTTGTAAAGTTGCAAGAATTTTAGTAGAAGGTTTAGTATTTGCAGGTCGAGGATTCGAAAAATATCTGCATGGAAGACTTTAGGCCTTCGTCGTGTGGTATATATAAGGGAGTACTCCACATCTCACTACTAACACCTCATGAGTTTGCAACTCAGAATGTCACTACTGTAGCCTCGTCACGTGAGGGTCAAGTGCTGGCATTGACTCTCATGTGACGATGCTTCAGTTTTTATTTAGCAGCTTACAGCAATTAAGCCTTTTTTTATAAACATACATTTATTAGTATTTGCCGTTACACCTTGATTAGTGAAAAGAGGTTAGGTGTACAAAATAGCTCGTTGAGAATATCTTATCTTAGTAAATTCTTTTACCGATATATTAACGCCAAAAACTTAAACCTTGATTAAGGAAAGACAAAGTTACAGATGAAGCCGTAGCTGAAAACTGCAAGCTACTTTACCACTTACTACAGTACTACAGTTTGGGTTACGTTAATTTAATTTATGGACGATTCAAATACAACTAATTTTTCCAGCAACATTTCACCTAGGTAGCAAGTAGTACTATGGGGGAACAGTATTTTGGTGATGGGTTTATCTTATTTGTTTTTATATTTAGATTTGTTTTTTGCCACACAAAACTTTTTTGTACATTTCAAATAAAGTTATTATTATTATTATTTCCCTATAAATCTGTTGTTTCTCAATTGATTTTTTTAAATCGTCGTATCAAATTAAATATTATTGAAAACACCGTTTTGAAATGATAAGTTGGATCATGCTAATAATTCCTTTATAATGTGGTTTTATTTACATAAAAACTGTATTCGGTTTAAACTAAATCCCTTATGTAGCGTGAGAGGTAATAAAACTAGTTGGTGAAAATAACTCAATAGTGGCTACAGAAGCTCAATAAAGAGTAAACAAAGAACCTTTGGATCCATGTTTATTTGGTTTTCATACCACCCTTGAAATTCAGCTACTTAATTCAGCCTCGCCCAAAAGTTATTAACTATTGGTTTTTCTGAATTTAAAATTAGTTTAATTTGTATTAAATGTTTTATTAAACTTGTATACATGAAAACTAGTTAATGAACTATTAGTTTTAATGAAATAGGTAAATTTGCTCACCAACAACTACAAGAAGACAAAACAAAGTGCTCCAGTCCATCCCGACTTGCCATATCCACATGTATGAAGATCTATCAGATACGTAATCTACTTCTAGCAAGAAAGGCTTATCAGACAGCTTGTAGATAAAAGATATATGCTTTTGAAATGAGCAGAGATTTTGTTGTCATTGCTAATTCCTCTTGAGAATTTTCAGATAAAGTTGTTAGATTGTATATTTTTCGGAGACATCCTTGACTTTTATAAGTTTTTCCGTCCTAATCATCAAGTATGATTTCTTACAGTCTCAAACAAACTGGCTGCAGATTGAACTATTGTAAATGATTACAACAAGTTAGCGCTATTTGTTTGTAGTTAGGAAGTAGCAGCGCTATTTCAGAATTTACATACAAATTGTAAATTGAACCATTAAATTCTCACCTCTACTTTTGGTGCTAAAATAGTCAAAAACAAAAGATAAGTGTGTCTCATGTGATACGAAACGTGCCGTGGGTTGATACTATAAACATCTCGTAACGTGACGGCGAGTGCGGCGCGGTCTTATGCGAGCACTAACAAAGACAAAACACCGCGGGCACGAGTTTAATATTTGCTTCTCAGTTTTCTTTTCAGTGTATAAAACCGTTCTAAAATTGAATCAAGAGTCAAAACAGTGTGAACATAGCCAGCTACGTTTCTAGTGTTAGCGATTTGTTTTGTTTGAAAATGAAATATTCATGCCGTTTTTGTGGTAAGACCCAGACCTGGGACCATGAAATGTGCACCAATCCTGACCCTTAGAACACGTTTTGGGAATATTTTCAAAACTTTATATGCAAAGCCTCGGAACACTCTTGATCATATATCAGGCAAAGCTGAGGCTGAAGGTCGAATGAGAGGCTGTTTGCTCCACAAACAGCCTCGGAACACTCTTCATCATATATCAGGCAAAGCTCAGGCTGAGAATGAAAAGAGGCTGTTTGCTCCACGAACAGCCTCGGAACACTGTTGATCATATATCAGGCAAAGCTGAGGCTGAAGGCCGAAGAGAGGCGGTTGCTCCACGAACAGCCTCGGAACACTCTTTTGATCATATATCAGGCAAAGCTGAGGCTGAAGGTCGAAGAGCCTGGTTTCTCCACGAACAGCCCAGGAACACTTCTTGATCATATATCAGGCAAAGCTGAGGCTGAAGGTCGAAGAGAGGCTGTTTGCTCCACGAACAGCCTCGGAACACTCTGATCATATATCAGGCAAAGCTCAGGCTGAAGGCCGAGGAGAGGCTGTTTGCTCCACGAACAGCCTCGGAACACTGTTGATCATATATCAGGCAAAGCTGAGGCTGAAGGTCGAAGAGAGGCTGTTTGCTCCACGAACAGCCTCGGAACACTCTTGATCATATATCAGGCAAAGCTCAGGCTGAAGGCCGAGGAGAGGCTGTTTGCTTGCTCCACGAACAGCCTAGGAACACTCTTGATCATATATCAGGCAAAGCTGAGGCTGAAGGCCGAAGAGAGGCTGTTTGCTCCACGAACTTATGGGACAACACAGGCTAACATTGCTATCCAGGCTTCCAATTCTAATTCGGATTTCATAGTGGGAGATCAACAACCGACGTTTTCTGGCACTTAGTCGAAATGATAGTTATTAACTACTTACTATTATTGAGTATTTTCCAATCAACCGGCTCAAGGTACAACTTTGAGTTAAAGAGTTCCAAATTAAAAGCCCCCAAGCTTGGCATTTATGAAATAATGCTGAATATGTTATAATCTTGTGTAAGGAAATAATATTAAATTATTGATTTAAAATAAAACTATTATCTGTCCACAGAAAAATAATAAAATCTCAATGCACTTTCAATGGCAACCTAAAGTTCAAGTGTTTATTGATTAATCAAACCAATAACAAATTGACAGTGAATTTCCTTATCCTACTAAACTATTAACTCAAACTGCAAGATTAGCCTCAGATAACATTATGAAATATTTGACCCACATTCGCAGTTATTTTGAAAACATGGATAACTAATATTTTTATTGTCAGTTTCATCAATCCGGTCTTACCAAGTTGAAGAAATGTATTGGATATGAGGTAACACTGTCCACCATTTTAACTTACTCACTAAATGGCCAAGAATATATTGTAGTTCAGTCTTCAAGTTAAAATTTGACAAAATGCAATAATTATAAAGATTCTTCAACACTCTGTGAAATGTGCTATAATATAGTATACTTTTTGCCATTTGAAACTAAAATGGCGGTTACAACTCGAGTTCATGCACATAGCTTTACCCAAATAAATGTTCAAATCGGCGACGGTCGATTCTTAATTATGAATCTGTAAAAAACATGTGTGTGTTAGTTAGAAATTTCTGGAGCTCAGCACCCCAGCAGTTGGCAGTCCACACTGTAATGTTTGCTGATTACTGAACAGTGGGCTGCCTCAACTTTGTTGAATTTTCTGCCTCTGCTATTTGGCATCTGTGCGCTATCTACCTACCATAACATACATAGTCTTTGATGATACTTCATAATTTGAAGAACGTTTTGAAAACTGCATATTATGGTTTAGTTCAACCTTACATGTCTTCTGGTGTATGCTTTTGGGGAAATTGTCGAAAAACAAGGTAGTGAGAATTTTTATTTTACAAAAGTCGGCTATAAAAATAATTTTCCGTCTTGGTTTCAGAGATTCTTGTAGACAAGCATTTGAAACATTACAAATTTTAACTTTGCCTTCCATTTACATCTATTAGACTATAATATATTGCCTATCAAAATGTAATTTAGTTCAAGGTAGACAAATGCATTGCTACAATACTAGATTAGCTGATTCGTTTCGTACAAACCAACATAGATTAAGCTTTTATTCGCAGCTACCTTCCCAGGCGGGAGTAACATTAGGCCGGTTTTATGCATGGGCGTCACTGACGCGCGACGTCGCGCGACTAGGAGTCGCGTGACATTTCGGTCAGAGGGACGCGCGTCGGAAGTGTTTTCCGCCTTCGTTTTAACCCATTTCGACTCAGTTGCACAAGAGTAGGCTAAGTAGGGAGGATGGACCCGGTTTATGTATACTCTTTGTATAAGTTGGTGCAAAAACGCAGGAAGAAAAGGAGATGGGCCGTTCACCCCATTAACAAACTGCGTGCCAATCATGGAGTGTTTTTCACGCTGTATCAAGATCAGAGAGAAGATGATGACAAATTTTTCAACTACTTCCAAATGTTGCAACCCTCATTTGATGAACTCTCTACTGTGCTGAGAACGGCTGTAGATAAGGATACCACCTTGTTCAGCGGAGAAGCTTTTAGCATAGAAGAAATGCTAGCAATAACATTGAGGCAAGGTTCTAATTAAAGTTGATATCATGTTGCAATATAGCCCTTCAGATTTGGAAAAATAAATTGCCACTCATTAAAAGTGACATAGTTAAAATGATAAGGGCCATTTTTTCAAATCGTCAGTTCAGTGTTTTTATAACAATCAATTAAGATATTGGAGTGTATAGGTAGCAGAAAAATTCTGAAATTGTAGAAAATGCAAAATGTATATAAATTACGTGTAGGCTAGCAAATATCCAGTTATCTGTAGGATTGGAAAAATGGCTCTAAATATATTAGTAGGTATTAGGTATAGTACTAAAAAGACATAAGGATTAAAGAATTTCTATTTATAAATTACTAGACATTGAACAATTGCAATAAAGAACAAACGAATGGTTGAAAACATCATTAGTGGAAAAAAGACAACATTGAAAAAACAAACTTAAATTTGTAGTATTTACAAAACAGAACAATTATAGTTTAATTGGTTTAGTTATTTGTTGAGTTTGTTGTTTTTTTAACAGCTCTTATGTTTGTATGTATTAAGTTCGTCATAAGATTATCAAATGTACAGTATTATAATTACTTATTCTGTCCGAAAAACATCTTTTCCAAAAATAATTTATCATCCAATGAAGCTTAGAGACATGTACCTTTTAGGGTTTGATCATGATTTTTCATAGTACGAGTAAGTTAAACTTAAATTACTGCTTCTGAACACCCATAATCAACAGGCCGGTACAAGAAGCAGTAGAGGGAAAATTCGAATGCATGAGGATTGGAGTGAATGTAATATTGCATGTCTGAATGAGATTTCGATGGAGAGTGAATGTAAAATTTTAGGGAAATTAACTTGACAATATTGACGATTGCAATAACATGTATTTCTTCCTACGCAATAAATGATTTATTTATTTATTTACTTTAAACTAAAGGTTATTATTACGTGTTTGGAAAAAAAACATTTATATTTCATCACAACAAATCTTATTAATTGACTTACGCGAAATAAACATGATTACAACAAATTTCAACTTGAAACGGTCTATAGAACACCAGTAGTCCGCGCGACGTCGCAGTTGCATAAATACACCGATTGGAAACAATGTATTTAGAAATTTAGAGGTGACGCGCGGCAGTGGCGTCGCTCGAAGTCGTGAGGTACTGACGCGGGTTTCTCATACGTCGCGCGTCCCCTAACAGTGCATAAATGCGCCCATTTGAACCAATGGACCTAAGAACGAGCGACGAGGTGACGCCCATGCATAAAACCGGCCTTATTTAACAAACTCCCTTAGAGATTATAGTTTAAAAAATTATGAAAATTTCAAAGCATTTAAAATTGATTTAAAACACTTTCTAATTTAACGCCATTCAATTCTTTGATGTTATTGATGGCTGACCTGCTACTTAATGTCAAAAATAAATTTAATGTTAAGTTTCAATTTAATAGATATACAATTATTATGTTTAACGTATTTTGTTTGTTATACCTAAAAAATTTGTATTGTATGAATAAATAAATAAATAATATTGTATCTAGAGTTGAATATGCTTTCACATAATTACCAGTTAAATACTTTGAATACTTTATTGTGATTTGAGAGACCGACCACTTTCTAGATGATAAAATATATTTTCTACACAAATACCCATTCCACTAGTTTTCCACGAAATTTATTGAATGTTTTTCAAATTTCCCTTAAGTTTACACAAGTTAAAGGTTTAGGGTAATGTCAAAAAATATTTTTCAGATTTTTTTACTAGTACCTGTGGGTTTTTGGGTAAAAGTTTAAAGAAAGGATGTGGTGGCAACACTGAATATATCGTTGTTGTGCATTGCAATCATCAGTCATCTGATCTGCTCTCTGACCACAGAGGAAGCTCTGACTCGTAAACATCTCACTTTTTTCATTATTTTGATACACTTCTAACAATGTTTAAATTATCTTGTATGGATTTTTAATATACAGTACTTCTGTTAAAGTGTCTGTTGTAAAGCAAAAATACAATCAATAAAAATGGCTTTAGAGTCTTTTACTTATTTCGGATTGGATTTTAGCACTCAACAGGTGGGTTTGTTTCAAATGTAGCCTAGCCTGTCTTATTTTGGACTAGGCTAGTTTACTGATTTTATACCTGATTAATTTGCCATTTTACTAATAAGCAGTGTCCTTTGTATTGCCACTAGTGACTGATTAATATTTATATATGTAACAAATTAAAATAACTTAATTTTATGACAGCCTTTTATTGACGTACAGAGTGCAACCTCAGAATTTGGATCTCCAGACCGAGAATAATACTGATCTGGTAAAATTCAAATATAGTGACTTGTCTTCTAACTAGCATAAACTGATTTAGCACGATGAGGTGATGCCCCTATGAGAACCAAACGTTTTTTAAGGTGTGGAACATATTTAAAAGTTGTTTTAAAGTTGGGATCTAGTCGTTTAGTATTTAAAGTGGGTGACAGAGACTGTCGTCTGCCACAGAGTGCCGCGCGTCTTCCACTGGTAAAATAGTCTTTACTTTAAAGCTACTTTTAAATATGTTCAACATAAAAAATAAACAAACCTAACTTCACGATAATACCTTATTCACCTTTAAGGTAATTTGAAGTGGGTGACAAAGACTGCCGCGCGCACTGCGTCCGTGCGTCTTCCGCTTGTAAAATAGTTTCGACTTTAAAGGCACTTTTAAATGTGTTCCGTGCTTCAAAACCATTTTTTATTTGTATAGGGATCTTCTCCTCACTGGGCTAAATGAGTTTTAGCTCATGAAAAATCAAGTCACCACTATATTGGAATGATACCAATTTTCTTATCAGTCCATAATATAATAATTTTATGCATTTATTTGTCGTTTGGTAATATACATACGTAGACAATGTCAATTGTACATCAAATTAACTGCCATAGTCATATAAAATTGGCTGAAGTCACGGTGATGAAACTTTATTTGAGGGTTTAGCTCATTATGCAGTGTGTCTTCAGCTACATTTCATTTACATATAGAACCAAAGTAGGCTCTGAAAATGTTATCTTGGAGCAGTGAGGCACTGATTTAATCCTCCTCACTCTGACTGCACTCGCTACTTCCACAGACTTGACCCTATACACAGTTGCCCCGGCCATCAAAGTGGGCTCAGAAGTATGAGTAAGGCTCACATCAGCGCTAAGCCACAGGGTCTTGTAAGATGGATAAAGCTCAAGCCACCTATTTTAGTACATTCCTATCCAATGTTCAGCAAAAATTTGTTATTTTATGTTTAGCTTGAACCATGTAAAAGTTACTAAAACAAAAATTAATAGTTTGTATAAACATTAATAAATTGTACACTTTTTATTTGGAAGTATTGAACATTAAAATTTAATATTATTTTTCAGTAATATGGTACATGGTTTATGCTGGTGACCCTGTAATGCAAGAATTTGTATACCCAGTAAAACCCAGCATTTACAACCAGAATGTATCACCATTGTTTTATAACCTCAGCTAGCCACCAATCTGTTTGGGCTTAGTATTCTAACTGCAAATCAATAAGTTGCAATTTGACTGTAGCGGCATTGGCTGTTGACATGAAGAGGGGCTGAAGACTGGAGGTAGAACTAGATTACTTCTTACTACAGATGCGCCAGGGCAGCTGCTGTCTGTAGTGTCAAGTCTCCCACGGCCGCAGGGGCGAGGCAAAGTCACCATCCTGACCCAGCCAGGTAGTCGGTAGCAATTTTGACGTAGGCAAATTATTTTATTTGTTCCATGTAAACTAAAATAAATGATTTTTTTCTAGCTTAAAGGTGTCATTGTCAATGAAGATTTAGAAGTTCTCCATGAGACTAATGTCCAGTTTGATACTGCTCTACCAGAGTTCAGGTGTGTACTTTCTAACCAGCAAATGTCTCTGATGGAACTTTTCCTACAATATATTAAATGCACAGTTTTAAAGTAGTTTTAAATATTTGTTTGGTAAAGATACATTTTATCGGATAAAGAACAGTTACTGGTTAAATAATTTTATAGTTTTATTATTTATAGGTTTCCAACCTTTAAGTTAAAACAAATAAACTAAGGGTATCAGGAGTATCAGGTTTTCACACTAAAAAAATGCCATGTTAATAGTTAATGGACTTCCAAGGTTACCAAGGTTACGTCCAAGGTTGACCCCTTTCCCTGTAAGCAAAATTTCAGCAAAACCGCTCTCTTTGGTACGGTGCATTACCAGTCGTAGAACCACTCCTCTAAGTGTGGGGATTTAGCGCCTTCCTAAGGTCAAAAAGTGTGACTTGCCGCCTCACTGGATTTGATGAGCCATTTTCTCTTCAGTGATCCTCAGCAGGTCATTGTGGCCCCCGCGCCCGGAATAATTTCAATGACTAGCATTGCATCGTACCAGAGCGCGTCTGGGTGGGATTCAAACCCACACTGTGACAGACAGGGGCCAACTGTCCGTTACTATAACCACTAAACCAACGGGCTGTTTGGTGTGCTCTCAAACTCACACGTGAGCTGGTGTCCGGGGATAGGGAGTGGTAGTTTCGGTGTTCTCTGCTAGGTGCTGTTAGTGTAGTGTAGTCCCTACACATCAGAGACTGTTTCAACCACAACCTATACTGGACATCCAAGCTTTCAAAGGGAAATAGCGTTTATTGACCTATACTCAACACGTGACCTCATAGGGTTAATTGAAAGGTTATTCAAGTTTTTAATGACTTGTTACATTGAATGACATAATAATTATGTAGTCCTTTCTACTTTATGAATCTTATTAAACTTACAGGTATACTCAAAACAACTAGCATTCAATTTATTCATGATTAGCCTTCAGGATTTGGTGTTGAGTAGAGTTTCAAGGCTGTATATGCCAAGTCCAGTAGCCCTATTCTGCCACCAAGTTAAGCTAAAAGTGTTCCGCTGTTTACTTGCTTGTTAAGTAAAAAGTGTTAGCTCAACAGTTAACATGGATTAACTATATCTACAGAATTCATGTGATGTTTGACCTCAAACGCAATGTTTGTAAGATGTATCTTACTTTAGCCAAATCAAAGTTGCACTAGCTAAAACATTTTGATTTATATATTTTTTAACTAAATCTTGGTTAGTGGTATGTTGGCTCTTATTCCAAATTTCAAATCAATCCATTACGCAACAATTATGACTTCAAATATATATATATTTTTTTTGTTAGGTCAATGCTATGTGATAATCTTATCAGTATTGACGCCAATTTCAAATGACTCGAGATAACATACTTGTGTTCTTGTTTGATAACTAATTTAAGTAACTCAAAAATAGGAGGAATAATGATTAAATATTTAGTCTTATTTGAATGTAACTATTAAAAAATAAAAAATAATTTGGTGCAAGTTAAGATAAATATTTGATTTTGATACAAGATTTTCAAATAAAATCAATGTTCAAAGGCATGAAATTTAAACCAGGCCAATACTTAGGTCAGCGCTAAAGTGTTGCTGGCAAGAGTGAAGTGAATTCCCTTTGCAATTAGTCTCCTAACTCCCTAATTGTAACTTCAATTTGCTATGTTCATGTACCAGCTTTGCAACCTTTGTTATTGCGAGCATTACAAACAAGGCTTTACGCTCATAGCATCGCTTTTTGTCTTATCATCACAGGCGTTACAAGGCTGTTTGCTACGCTCACAGTCTTGTTTCGTCCTGAGATTTATGAGGTCTTTTACTGCAAGTTTTAATACATTTCAAGATGGGAAAGCTCATTTTAAATTTGACTATTTATTTTGCTATTACAGTGAACAATTACTTTTATGGCTGCCTCTCAAAAATTATTGAAGGGATTTACATAGTTTTTGGGGTTTCGCTTATGCATCTTTAACTTTTTTGGCATTCTGTATTATTCCTCATTTAACAAGACTAAAACATGTAAAAAGTCAATAGAAAAACTGTGTAGGTTAAATAGCAAATAATGGCTGATTTTGAAATTTGCTCAAATTTAGTATGTTGCTTATGTTCTTTCAATCTAGTGGACACCAATCTTTTTGTTTGTCTAACATACACCGACCCACAACTGCACGGCACTTTATAAACTCCAGCGCTCGAAAGAGAAATTGTGGCATTTTTGTTTATGTCGGGGACTGAAAGGTGAACTTGTCCAAAAAGTTATTAAATATTGGTTTTTGAATTTCTAAATTAGCTTATTTTGTTAAATTGTTTATTATTTATTAGTTTACATTGGTAAACATAACATGCAGGTAAGTGTAAAAAAAGTGTATTCTCAAAACAAATGAAATCTGAAAGCGTTAAAACTTTAAAATCTCACATTTTTAACTGTAACTATGATTTTTTTATAACTTCTATAAGCTCTGACAACAATAAAAAGTATTGTTATTAGCATTATGGTAACAACACTGGATCAAATTGAAGTCAGGTTCACAGTAAATTAACCATTCGTCCCAATTCAAAAACTATCCAATTGCGTGGTCCTATTGGGCACAATCGCGTATTATTATTAACTGACTTTACAATAATAAACACAATTAATTTGAGACTACACTTGTTCCATTGCCACCTACTATAGCTATGATATAAGTGCACTTAACAGCATGGCACTGTAGCTGGAAAATACCTTCAGGCAGCCTATACTTGTCACTCAAAACCAAACTCTTGAACTGGCTACCACACCATCTATATCACCTCCACAAATTAACTTAAACTGAATTTGTAACATGTTGTATCTACTGTACATATAATTAACTAAGTGTGCTATGTAGGACCCACAATGGAGTGGTTAGACAGGACAAGAAGGTTGTGACAGCACCAGTGTTGATGTGGGTGAAAGCCTTAGACTTGTTGTTGGACAAGTTGAGAGTGTGGAGCTGACTTCTCCCAGGTTGCAGCTATCTCTGGCACAGCACAGGTAACGCCTTATAGTTCACATTACAGTATCTTTCAAACCAACTACAGTGACTGTGAAATTCTGCTAATTCTAACTAATAGGGACTAACCTAGTATGTATTAATGAAATGTCCCGATAAAGCGGATTTTCGGGACATCTTGCAAAAACCAGGTTTTGAAGGCTACCGCACAAGTGAGATAATGGATAGGTACAAAAGTTGTAGATTTGTGTTTAGCATAACGAGATCTTTTCAACAAAATGTCAGTTTATATGGTTTTGAGTAAGACAAAATATTGTTCCAGGTATGATTTTTGACACACTCATCAAAGCCCTAAAAATGGTTTATTTTGAAAAATATTTTATAAATAATTTTTGAACAGAATAAGATATTGGGACGGAAGTGTTCAACATAGTTTTGTTGATGTGAATTAATAATTTTAAGGATATCTAACACCTTGATTAGGAAGAATTAGCGGTGAAAACTACTGAATTCTGAACCTAACAAGCAGTCTAACTTTACAGATGTAAAGATGATGCCATGGTATTTCTCTATGAAATTATAAATACAAACATATGTATACCGTATTAATATGAAGACTGTCAGCGAGCCGGAGGTTGGTAGACATTTTGATGTGCAATATAGCCGAGGGCTCGAACAAACCAGCCTTCTCTGGGACCTTGGACCTGTTGGCCGGTGAGCTCGTCACTGCCTGGCAGAGGTGGTGGAAGGTTTCATTGACTAACAAAAATAAACCATCGGTCCCATTCCAAACTACAAAAAATATTAACCATTTGCGCTCTAATTTTAATTTTAAATTTTTGTAAAAAGCCTCCCGTATGTATTTCCCCAGTCCCCTGCAAGCAAAGTTTCAGCAAAACCGCTCTCTGGTACGGTGCATTACCAGTCATTGAACCACCTCTAAGCTGGGATTTAGTGCCTCCCTAAGCTCAAAATGTGCCACTCACCGCCTCACTGGATTTGATGAGCCATTTTCTTCAGTGATCCTCAGCGGTCATTGTGGCCCCCGCACCGAATGATCCAATGATTAGCATTGCACGCATTTCAGAGCGCACCCGGTGGGATTCAACCCACGCTGTGACAGACAGGGGCCAACTGTTCGTCACTATGACCACTGCCACCGGGGTTGTTTGTCGTTGGTGTCAAACTCGCGACGGAGTTGGCGCCGGGGAGAGGGAGTGGTAGTTTCGTGTTCTCTGCTAGGTGCCGTTAGTGTAGCGTAGTCCTTGCCTATCGCTTGCGCCATATGCAATAAACGATATGTCGGACTAGACTATTTTTCTGTTCCGCTCCGATGTCGGACTCAGTTCGCCATTGGAGCGCAAAAGGTTAATTTTCTGACAAACCCTGTTTAGATTAGGCAGATTTTTGCATAACCTGGGTTTGGATTAACAGGACTCTTCTTGCATAGCAGTACGGTGTATTGAGTCGCCAAGCAAGACCTTCAAATGCTTGCAGTGATGAACTCTGAGTTTGCAATAAAACCAAAAAGTTCTGTGTAAATCCTTTTTGAGAAACAGTTACATTTTACTTATGTTTCTTATGTAAACAATGTGTAACAATTTCACACACAATGTTTTGTGATTTTTACACCAACACTCACATTTTAGTTTAGGAAGAAGATTTTAGACAAGTCAAATAAGTCTTAGTTTTTTCTAAGATATGGAAACATATTTTATTATAAACACAGAGTAAATTAAACCAGAAGTAACAGTTGCCTGTCTCAAACTTCCTCCCAGTAGTTAAAAATGTCTTACTAATGTGTAGAAGTCCCTTAATATGTGTAAGTATCTGCAGTAAAAGTATAAACCAAAACTTAAAGTGGATTATACAAATTTATTCAACTCATAGTGAATGAATGCTCGTGGCCACGCTTTCCACATCACATTGTGTTGCTGTGCTGCCTTTATCTTCCTTGAATTTTTGCTAGTCTTTCTTTACACTTGGCTCACTTTGTTCCCCTTTCTATACATTTTGATTACTAAGTTCTATTTTCTGGCTTTATATTCTTTTGCCATACTTGTCTCTTAGCACACAGTATATAAGGAAGAGAGCATCTTTTTAACCACTTAATTCTTGAAAGCTTCATTTGCAGCAACATGGAACTGTGTACTGGCAAACAGGGGCAGAAGAAGTACTGAAGTCACTTGACCCAGACAACTTCCTGCACACTCAGTTAGCATCAGCTTTCTCTGTGGCAAACTCACCAGTGTGGATGGACTCCAGCACCACAGAACAGTGCAGACAATTGGAGAATGCAGTGGGTGGACCAGAGGTAACCTACCTATTATACTTTTAATAACAGGGTATGCTGAGTAAACTTAGTTCTTAACTAGCTTTAGGGAAATCAGTTCAAGTGATATTAGAAATAAATTAATTAGACAGTGTCTGTAATATTTCTGTATATCGTTTTGTTTTCTGCCTGTTTTTTGAGTTGAAAATAAAAGAGAGTACTTAATTTTCTTAAACAATTATGTTCAAGTACAGTGGAAAGAAGGGAGAAGAAAAATAATCCTAACTCAAAACTATGTTGAATTCAAGCCAAGAATTATAATAACAGTCATGGATGAAACACTAGACTAAAGTGTCTGCTTAGACTAGACAATTTGTTAAAAAAATTGGCTTAAAAATTACATTTTAATAATTTAGCAAACATCTCACACTGTAAAATGTTTTAGTTGATAATGCAGGTTTAACTGACATTGACACTTATCAACCTGTATAATTATGTTTTCAGAAACTAGCAGAAATTACTGGTTCTGTAGGGTACGAAAGATTTTCTGGTGCACAAATTATGAAAATGTCTACAACCAAACCTTCTACGTATACTAATACAGAGGTATTTAAACCCCCTTTAGTATTTAAATTAAATTTAATTTTTGTTTTTTGTTCTTATTTCCCACATTTGTTTGGATTTTGTTTTTGTACTTCATAGGATCTATGTCAACTATATTTGTGCCCATCAACTGTGGTGATATATTTAATAGTATTTATTTCTGTATTAAAATTATGGGTGGTAGACAGGGATGTTTTAGTAGTAATTTAATACATTGAAGGTTTCAGTTATTATTTTGTATCATATTTTCTTAATCTTATTTCTAGCTGAACGAATACCTGAACTGAAATTTCAACATAAAAATTGTTAGAAAATAGGATAAACACTCCTAAAGCTGGATCTTATTGACAGCTGACATACTATTCAAGAGCTATACACAATCTCATTGTTTTTAAATGTCTAGAGTCAAATGCATGTATGCAGGTCTGTCCAAAAGTTCGCTACTAGTTCAATATAGCGCCTTGAGGTACGAGAGCTCCGCCCACTACATCACGTGACTACTAGACATCCAATAAAGCGTCAGTGTTAGTTTGACAGTCGAG
This sequence comes from Matsumurasca onukii, assembly GCA_018831715.1. Classification (NCBI taxonomy): domain Eukaryota; kingdom Metazoa; phylum Arthropoda; class Insecta; order Hemiptera; family Cicadellidae; genus Matsumurasca; species Matsumurasca onukii. Next base: position 5,112,092 of record CM032061.1, read on the forward strand.
TTGTGCCTATCAAGCTGTCAGTGTCAGTTTATATTTTACTTGTTTTTTCTGTCCAACGAAAAATGGAGATTGATTTTTATCAAAACAACGCATCAAACGTCAAGTTGATCCAGTGATGCCCTCGCATCACCATTTTGCATTTTGGAAAAAGGAAAAAGTCACAGGGGGCAATATCTGGCAAGTAGAGTGGGTGGTCGAGTTGATAGAATTTTGCCGAAAATTCACGAACGATCAAAGCAGAATGTGCAGGGACGTTGTCATGGTGAAGGATCCATGCATCGCTATGACACAACATCATCAGCCTCACACGACGACGCATTCGCCTAAGGACGTAAATTAAGTTCGTCTGCAATAATTCTAACAGTTTCCCGACGATCATCAGACAGCAGGGCTCGCACACGATCATTGTTTTCATCTAAACATGAGGCTGAAGGTCATCTCTGCCTTGCTCATCTTAAGCGTCTTAGCAGCCATCTTTGAAACGCTCAATCCACTTGAAAATGGACTTTTCTTTAAGGCATTATTCCCTAAACAGCCCTCAACATATCTGTAATTTTTATGAGAGCTTTTCTCGCTAAAAACTTGATGTTGATTCGTTCAGTAATTTCATCAATGTTGATTTTTCACGAACAACAACAAAACAAGAAAATATAAACTGACACTGACAGCTTGAGCACAGGACTGTCAAACGAGCACTGACGCTTCATTGATGTCTAGTCACGATGTAGTGAGCTGGAGCTCTACGCCAAGGTCACTATATTGAGCCAGTTCGAAACTTATTGGACAGACCTCAGATATTTTATCGGACTGTTTTGAGAGTGGTGTGAGTTACACATGTGATCATTCGATCATTGAGGCTAGTTTTCCTGTTTTTAAATAACTAAGTACATATTTTAATCTTGATGTATGTTTTTGCAATGTACATGTTCTATATAATTATTGTATTAGACATATTTAAAGAACATATTGTAAAAGTAATTAATGTGTAGTCAATACATTACTTTTTAGTTTGTTGTCAGTTTTACAATAAAAATGGTTTCTTTGACATTTAAAAAAAAATCAAACAAATATAACATTCAAAACCCCTAATACCACTGGTAAGACACAAATAGAAATAAAGCTTTACTAATTGGTATGTATCCAAACAATAATTTAGTTGTCCAGAAACTCGTGAATTTATAAAAATTTTGAAGTAAGTACTTTTAATATTGGTTTTAAACTGTTTTGAATTTTTATCTTAAATGTTAGTGGGTAATTTATTATACACATTAAGATATTATAAAGTTCATAATATCTATATTGTTATTGCTTATTTGTTCCAGAGGATATCTTTGATCAGCAGTTTTGCCTGTTCATTATTCCTGGGAAAATATGCTCCCATAGATTTTTCTGATGGGAGTGGAATGAATATATTGGACATTCATGAGAAGAAATGGTCTAATGCTTGCCTAGCGGTTGGTTGTTTAGTAACAGATTTATATTTTTAGCAAATTTCAATAAGAAATAGAGTTGTTTATTTCTATCTCCGAAGAGAACCACATGTCATAGAAAACATTGGTGAGACCACAAGCCCAGAGCCACACCCGGAACCTTACATAAACGATAGTATAATTAGAAACAAAGAAGCTGCGCATCAACTTTTACTCAAAACAAGACAGCCAGATGGTCTAAATAAATCATTATTTGAGATGCCGACCACTCTCATGAGGGTATTTAAGGCAAATATGTGGTGAAGGATGAGTGGTAGTAATGAGTTATGAGGTGTAGTCTTGTTACAAACTAAGGCTGACACTTCTTTAGAATGGGTCATTAATTAATAGGCCAATGACCAATGAAAATACAAGGACCTAAGGCTTAACATTATTTCCGAACCACGCAGGTGATGGTCTGATATGTCTAAACAATGGTGGGAGTTGATGGGGGTATCATCAGATGATCACTGAGACTATCTGGGCCGCTTTAGACCTATATCATCCTCAAAACCTGACCTCCATGAAGCTAGATTACAGGACCATGCCACGAGTCCCAGTAAATATAAGATAAACAGAAGAAAATCATCTGTTTATGTTTACGTTCTTCCATAATAATTTTGTGTTTTTTGTATCTATGATTAAGCAAATAAAATGTGAAACATAAGCTATATTTTGTAGATTTGTTTTGTTAATCTGTTATAATATGAAAATATATATATTTAAGGATCGCATCTTTTGCCAGATTTTCAAGGAGTTTGATAAAAATGTTCTTATTGTGAATTTCTAGGTTAAGTTGGATAAGTAACCTTCAAAATCGATTCACTGTAAGTGATCTCTTGGGGGCTACCAGGGTAAATTATACCCTGTAATAGAAAATTTAACCATTTCCAACCAAGGATTAACCATTTCAGTTAACTACTATTTAAAAATGAAGATTATTTGAATTGAATTTTACGGCAACGCTTGTGACTACATGAACATTTTAAAATCAGAAATCTTTATTACAAAATCATTAAGATTTGAATTGGCATCACCATTTGAGACTTACAACTAAGGATAGCTACCACCCATGGTGAGGCACCCGGAGTTCAGTTCGATCGACCCCAACCAGCGATACAACAGCTACAGTTACAAAGCTAACAAATCACCACAGAAAAATAATAAAATAAAAATGAAAATTCTTTGGGAAATTATCCTTGAGAATCCTACATCCTCATGCTGTTTCTAACCACGACCTGGTACTTTTGTAATTTATAGTTCTGTGTTGTTGTCGTGCAGGTAGTTTGACTTTTTATAAAGAGAGCGTAGTAAAGAAGTTGTTTACTCGCTATTTCCTGATATTATGGCAATATTGTCATTGTTAGCATACATAAAAAAGAGCTGCATGGACTGATAATGAATTGCAAGATATAATAATACACTATAGTGACATTTTATATGAGGGAAGTGGTGTACTTGATACTTGTCTGTGCTTTAATTACATATTAGTACAGTTTGGTTGGTCTTTTATGTAAATAACCGTGGTTTGTGTGTTGCAGTGTTGTGGCCTGGATCTATGTACCAAGCTAGGGGAGGCTGTGCCCAGCCACTCTGTGGTGGGAGAAGTCAGTCCTTACTGGGTGGAGAGACATGGGTTCAACCCCAACTGTAAAGTTGTAGCATTTACTGGGGACAATCCTGCTTCTCTTGTAGGTAAGTAGATAGAAATTGCTATAGAAAACTAACATGTAAGACTTTTGGGAAGGACATTGTAGAGAGCACCGGCCTTAAATATGTACAGTAATTATTCCTTCCTCCCAACTTCCAACCACAGTTTAGTTTATAAGAGTGCAAACAGTTCAGCCACACAGTTTTATAAGAGTGCAAACAGTTCCAGCCACAGTTTAGTGTTTATAAGAGTGCAAACAGTTCCAGCCACAGTTTAGTGTTTATAAGAGTGCAAACAGTTCCAGCCACAGTTTAGTGCTTATAAGAGTGCAAACAGTTCCAGCCACAGTTTAGTGTTTATAAGAGTGCAAACAGTTCCAGCCACAGTTATAAGAGTAACAGTTCCAGCCACAGTTTAGTGCTTTATAAGAGTGCAAACAGTTCCAGCCACAGTTTAGTGTTTATAAGAGTAAACAGTTCCAGCCACAGTTTAGTGTTTATAAGAGTGCAAACAGTTCCAGCCACAGTTTAGTGCTTATAAGAGTGCAAACAGTTCCAGCCACAGTTTAGTGCTTATAAGAGTGCAAACAGTTCCAGCCACAGCGTTTAGTGTTTATAAGAGTGCGCAACAGTTCCAGCTTTCAACAGTTTAGTGCTTATAAGAGTGCAAACAGTTCCAGCCACAGTTTAGTGCTTATAAGAGTGTAAACAGTTCCAGCCACAGCTAGTGTTTTATAAGAGTGCAAACAGTTCCAGCACAGTTTAGTGTTTATAAGAGTGCAAACAGTTCCAGCCACAGTTTAGTGTTTATAAGAGTGCAAACAGTTCCAGCCACAGTTTAGTGCTTATAGTGCAAACAGTTCCAGCCACAGTTTTTAGTGCTTATAAGAGTGCAAACAGTTCCAGCCACACAGTTTAGTAGTGCTTATAAGAGTGCAAACAGTTCCAGCCACAGTTTAGTTATAAGAGTGCAAACAGTTCCAGCCACAGTTTAGTGCTTATAAGAGTGCAAACAGTTCCAGCACAGTTTAGTGCTTATAAGAGTGCAAACAGTTCCAGCCACAGTTTAGTGCTTTATAAGAGTGCAAACAGTTCCAGCCACAGTTTAGTGCTTATAAGAGTGCAAACAGTTCCAGCCACAGTTTAGTGCTTTATAAGAGTGCAAACAGTTCCAGCCACAGTTTAGTGTTTATAAGAGTGCAAACAGTTCCAGCCACAGTTTAGTGCTTATAAGAGTGCAAACAGTTCCAGCCACAGTGTTTATAAGAGTGCAAACAGTTCCAGCCACAGTTTAGTGCTTATAAGAGTGCAAACAGTTCCAGCCACAGTTTAGTACTTATAAGAGTGCAAACAGTTCCAGCCACAGTTTAGTGTTTATAAGAGTGCAAACAGTTCCAGCCACAGTTTAGTGTTTATAAGAGTGCAAACAGTTCCAGCCACAGTTTAGTGCTTATAAGAGTGCAAACAGTTCCAGCCACAGTTTAGTGCTTATAGCAAACAGTTCCAAACCAGCCACAGTTTTCTTATAAGGTAAACAGTTCCAGCCACAGTTTGTGCATAAGAGTGCAAACAGTTCCAGCCACAGTTTAGTGCTTTATAGTGCAAACAGTTCCAGCCACAGTTTTGTTTATAAGAGTGCAAACAGTTCCAGCCACAGTTTAGTGTTTATAAGAGTGCAAACAGTTCCAGCCACAGTTTAGTGCTTATAAGAGTAAACAGTTCCAGGCACAGTTTGCTTATAAGAGTGCAAACAGTTCCAGCCACAGTTTAGTGCTTTATATAAACAGTTCCAGCCACTTATAAATGCTAATAACTCCATTATTAGTCAATAGATTTTAACAAACAGCATTAATAAGATTTTATTATAAATTGGCTTACAGGTTAGTTTTTAAAGATGTTAAAAGTCTCACTTTGTTATTTTGAGTAGTGAAAACCCTATTGTTTGAATTTAAAGACGTATACAAAACATGTCGAGTTCATAGGTTTAACTGTTTTTCCAAGAATTAATTAAACCTGAAAAAGTTAAACGGTAAATAAAAGTGATTTGGGGGTTATAAATGTACAGTACTACAACTTGTTTTCACCCCACTAACAATACGTAAATATTCTCATAGAGTTCAGAAACACCCTGTAAATGAACAGACCCTTATTTGTGTATTCATCAGTTACGGCTGTGATTTCAGGGATGCAGCTTAGACAAGGAGACATTGCAATTAGTTTAGGAACCTCAGACACTTTGTTTTTGAGTTTATCAAAACCACAAACCTTATCTGAGGGGCACATTTTGGTGAACCCGGTTGACCCAGACTCATACATGGCACTTCTATGGTAAGCTGCTTTATGATGCTATTCATCTAACTGCCATTCAACTACCACATACTTTCTGTTAATTGTTTTGGATACAGATTTGTGTAACTTGTAAATGTAAAGGAAAACAATGGTAAAACTTTGAATTTTGAGAGAAGGTGTCTACAAGAGTCCAAATGGAGTGAGTGATTCATTATTCGTATTGCTTGTTTTCAAGTGTTGAATATAGTTTGAGAATCCTAAAATGTCACTTCATAGTAAACAAATGACACAGTCAGTCTTCAACGACAAAAGAGGTTATTCAGGTTTAGGAGGGAGAAGCAAGACACTACCGTAGTTATCTCAAGTCTTAATGTTTCGCTTCATTTAAGTAGCTTTTTGTCTATGGCTTACTTAAAAATTAATTAAAACATTTTTGTTTTGTTTTAGCTTCAAAAATGGATCTCTCACAAGAGAAAGGGTACGGAATGATGTTGCCAATGGAAGTTGGGATGAATTTAATGTTTTGTTAAATTGTAATCCCAGGGGAAACTTTGGAAATTTTGGTGAGGGTTTTAGTCAAACTCAAAGTTAAAGAAAACTACTATTCTTCATTATTTTATAATTCAAGTAAGACTTAATTTTTACCTTAATAATCGTAACTCAGTTTAATTTTGTCACTGATGTTCGTAATCATATATTGAAATTAGGGATAGATCGGTTCCGGTTCTCACTATTAATAGTTCCAACGTTCTACCGAACTGATAACCAACAGACCGACACAGTAGCAATTAGTTTGATATTTCAGGTGCATGATCGTTCATACTAATTAAAAATACACCAAAAAGTCCTGTAAATTCCTTTGCTGATACACAAAAACATGGGCGGGTATTGAACCTCATCAATTCCAGTAAAATAAACCGTTATTCGTGCGCTCTGTAAGCATATTGCGTCTTAATTGCCTTATTGAGCAAATAGACTCGTTTCGGATGCAATTTTTCCTGGCTGTCGATTATTTTTGATTATCGTCAATGCCATCTATTACTGTGCAGTAAACGTAACAATAGCATAGTTCGAGAGTTTTGACTCTCAATTTATCGGAAACATGAGTTGATCACGGTGCGCGTTCTATGCGCAGATGTGTTGTCTGTCACTGTCAGACAAGCAATATGGCCCCATCGCATCGACAGTCGCATTGTTACAAAATCATCAAATAAAATGTAGTTTGTTGAGATTTTCAATTCAATTGTAAAAATTAACCGATTTTGGGCTACAACAAAGACAATAATTATGCTCCCTTATCAGTAGGTTCAGAATCAAACCTCACAAACCAAATGCAAGCTTTGAATCAAAACGTAAGCATAGCCTGTTGATTTTAATTATTCAAATGGAGTTTTCATTCAGCTAAAATAAATATTATGTATATTGTAATGCCATATCAAATGTATTTACCGTATATATCTCGTTTTATTATAGCCCAAAATACCCAAATTAGAACTCTGTGATAATCAGTTCAAGCTAGGGTAGTAGAAAACATGGTTTTTTCAATATGTAACTGAAACTTATCGTGATAGGGTGGAATAAGGAATAGTTATCAATTATTTAAATAACTATTATGATTTCATATTATAACTTTAATATTAAAAATACGTTAGTTTAATATTACTGGTAGGCCTAGGTTATTTAACTTTTAATTTGACTTGTAACTTATTGGGCTATGTTGCTGTAGCATGGCCTAGCTTGCTGCAGCTTAAAAATTCTGAACATATTATGGATAACTGAATTATTTGGCTTGGCTTATACCCGTATATATAGATGGGTTAAGCTATGACAAAAAACGTTGTTTAATCAGTGGTCGTTATAAATAAAAATGTTGGACCTCAAAGTTGCACACGTGACTTTGGCAATCATTTGGTTTTATTTAGCAATCGATGACCAAAAAAGCTGGAGAACCATAACAGCAAAATATTTGGAACCTACTCATCCCTAATTGATATAATTTGTTTTTATTAGTTTCATACCAGATTGCTTTTCAATGTTGAAATTTACCTTTCCCATGTAAACCTAATGTAGAGACATTACCACACACTTTCCATTTGTCAAACTACAACTACATTCCCTTTTATTCCTAACAGAATCCGGGGGTAACATTCAAGCTAGTTGAGCCCTATGGTTAAATTCTTATTGCCTAGTATTTGTCCTATACTTTATAATATTTGAATTTTCAGGTCTCTATTATGATGCACAGGAAATAATTCCATTTGTGCAAGGAGACTTTAGATGGGACAAAGCAAACAATCCTGTTTCTAAATTCAACAGTGAGACTGAAGTCAGAGCTCTTCTTGAAGGACAATTCATTGCTAAAAGAGCCCATGCTGAAGACATGGGCTTTATTATAGGTGAGATTTAATTAATTAATTATTATTATTATTTATTAATTATTAATGGTATTGACATAAAGGTCCAAACCATGCAAAGTACAGCAACACTGTATTGACAAGTTTTTCTTTGTACCCAAACTAGATTTGTTAAGCATGTTTTAGTTTAATTTGTGTCTTGATTATTATTGTTTACTTTTATTGCTTTTTGTTGATGTACTTTCTGTACATCTTACCATCTTTTCTCAAGTCTGTATTTTGTCTTTCCTTATCTAAGTACTACTGTCAGACTTATAGAAACATTGTTTCCCGTATATTCGGTTCTACTCAATCTGTTTTTTTTTTTTACAGTAGAGTTATTTAAGTATGTTTGTGTTGCTTGCTTGCGTGGCAAAAATTTAGAGAGAGATAGATAGATTATTACTTATTATTCCAATCTTAAAATCTAACATAGTGTCAAATATTTAAAAAGTAACAAACAACTATAGTAGGCGTCTGTCCTTGCTTAATTTGCAAAGTTCCTTCACATTTTATAGTTTGCCTGGTTTCTCACACATGTGATTACAGGCTGTACGGTCCGGCCATCGTCCCGTACAGTAGGTTCAGTGTTACACAGATATTCACCCCAGTAATGCGCCGCGATCTAAATGATTACTTTGTATCAGATATTTGTCCTTGCGAGTGTCTGATAAATACGGACTGGCAGGTACTGATTACAAAGTATGTGATACAGAAATCCCGTCTCAGCTCTACTGCAGGTGACCCCAGAGGAGGAAATTACAGATGTGGCTGTGGAACAGTGAGTAATAGACAGTGACAATGTATCTCTCAGTGGCCACCTAACGCATTTCTAAGGAGGAAGACAACTCTGGATGATGAAATTTGTGAGGAAGAAGCAAGCACCTATGCCACAAAGGAGTGATGGTATATTTGCTCCCAGGCATCTACAAACATAGGACCTTCAGGTTGAATACAAGGCATTGTATTATGGTTGAAAATTAATCATACAACATCATGGGTGTGTAATGGTAATACTGTGTGTTCAAGACTTGTGTAAACATTAAATTGTAGGATTGTAAACTGTTACTTTAATCACTGAGCATTTACGTTCAAACAAATTGCAAACAATCCCAATAAAAGTTTTCAATGGTGAAAAATACTTTTGCAGATAATGAAACAAGGATACTAGCAACTGGGGGAGGATCAAATAATAAACATGTACTTCAGGTACTAGCCGACTGCTTCAACTCCAACGTATACACCCTGGTAAGTTGAACAGTGTTGTAGCTAGCTAGTAGCTTGCTTATAATCTTTCATTGAAGAAACTGTCTGTCAACAAGTTCTTTTTATGATAATTATATATGAACGCAAGAAAAGAAATTAGGACCATTTCTAAATTTTCTTCTTGAAAGGAGCTAGCCCTAGTCTTGCTATATCAGGTTTAAAAACATTGGAAAATTAACAAGTAAAAATTATTTACACAATAAAACTCTATACCTGAAAACACAACAAAATTAAATAAAGTTAATTTTTAATCTTTATAACTTTAAATTTTATTTGAATTAACTAAATTTATGTAGTCCTGATGTATTTGAAGTCAAAATGCCTTACAAGCAAACAAGTGCCATGGCCCATTGTTGCTTATTAATACTTGAATACTTATGTCAATGACTGAATAAGAATAATGAATTGACGCTTCCTAGTTTGTTATTTATCCCTATTCTTCAATTTAAATTTAACACTTTTTTCTTTTGACAAAGGCCCTAGAAGGGCTGAAAATTTGCCAGTCTGTGTTCTCCTATGTGTTTCTATTTTATCCAGGTGAACCTGTTCTCCTTTCTATTCCTTTTTCAAAATTCAAAATTTGCCTATTAACGGTAATGCACCATTTACATATTTAATATTGACAATATAACAATACAATAACTTACAAACAAAACTTGGAAATATAAATACATACTCGATGCATAAATAGAAAGATATATAAATAAATAATGTAACTAGATCTTAATTTGTATAAATGCTAAATAGCTAATTCATTACTAAAACAGATAGAAGGTGACTAAAGTCAACAACTGCCTCTGACCAAGAAGAATTCTCAACCAGCGGTTCCTTGGCCAGAATGGCTGAAGTGGAGGGTTTTAGTGTGTTTTAATATTTTTTTACACACGGTGAGCTCAATGAAAACCAGAGCCCTTATGGTGCAAAGCATTTCCCCCTCAGGAAAAAAATAAAAATTCATTACTAAAGAAATTTGAAGACAAAAAAGTTTGGACCGAACCGGGATTTGAACCGGGTCTCTCGATTGCCAGGCGATTATGCTCACCACTTCAATTTAACTAATATATATGCATGTAGGCTATTGGGTAGTTAACAGTGGTATAAATAAAAGCCTAAATTTACAGAGCATTCATAGTTACCTAGTCAGTTAAAACTTCAGGTCATTGCTGTGCCATTGTTAGACATTTCAGGTCTCTTGTAAGAAACCTGTTTATTGTAAATAGCTTTATTTGATCTATAAAGCACTGTTTTCATTCATTCAGTTAAAACTGTAACCTCAATGAATTTTCCAGGAAGGAGCAAACTCTGCAGTTCTGGGAGCTGCTTACCAGGCTAAACATGGGTTGTTGCGGAGTAAGGACCATGTCGTCTCCTTCTCCGAGATCACCAAGTGTGTTCCACCGCCAACACTTGCTTGTAAGCCTTACGCCGATGCTGGACAGGCAAGTACTCTATCTGCTTTTACTACTAAAGTGAAATATTTACTTCACCTGCCCAGTCAGCCTCAATCAATATGGCTCCTTTTCTTACTTGGTGAAGGTTGTTAATTACCTTGTCATACAGTATTAGTTTGATTCCGTTCCATGGTATTTTCTTTCTGTAATACTAGGTAGAAATAGTTAAATAGTTTATAAGAACTAATATTTAGGACCGTTTTTATAATTTCCTGCTAACCAGCTGGTTAACTAACCACCGGTTAAGTTGTTTAGAGTCTGCAATGTTTACATTTTCACGCAACATTCAAAACACTCAAGTTATTGAAGATCATTTATACAATAAAGGTATTCTTTTACCATTTTTTATTGAACTCAACATGTCAAAGTCAAATATCTTTATTCATTTTGTACATACATACATAAATAGTGTCAAAATTACCAGTAAGATCAACAGTGAATCATTAAGATTAACAGTAATTTTACTATTAGTTTTATTTATTATAAACTATTATTTAATACAACAAATAATTCAATAAACTTATTTCTAGAACAAAAGTATATTGTTAATTATCACTAGCTCTTTTTCTGTCTACACATTTTTTAATATTTTTTTTATTACCAATTCTTTATTAACTGTATTATGTATACATTATGGTTATATAGTAAAATACAAACTGTGAAACTGTAACACCAAAATGCAAAATCAAAACAGTCAAAGTAAAACTTCACCAGAAAATATCTAGCTTTCCTATTGGTTGGCTGCCGGTCCTAATTTTAACCACTGCCTGTTAAGGCTGATTTGAAAAAACCGCCCTTAATGTGGCCATTAATCAACTCACATACCAACAGTACATAAACATTTGTAAACATTTGTTGACATACCAAAACATTTGAAATAATTCAAACATAAACATAGATTTTTAACCAGTATTAACAACACACTTTTGGTATTGTTTTAAAAACTTAAGTGATCCTTTGCGGTCAGAGTCTTCTATAGCGTTTTATCAACCTTAAGTAGTTTTAATTCACGCCTTAAAAAATTCACGCCATGTAGTCAAAAACACATGTTGCAATATTAGGATTTTGACCGAGAAGATGGCTCACCTTTGAAAGATCTACTACTTAATAGAAATTAGGACACAAGTAGGGCAAGGGCAATATTTTGCTGTCACTGACTGCTTGATCAAAAAATTATTACTTCTGCAATTGTCGATATAGCAGTCAGTGACTGTGAACATATATTAGAAGTTGGACAATATTTATTTTCTGTATTTTACACAGATACATAGCTGGTAATAGTAATGAAAATAAGATTATAATTAATATAAGAATCATCCCTAATCAATGGCCTGTGTGGGATGTTTATAATCTTGCTCAGTTAGCTGAAAGAAACGCACAACCAGCTTAGTAATCATTTTACTATAAAGTTCTCAAATATTCTGTTCTTATTTAAGAACATAATATCTAAAGATATTTATTGTGCTGGAAAAGTGGGATTTTATCCTGGAATAATCTTAGAAATCCCATGATATTGTTTGGAAAATCTGTTCTCGACATACAACATATTTATCAATGTTAAAACAGTGTATATGGCGGATCCGTGGCGGATTGGTATGCGCGCGACTAGGAGCTCATCACTCTGGTGCGCGGGTTCGATCCCCGCAGTCACCACATTGTAATGTGACTAATCGGTGGCCTAGGTAAAGTCGAGGTTGAGTCGTAGAGAGGTTTGTAGTCTTAACTCCTGTTAAACAAGACAAACTTGACCTTTTTTATTTTTACCTTTTTATATTTTGTTTTTCAGATTTACAGTCCAATGGTTGAAAAGTACCGTAAGTTTATTGAAGATATTAAAAAGTCATAATAGGGTTTTAAGTTCAAATAAGTCTGCCAAATATGTTTAATCTTGTTGGGTTGTTTTTAAATGTGTGATAAGTTCAGTCTATGAAAATAATTCTTTGTACATAAGACTTCAGTCTTAAAGACTGAATTTCATAACATTCCAAATAGTACAAAATAGAAATGCACAAGTTTTTAAATACATGTGATAAAAAGAGCAAGGCCTCTCTAAAAACTACTTATACACCTGTGATTAGCAATTTAGTTTATATGTAATTTTTAACATTCCATGATAAAAAGTTATTGTTGGTAAAAAGTTGTTTTAATATATTGAGAATTGTGCAAAGACATTCCTTATGCTGCATTCCTCAAAGAACCCTCAAGAACACCCCATCCTATCACTGTTAGTATTTTATCAATCAATATTTACAATCCATACAGTTTTATTGGTTGTCTTCAAACTTGAGATAGGGCATATAAAGAACTTCTATAGAACAACACACAAAACCCTTGAGAAGTAAATTTCTTTTGTCTGCCTTCTTACATTGTAAATTTCTAAAATTATGATCACTAACATTGTTTTTAATTATCTGTATAGACTGTGTTTTATGGATATTTTGTATGTAGACTTTCTCTTGTTTGAATGCCTCATGAATTAACTCTACACTCCACGCCACGGGTGGTGGCGGTTGAGAAGCGAACAAAACCCTTCTAATGAGGACTCTTAAAAGAACACCACAACATTTTTGCTATCAGGTGGCTTTTGATCAGGTTGAAAATGAGCTTTGTATTCAAACCTGCAAAATTTTACTAGTTTTTAAGATATTTTTGAGTTTTATCAGGAGTTCCTCAACTGCCAACTCTTGTGGTGTGTAATGTGGTGTTATTGCTCTGTGAGACAACTGAATTTTAAATTCATTTTGCCTAAATCTGCTAGGTTCTGAGAGCTGTAGTAAATTCATTTTGGTCTGACACACCAACAGCAGTTAAAAATTAGCCTCAGAATAAAGAACATTATTTTTTCACTATGCACTATTAATAGTTGTACAGTTTGTAAAATTTAACATTTCCTAGAAATTTACAAAATTAAAAAATGTCTTAATATGTATTTTGTTTGTGTGATTGAATTATTTTTGTTCATACACTTTTTAACTGTGGTTTAACGTTTACACTCATGCTCTTTATAGCGAAACGCCAAAGACAATGTTATGGTAAATAAGCATAGATGCCTCAAATTGAGGCAAAAAATCATCATAGCTTCTGCAGCCATGCACAGAAAGAGTTTTTCTCCTCCCGGATCGATATGCTCCAGTTTGTTCGATGTCGATAACTTAAACGTGACCAAATCGTCGCTTTTTGAGAATGAAGAAATTTTTGCGTGCTTCAATGGCTCTACTTGAGAGTTAAAATAATTTAAAAATTAAAATCATGTGTTAGCAGATGATAGTTAACTTTTTAGATTAGAGCACGTGTTTCATTTTGGCAGACCACAAATATAAAAAAATAAAAATTGGCCAGAGAGACCATATTTTCAAACATTTTAGTAAAAACATGACATCTACTCTTATCATAACCAAAAAAAGTTAAAATGAAAAGAAGCGATAAGGGCAAAAGGTTAAATATGATAATACATCTTACATCACTGTAATGTCAGCATGGAAGCTGGGTTCTAGTGAACTGAACCATTTTTGTTACAAACCACAAAACCCCACTAAAGCAAAGCAACAAAGCAAGTAATGATTGTGCTTTGTCTGATTATTGGCTGGAGTTGAGTGAAGTTGCTCGAGTCATGAACAAACCACAATTATCCCAAGAGGAAGTCTACTGTAAATCCAGTGCAATACATTGTGTTGATCGGTAACTACCGGTATGTTAATTTAAATAGGTGCAAAAATTTACAGATTTTAATACAGTAGCCTTTAATAGATGTATTAGACAGTTTATAGTTGGTAATTTTGTATAAACAATACTGCAATAAATAAGAAAACTAAAAACTTACAACTGTAAGACCTTTCCTCGCCAGACCAATGTGTACAACCACGTTGCGGTGTTATACTTTCCATAAAGTGGTGGTGCTTACATGTTGTCATACGAGCCACTTCACACCGCACTTAGCCAACAAACAAACCACGCTCATTCATTACGCATTAAAGTCCAGCGATGTGGCAGCCGTGAACATAGTCTCTCTGTTAAAACAACCAAAAGCTCTCACGATACAAGCGAAAAAACTATTTATGGCTGAACTATAATTTTTCTTAGCATTACTTACGACAATATTTTTGTTTTGCCTTTTAACGGCTCAATCAATTGATAACAGTTTTATTGTTTTAAAATTAATGACAAAATATTAGTTTGACTGGTCCATTTAACCAAATGGCCGTGGCTTATTACAAATTTCCAATTCAAAACAAGAGTAGTGACATGGACGTACACTACGTTGGGGTGTGAAAGGTCCTTAGTAAATGCAGTATAGTTAGTTGTGATTATTATTTAAATGTGTAACCCCCATTATGTTCAAATCAGCACAATTAAGATATAGGGGTTTAATATTTATCCTCATTCCCAGTATACTGTAACTTATTAATTAGTTTATCTTTTTTTTGCAAACATTTCCAATTATGTAATTATACTTATATATAAACCAAGGTTATAGATAAAATACTACTGAATAATATTTTAATAACTTATTGAAAGTGGGGTTTTGTGTGTATATTCTGTTGGAGTTAGAAGTAGTTAAGTTCGGAAATACAGTCAAGGACTAAGATAAGAAGGAATAAGAATATCACTTTTTGTACCACTCATAAACAATACTTACTTATTCTTTTTTACTTGCATTGCAATGTATAATTTTTAAACAACTCATTAAAAATAATAGCACATAATTTAGTTTTTACAACATCGATACAAGGAACATTCCATTATAGCCTAACTGGCATTAAAATAATTGGTAGTTACAAACAGTACTGGAAAAATAGTTAATGAACAGAAAACATCATCAGCTGTCTCTCCTATACTGTATTAAAATATTAGGTTTAGGAAATAAGGCAGGATATGCTTTTAAAAAGGAGAAAGGAGATGCAGGCTCAACTGGATAAGTTTGTATTCTCTTGTGTGTTTCTACTTTATCCAGGTGAGCTTGTCCTCCTTTCTTTTCTGTTCGATGTTATGTATTGAAATATTGTAAACAAAAACCAGAGAATATCTCTTCCAAACTTGGAAAGGTTAATACAGTGTGATGAAAAAGCATTTATCTTACCTGAAGTGTCACAAAACCCAATTACATCCCAGTTGTAACTCATGTTCATTTACTTTCCTCAGTTTTTAAAGTATTGATACGAGGTGTGTTTTTTAAGTAAGTACCGTTTTTAAATAAAACAATAACGAGCAGAGATTTCATAATAATTTTTATTTTACATGAAAGCCTGTACTTTAAACTATTTTTCTACTTAATTGCCATTAATATTGGGGCACTTATCATATCGTCCAGCTAGCTTTTGAATTCCGATGTCATAGAACTTAGCCGCCTGAATTGACAAACAATTCAGCACTGCCGTTTGACTTTTGATGCCGTGGCGCCGCGCCCAGGTGCTTCTTCAAGTGAAGGAACATGTGGAAGTCGCTTGGCGCAAGATCTGGACTGTAGGGAGGGTGTTCAAATTGTTCCCAACCAAATTTTCGCATACAATCTTGGGTTCTCTTTGTGACATATGGGCGGGCATTGTCGTGAAGCAAAATGACACCTTTAGTCAGCATGCTTCGCCTTTTGTTCTGGATAGCATGGCGGAACTCCGCTCAGGTGTCACAGTAGGTCTCTGAATTGATTGTGTCCCCACGAGGCAAAAACTCCACCAACAACACCCCCTTCCTGTCCTAAAACACTGTGCACATGATTTTTCGGACAGACATCGTTTGTTTGAACTTGACTTTCCTGGGCGACTTTCCTTGTCATGAACATTGGAGCGGCCATCTTTAAACGCCCTGACCCATTTTCTTACTATTCCTTCTCTCATAATGTTTTCTCCGTACACTGCTCTGATCTCACGATAAACATCGACTGCTTTCAGGCCTTTGGCACTGAGAAAATTAATCACAGATCGAACTTCACAGTCGGCGGACCTTTGACTGGCGGAGACATTTTAAGCGGTCACAGGCAAGCGTGCGCATCAGCTAAAATGACCGTACTGGTGTCTGGCGTGACCAAGAGATGCAGGTACACAACGAACATGCGCGGAACGCCAACCGTAGCGTTGCAGCGGCGTAATGCCAGAACGGTACTTACTTTAAAAACACGCCTCGTATAATAATAGAATATTCTTCTTGGATTAGTATGCTGTATTGACATGTTTTAATGCAAAGTTTTCAAAGGGTACGAAACCTGAACTAGTGCCTGCTAAGGTGGTATACAAGCAACTTGCATATTTATTTCGTTCCTAAGTATTGCCTATTGTTATTATGTTAAGCTCTATACATCAGCCTGTGCCGTGCCTTGCCTTCAAGTTTTACAAATAACATGTTTTTGAGCAATGAACCATTTACCAAGGGAAAGTTGGTACCTTATTTCTACTTAACAGTTTGAAAGGTTGATGTATATTCTGTGACACAATAGGTAGTTTAACTGTGAGATGTTTAATTTGAAATAGTAGATTAAAATAAATCCTCAACTTATTTTTGAACAGATTAACTTATTAAGTTTGTGGTTGGTTTGATATAACTATAAAAAAGGGTTTACGGATTATCTTGGTCTGGCTAATTTCCACTCCATTACATCACCATTGAAATTAACAGAGGGATTATTAGTATTTATTTCTTATCACCTAAGTTAAGACTTTTGTAACATACTTTAATCAACTGTAAGATTAGCACACATCAATATTAAGAACATTCTTTCCACAGCTTATAAAAAACCCTGAGATTTTAAATGTTAAAAAATAAAAACTTAAAAGTTAAATATAGTTCTTAAACAAACATTTTAATGCTGGTAATGTAGTTAAACTGGCATATAGTAGTTTTTTATGTATTAAATACTATGTTTATGTAAACTATAAAGTTACCTATTACTATCAGAAGTTTACTGCCACACTCATGTTAAGTGTTTTAGTGTATTTATTCTTGGTTGTGAAAATGGGAAGAGGTATAGGGTACTTATGACTTAAACTTACAGTAATTTTAATTACGGGTTCATTTAAAGTTTTTAAACTGAGATTAAATTCATATATTGTAATAATTTTCAGTGTTATAACATAATAATTCTACTAAAATCTGTTCCTGCAAAGCTTTAACATAAAAGTATCTGAAATATTATCCGGTCACAATATACAGTGTGTTTTGAAAAGCCAAGAGCCGCTTGAAAATGAAATTGGAAATTTTTAAAATTTATTGTTAAAAATGTATTAAGATGTTATAGGTCTATTCAAACACACTCTTAATTTTGTTAGTGGCTTCCAATGGATAATATGAACACTAAATCTCTAACAAATAAATTGTAAAAAACTTCAAATAAGAGTTACTTTAAAAATAAATAGTGTTATAATTGGTTAGTAAGTTCTTAAAATTAATGCATTTAATTAAGGTAACAATTTTATTTTAGACTAAAGACTTTGAATGCTAAAACAAAATAGATTTAAAATCTAGAAACATTTTAATATAAGTTTATTGTATAGTCTTATTACACCTGGCTTCATGTACATTGTTGATGTTCACACAGATTGAGGAACAATATTAACACAAGTAACCTACTAAATAACCAAAGAACATTGACTTAAGTTTCAAATAGTTTACATCACTTACCTTAAATTGTATTTTAAGTCAGATTTTATATTTATAACATTGTCTTGTATTTATAACTGTTATTTGCCTTCATGCACTAAGGAGCTTTATGTTTAAAATAAATATATTATACAATGTTAAGTTTATTAACATGTTGTCTTATTCTGTACGGCTCATTCCTTTTCTTGCCTGTTTTTAGTTTCTAAATAAGTTATTTGCTAAGCTACTCAATGAGCAAGATACACATCGTCATGAACGTTAGCGAAAGTCGTTATTTTGTCGCGGGTGCTAACGAAGGCCTAGAGATTGCAGGTGAACAGTTGTGAAAGTCGTGATTTTGACGCAAACGCTAACAAAAGTGAGTGAAAAGTCATTATTTTTTTGGCTTTTTTAGGCACTAACGGCAGTCTAGGGATCACTGGTGACGGTAGTGAAGATCGTGATTTCGTCGCAGACACTAACGAAAGTCTAATTATTGTCGCATACGGCACTGTAAATCGTGATTCTTCACGGACGCAAACAGGAGTCTAGAGATAGCTTTCGAAATGGGTGGGAGTAAGATTTTCTAAAGTGTTTCTAAATTTATATGTGATTAGTACCCCAAAACTAACCCAGGAAATACAGGAATTATATGGGAATTTTGTTTTTCCTGAACGCTAGACACCCTGCTTAAGCTCTTACTAATGCATGGAAACAGAACTGACGTTTGTCTTAAAAATGCTATAGAAAAAGTTTAAAAATGTGATTCTACACAAATGATTTTCATGAGATGAAAAAATACCATTTTTATTCCAACAGTTCTTTTTTTTGTCACATCCCCAATTTTATTATGTTCTACATAAAAACTTTTCTAAAGTTAAATATTGTGGTTTCAGATTTTCTTTGGAATCGGCTCTATGTGTTAATCTTAATTAGTACAGTCGTTAGATATTCTGTATATTGGTAAATTTTTATAGGAAATAAATTAAATTAAATGAAAAGGGCCTTTATATGACATATGTATGAATAAATTTACAATCTTCAATTGAAATATACTTTAAAAGTTTTAATTTTAATATTTCATTTACAATTACTTAAAATTAATCTCTCCAAGAAATTATTTAACTGTTTAAAAGAATAATTATAATACTAATGGCCAATTGGATAACCAAGTTGATTCTAAAGAAATATTATCAGTATATCCTTAACACTTCTGATTCCAATTCCTATAATAAGGTAAGTTGTTTCAGATAAAGCACACTTAAGATAGGGACATAAGCCACACTCTACTTGTACTTGCGTTGAAAAAGAAACGTTCATTTGTGTTTCTACTTACACTTGACAATGTCTGTTAGACAATTTATATTTGTTTTAAAACTTTTAGCTTTAATTCAAGGGGGGTTTTTACTATCACATGACTACCCTACAAACAGGGCTGTGAAATACTCAACAGACACATCAGGAAATGCATCAGATTACCGTTTACCGGGAAATTTAATGCCAACGTCATATGATTTGACTTTACAGCCATTTCTGGACAATTCAACCTTTAATGGATGGGTAACGATTAATTTTGTTGTAACAAATGCTACAGATTCAATAGTTCTAAACATTCACAAAAGTTCCATCAACCTTATAAACACAGCAATAAGTGCAGAGAGTCGGACTCTTACAGTGTCAAACACTACTATCGATGATGTTCACGAGATGGTAACGTTCTCCTTAAATGAAACCTTGGCTACTCAATCAAGTGTCAGGATCGACATTGTCTACTCGGGAGTGCTTAGAGAGGACATGCTCGGCTTCTACATAAGCACTTACCACACAAGTTCTGGATTGCAGTGAGTACAGTTTAGTATTTATTTATCATAGCTGATACTGTTATGTATAAACTGCATTGGACTAAACACTAAACCCTAACTAGGAGGTATGAAGTTAGGTGTCATGTAATTTTGATTACTTAAAGTATTGATCCAAAACTGACGCCTGACAAAAGATCCTGGGTTGTCTGCTTAAGGGAGGTCAGTGATACATCACGCCCACTGCTAGATGTGTGTTTCCATTTTAGAAAAAAAAACTATTCTGTATGTTCTGGTGGAAATCCGGTTTTGTTTGATGATAGAAAATGAAAGTCGCTTTCTTAGGTAACTTGACTTCAGTTCAATTGGTATAAATCATCACCTTCAATTTCAAGCTCTAAAACCTCTTTTTGTTTAAAATATATCTTGGCAAGTTCTTGAGCCCCAAAGTTTGAAATACACAAAATAACACCCGTATTAACATCTCACCTTGACTAAAGGTAATTGGCATGAACTAACGACCACAAAAAAGCCTTCCAAAGAAAATGCTTTTTTTATTTAACCCAGAGGTAAAATCTTATTTATTATCCCTGTATGACACAAGGATTCATAGATTTTTCACTAGGTCATTTTTATTTTAGTTGTTTTCAAATCATTAATAGTTCTTGAAAAGTATCAGCTACTGTGTTTTTTTTACCAGGACAGTAAACTAATTGAGAATTGCAGAATCCGATGCACTGTGAAGTTCTTATACTTATAAATTGATGATACAGTAGTGTTGCATATTTCACTTTTAAGTACTTCAAATTTAACAACTCATTTGCATTGCTTGTTGTGGAACAACAGTCTAGTCATTTAGTTAGAAAAAACGTAAAAAAATTAGTAATGCAGAACTCACAGCTATGTGAAGTAGACAGATAATGATGATGAGTGACTTGCAATGATTGCTGCAGCACCCCTGTAAACATTGGCATGATTGATGACTGGTGATGTAATCTATTATTGATTCCTTTCAAGTGTATCACTATTCAAAATTTATAAATGTTATAAAAAAGCTCAGTACTGTAGACAATAAGTAGACCTCTAAAAAAATAAAATATTATCTAAAACCAACTTGGGGCCTTACACTACTTATAATAGGAGTACGCTGTGCAAAGTTACGCATCAGGGTGAGTGAAAGTGAACTGGTTAAACCGTGGGGCTCATCTTGCTAGTACTGAGCGTTGATACTAAGAGCTGCTCACAGTATATTTCTGGCATAGTTTCTTTTGTACTGGTCATTTTATATTTCACCTAAAGCAAATGAGTGATCCTACAATAGACAATATTCTTTATTTACATATTCATGGAGAACAGTGCATGCGTCAAAATTATTTTAAGAAAAATATGTTATACAATGCAATAAATGTATTCGTCATTAGTTGCTGTTCTGGAGTGGTAGAGTTCTGTTGGTCAGGAAGTCTTTCTCTGAGTAGAAGGGTCTCTCCTGGAGCCACAAAGTCAGCTGTCTCTTGAGATGTTGTGGGTCTTGGGCTTTCAAGTATTCAGGAAGGTGGTTGAAGAAGAGAGCTCCTTTGTGAGACGGCTTCATTTTGAAGAGGCTCAGGTGATGAGGTGGCAAGGAAAAGTCTGTAGCGTGTCTAGTGTTGTGTTGGTGTTGATTGTGGTGTCTTGGTTGCTGGGTGCTGACTGCATGCATGATGGTCTCACGGATATACAGTGAGATAACTGTGAGAATTTTGAAGTGTTCTTGGCAGCTGTCAGTACTACAGTGATTAGTACTAATTGACTAATACTAATTACTACTAATTTATACTAATTACAATTGTAAGTAGTACTACATCAGCAATTACAATAGTAGTACTAACAGTCAATAATAATTTGTATGTAAAGTGTCAATCGATTCTGTTAATTATTGTTTGAGTTATTACGTACTATCACAGAATCTCACACGCAAACAAAACACTTCATGACCCGAGAAATAAGGACTCTCATTAAATTCACTTTTACAAATATGATGCAAATGGTCAGTATAATTAACTACATTCATTAGCAACTAGAACTAGCGCACTTGAATACCTTACTAATCAATTGTAAATTCTATTCATGTTTCTTTTTTATAGAAAAATGGCAATCACTCAATTTGAATCTACCAATGCGGCGAGCTTTTCCTTGTTTTGTGAGCCTGCCTACCGAGCAACATTCAACATCAACATTATCAGAATGCAGAATCAAAACTCACCATAAAACATGCCCTTGCTCAGCTCGGATCCATTACAATACAACGTAAGTTTCACAATTTTAGTAAAAATATCAAACTATAAGATCCAACATACTTTATATTTAAATAATTTATCATATGTCAGATATGTATAAAAGCGTCAACTTGTTTTCCTGTTTGAAACCTTAATGTTTCAGAAGTTTGAGCTTAATGTTTCAGAAGTTTGAGATGCAAATGTTTTGAAGATTTGATTTTATTATTCATTTACAATTAGTTTTAAGAAAAATTGTTAAACAGGTCATTTGCTACAATTACTTGAAGATGAGCTTAGCTCGAAACTGGTTGTGAAACAATTAAATGTCCAGGATACTAAGTGTTTTACTTGTTGTACATTAATGTTTAGTGTATTCCAAAAAAACATTTATGAATAAGCAACTAGTTGCAAATATAAGCCTTTATTCACTTGTTTTATATTTTGTTTAAGAAATATATTACATATAATATAATAATAGAAAATAATAATAAAACCAAATAACAAGCACATAAGACAACCAAGTCCCTCTACCACTCAACCCTATTTTAGCCATAACACAGGTGTAAAAACTGAAATACAGAAAAGATACAGATAGTGTAAAAAGGAATTTTGTCTAATTTAAAATAGACAAATGAAAACTTTTTCTGTTTTATTGGAAATTCACTCAGATTCACCGTAACGCTTGTGGCTACGTTTCGGCTATTTTTTTGTACTTTGAACTTCAAAAGAGCGAGAGAGAATATTTTTATTGTTACAATCTTAAAAATAGAACATGGTGTCAAATATTTTAAAAGTCAAACTACTATAGTCTCTCCAGTTCAAAAATTCCACCACACTGTAGAAGGGCCCTTCTGTGAGCCACTTCTGCAACTTCTTCAAAATGACTGGGTCTAATCCTTTCAGTTCTTGTGGAAAATACACAAACACTTTGATAAAATAAAAAATGAACAAAAAAGTAAGTATTTACTTTTAAAAGTATGTTAATGAAGAATACATTGAAAGTACGGAACTAGAGGCCTTCTAGTTGATTAGTGGTTGTTTGCAGAGGCTGGTTCCTGGACACATACAACACGACTCCTGCCATGCCTACGTACCTGGTCGCCTTTGGCGTGAGTGAGTTGTCTCAAGTGAACAACTCAAACTCATTCAGCATCTACACCCGTGAATCTACTCTCCCTGACAGCACCTATCTACTCAGCGTAGGACAAACCATCCTGGACACTATCGGCACATATCTCAGTAAGGAAACATATCTTTGGCTTAATGAAATACCTTATGTATACTTTCTTGTGTGGAATCCTCTTTTTCTTAACAAGCACACTATACATACATCTAACTTATTGCCAGCACTCGCAAGTGAAGTATATATATAATCTTAATTATCTTATGTATGTGGTAACTTTGTTAAGATAAATGCTTGACAGATAATGCCACACAACAGTGGCAAAACATATATTTGCTCCTGACATCTACAAAGGTCTTCAGGCTTTTACATATACATATATAATTCAAGGTGCAAGGGCTATTAAAAAAGTAAGATGTTTTAGAATTAAACATTAAAATTAATAAAATAAAATTTTATTTTAGACTTTTGAAAGGGCTGCGTAATTTAAATTGAGACATTTATCATAACGTGGCACAAGTTTTTCAATACATTCTCTGTAGAAATCTGCTGCCTGCAACATCAATCACTAGATTATACCCACATGCAGTCCGGCCTCCGTATCAAAATGTTATGTAGCAATTTTTTTACTTTTGTTTTGGAAGTGACATGCTAAACCCATGTTTTATCCTTTTACATCCTAGTTACAATATGATCGATAATTGCATTGCCGTTTTCTTCGAGGTCTAATCTTCACGAATCTTGTCTTTGACTTTCCTCGTCAGTTCATCAGATTTTAAGTAGTGTAAAAGCGTCACAGACATCACGCTATGTCAGCTGGATGGGCACTGAATGTAGTTGTATTTTTCGGCACCAAGATGACAGCTCTAGCCCCGAGCACTGCGAGGCTAAGCCAAAACATCTACTACTTTCTGAACAGCCCTCGTATTTTATCATAGTCGGAACTAGGTCTTACAACGGTTGTAAGCTAGTTATTTTAGCAAATTATATCTTTGGTAATATTAGCATTTAGCAGCCATGACGTCTATCAACTTTGTTCTAAATCCATCTCTGTCCCTTGTCAAAATAAATATCAGCTTTGTCATTTATTTATTACAATGTGTATATACATGCAGATGGTACGAGTGAACATTAAATAATATAACATCAATTAGGTGTGACTAAAATTATAAAATAAGAAATGATCTACCTAAAATAAATCACAGACAAAAGACTAGACAACAATGCAAAGAATTTGCTTAAATAGTGTCATGCTGTTTAAACAATTTATCTATTTCGTAAAAACTGATTTATGTAATTAGTTTTTAAATCTAAAAATAAGTCATGTGGCAAATTTATTTGTAGAAGAAAGTGAAGGTGACTATAGCCGATGTGTTTATTTTATTATTTTATGTTACTTATCAGTAGAGAGAGAGAGGTTAATTTTGTTCCATAATTTAAAGTGTATCTTAGTATGATGCTATAACGCAAAAGCGGTGGGATTATACTTGCCTTATCACATAGCTAGTAGTGCAACTAATTTAATAGATATTGGTTTCAATGACAAAGTTCTTACCTTACCTCTTGTAGATAACTTGTTTTCCTGTTTGAAACCATAATGTTTCAGAAGTTTGAGAATAGTCAAATCGTGTTAAAACTATAAACTGTGTCCTTTTTCCTGGCTAAACATTGCATGACTACAAAATAAAGTTTAAAGGTTAATTTTAAATATTGTTCATGTATCTGGTTTGTAGATTCTGACTTTCCATTTGAACAATTTATTTTCTCATTTATGACCATTGAGGTTGGCCATGCCAATAATTTTTTCAAACAACTTTCTTACATTTTTAAAGCAATAATATAACTATTAAATTTATCAACCTTGATTTTATGAGGTGAAGAATTTGTTAACTATAAAGGGTATCCAAGATATATTTATAAACAGGAGTTTTGAAGTTTTGTATTAAAGTAAATATTTTATAAAACCCTAATTTATTACAATATTTGAAGACAATATCTGGACGATTTTTTGTAAACCACTCAAAACCATGGAAATTTCTGCCTATATACTACTTATTTGAGGCAGAAATAGTTGGATTTAGTGGTTTAGATAACTTAACAAATTATATTTGGTCTTCAAATTATTTGATATATTTATTAAGTAGTTTTGAATGAACTTTGAATAAGGAAATTTTTAGCTTTGTCTTTAAATTGGTGGTTTTGTGTTGGCGTACTTTGTCACCTCCCAAAATGTGACAAGCTTAAGGCACCCCAAATTTTAAATACAAACCCCTTCCTTGTGGCACTTTAAAAGAAAGGGCATTTAACCAACAAAGACGCAACGAAAAGAATAACTTTTTAAAAGATTTACCTTGTGTGGTGCCTCTTGATCCTGATGTTGGTTTCATCTTAACGGTGGCGCAAAAAAAGCCGGGCAGTTGTGATAATTAATTTTTATCTTGACTGTTTTGTTCTTATTCCAATTTAAAGATGACACCAAATTGAGGTTTAAAATGCCAAATTGCACATACAATTTATTTTGAAGTGACAAAGTTTTCATTTTCTTCAAAGTACAACATTTTAAAATACATGGTCTAATGTGTATTGATGATAGTTTCAGAGTATTTTGAAGAAATGTTGTCATTCAAAAGAACAAATGTGTATCAAAGAAAACCAAATACCCTAAATGAGGCAATAATATTTTAAAGCTGATTTTGTGTCATCTTTGAACCAAATTGGTATTTGTTTTTAACAAAAAACAAGTTGAGATAAATAGTGTCTTTGTAATTTAGTGTACAACAATTTGTTAAATTTCCTTTCTTTTGTCAAGTGTTCTACAGGGGAAAGTTATGTGTGCCACAAGGGGTTTGTATTTAAAAATTTGGGGAGCCAAATATCCCCTTCCGTTTTGTTTGGGGGTAGACTCAAAGTAACGTCAAAACAAACTTCAGAATCTTATCTATAAAAACATTCCTAAAGGGTTTTAAAAATATTTCCTTTTTAAGAGTAAAGGTGGGGGATTTAAACTCACCCTGTATATATAGAAGAGAGTGTCCTGACTCACTCATTATCAGCCCAACCTACTAGACCTACAGACTTGAAACTTTGCACACCTATTTCTGGTAGCCCTAAACCACCCACTAAGAAATGGTTTTGAAAATTTTCAACTTTAAGGGTGGTTTTACCGCAGTTCTCGGTTTTGGCAAGGTAGCAAATCCCGATAAGCACCGATCCGGTTTGAGTATGTGAATGTGATGGGCATTAGTTGATATTTTACCGGTAGTTAAGTTCTTGGTGGTCTCCATCCAAAGTCTACAGGTTACATCTAACAATGTCAAAACATCAAAAAATTTCAAGAGTGTTTGGAAAATCATTATCTTTATAGATCATAGTTATGATACTTTTTCTCGCCTATACCAATTGTGCTTAAATTCTGGGCTTTGTAGGTCTCACATATCCTTTATTTAAAATGGATGTGGTGGCAGTCCCTGATTTTAATGCAGGTGCTATGGAGAATTGGGGTCTCACAACTTACAGGTAAAACTGCTCATTTGATAAAAATTAAAATAATATGCTATCAAAAAGAATAGAAAGGAGAAGCAGGCTAACCTGAAAAAGTAGAAACCAAACTGTCAGTGTGTGTTCTCTAATGTGTTTGTACTATATTGAGTATATTCAGGTGAGCCTGCTCTCCTTTCTATTCCTTTTTGACAGCATATCCTGGTCTAGTGCCCATTTCATTAATTGAACTTGAATACTAGTTAATTTATAGGTCTTTTCAATAGCAATTACATTATGCTAGAGTCTAACATGAGTATTTATGTACAATTCAGCTATAAATCAATAACACTCTGAATTAGCAAATTTCCAAATAGGAAAAGTGGATCTATTTTAGTTAGGTATCAGTTTATCGGGCTCCAGGCAGACTGTGACAATATAAATTGTGGCAATAGAAATGGTCATACAGTCACATGAATTACGATTGTTAAGAAGCTAATCTGCAAAGGTTTTCTTCACAGATAATTAGATTCTATGATAGTCTACTACACTTTTCTGGAACAGGTTTTCTTTAAGATAACAGACTATAATTTATGGTAAATGGTGAAGAATATCCATTAAATTCTTGAATGGTATAAATGGTGAAAACAGTCAAAGTGTTAAGTATAGCACCGAAGATTTCAATTATCACATGACTAGTTTCAAGGCTGAGCCCACTATCAAATATATACACTTGATATAGATTATACACTTGATTATGAGTTCAGTACTTGCTGAAAATATTCAGGTGATAATAAAATTGAATTCAGCGTACTACACTGTTTACCTCTTCATTAGTATTATTCTAAAAGTAGCTTTTCGTGAACAAATGTTTTAAATATATTATTTATTTAAAAAGAATATTTAATACAGAAAAGTTAGTGACATTTTGGCTATGGAGGCCTAAATCACACAATTTCACACTACAAACTTCACACCACCATTCCATCCATTGGTCTTTACTGTTAATCTATTAGTTAATGACCCAATCTGGGGAACAGTAAGCCCTAGTTTGTAACAAGACTACACCTCATCATCCATCGATAACACTCATCACACTCAACATTCATCCTATATTCACCAATTAAAATACCCTATAGGAGTTTTGGTGTCTCAAATCAAAGTAATAAATTTATGGGTTCTAACTGAGATCATTTTTACAAAATTGTTCTTTTCAATTCTGATTTTTACAGATATAAATTATAATATATTAATAAATATATAAATTTGTTATATTTATGGTTTATTCTTTGTTTGAAGTTTGTTGTTGATGATAATATAATTTCTGAGGTTGAAATATTACTGCCGATGTTTTCCGTTGTTTTTCAACAACAAAAAGAACACAACGTTTTGGGATCTGGAATCTAAACCTGTCTTCAGGTAAAAGTAACCAAAACCAAACGCAAAACATTAGGAGCTTGCCTAAAAGCAATCAAGGCAAGCTGATCAGTTACTCACCACCAAATAAAAGTAACTTTTTTCAAAAACAATGTAAAAGCGTTTGTAATAAAAATTTCACCACCAGTTTTTTGTTTATACTTGCTGTGGTGTTAATGAAAAAATGTTGGTACAACATATCACCAATGTTCCTTTTTTAAAAACAATATTATTGGTATGTTACATGCTTAACAAAGAAAACGTTTTTTGTGACCCAATGGTTTCCTAGAAAGTTCAATGACAAATACTATATTAAATAAGTTTGACGGCAGGACTTGAACAATATTTTCAGTAGACAAAAACAACTTTGACATTTGTTTATAGCTGTCAAAGTTTATTTTGATGTAGTAATGGAAAGTGGTTTACAAACAAAACCTTAACCCATGAAAAACCTTATATGAAAATCACCGCTAACTTTTGAACCACCCTTTCTAGGAAACCACCTCATCTGATTGTATTGAAAACAAAACTCACATTCACCATATTACGGCCGTAATGTAGCGGTCACCGCTTGAAACCATAGCTTCCTTTCTTGTGTTTAAATAAAGTAACCTTAATTTAAATATGAATTAATATTTCAATAACAGTACACTTGCACATACACTTACACTGTGGCAAGGTCCTGTAATCCAGCTTCTGGAGGTCAGGTTTTTGAGGGAGGTCTAAAGGATGATATGGGCTCAGATAGTCTGATATAGATCATTTAATGATACCCGCATCAACAGGCTCCCACCATCGTTGACATATAAGACAATAGGTATTCGAAGTCGTTAAGCTGTTGGTCCTTGATATTGGTCTGGGCTATTAAATAAGACCCATTCTAAGGAAAGATCACCCATTTAACAAGACTACAATTTCATAACTCATTACTACCACTCATCACACTCATCCTTCACCACATATGCCTTGCCCCCTTAATACGAGTCGCATCTAGGTAGCTAGCCCCTCCCACCAGCTTCCAGCATTTAGACCGCAGTGGCTTCCAGTTTGCACGGGCTATGCTGTCACGGCAACAACGCCCAGCCTAGCAGCTCCAGCATGTTGATCGTGTGTGGGTTCCCATCAGCGCACCGGTGACAAAGAGTTGGATGTGGGCACGCAGCACCGTCCAGTAGCAACGCGGCTCCAGCATGTTGGATCGAAGTGGTAACCACGCGTAAGCTACTGTCCACCAGTGTTCACTCTCTTGTCTGGATGCAATGTTGTACACAATAATAATTTAATATACAACAATTCATGTACAATGTAAAGTTGTTTGTTTGACATCAAAATTAATCATATAAATATAAAATAAAACCTATTACCACTGGAAAGACTGTAATAAAGCTGTATAGGCGTATAGGTATAAAACGCAGGTAAATAGTTTATAAAGAAAATCCCATACCTTGTAAAATGGATAGAATCAAGTATTTTAATGTGTGTTTTAATTTAAGATTTTACATGATTTATATATTTTAAAGATGGGTCTGATAATTTTACCCTAATCAATAGTAACTCAAACCATATTCAGCCTGAATGATATATTTTAACATGCTATTTTTCGTTTCTATTCCAAATAACTGGGTGTATTACTGTATTTTACAATTTTAATTTTAATAATTTTCAGTTATAGAAGACCAGCAACTCATCGAAATATTGCGGCCAATTGACAAAGCACCACTCATCAGGCTCACATTGTGGTGGGATTTACACCAGCATGCTTCGGCCTTCACCACTAGGTGGAAGGCTGGCTGGGCATTGACGACCGCAGTGCCTTAAAATACCCTCATGAGAGTGGTTGGCATCTCAAATAGTGAAATATCCAAACTACTAGCCATTTACAATTTAGCCCTTCTTTGTGGTTTCATTGTTTTGATTTGTAATATACTGCATCTAGGGAGAAGTATGTGCTGTGGAACTCTACCTTAAACACACTGAAGGACAGGTTCGGAGCTTCAGTCAATGCTCACGAAGTTCAGACACCAGTGGTTCGGAGACCTCGTCACTCCAGCGTGGTGGGAATACGCTTGGCTCAACGAGGCTTTTGCCACTTTCTTTGAGTA
This sequence comes from Matsumurasca onukii, assembly GCA_018831715.1. Taxonomy (NCBI): domain Eukaryota; kingdom Metazoa; phylum Arthropoda; class Insecta; order Hemiptera; family Cicadellidae; genus Matsumurasca; species Matsumurasca onukii. The sequence continues at coordinate 5,142,348 of CM032061.1, forward strand.
CACAATACCTAACTTGGTAATTACGATAGTTTAACTATTTATAGAACTGCTTTATGTTAAGGATCGGGAAATTCCTGATGAAAATTAAAATCCTGAAATTCCCTTAAAACAGTTTTTTTTGCAAAAGGGTCGACATTAGCTGGGATTTTAACCAGAAAGGGCAATTTAAAAGGAGTATTTGGAAAATAGTCCGGTGTTTCCAAACATTCTGTCATTTTGTAATAATTTACTCTAGTCCCTGATTAGTTTTCAAGGCAATTTCCTGTTTAAGAAACTACCCTAATCACACTGAACAAATCAAAATAAAAATGTTTAAATTCAGAATATTTTGTTTAAACCAATGTTTACATCTTTTAACCCTTTAGCATAATTAAAGGGAGTAAGCATAATAATATTTTATTTTTATAAAAAATGAGTAGATACCATACAGGATACTTGATATTTAAATTTGTTCGATACCAGTGGTATCAGCGGGTATTGACGGTACTCTGACTTTTGAGTTTGATTTGATATCGATACTGTTTTATGGAGTCAAGAAAGATTTGCGCTCTGGCCAGCAAAAGTCCGCGTGAACGGTATCGCTATCAAAGTCGTGATTTTGTCGCGTTGCTAGCGGGGTCAAGAGATTGCCGCTAACGGTATCAAAGTCATGATTTCGCCGCTAGAACAAATTAAGTTTGTTAATTTAATAGACAATAATATCAAATCAAAAGACAATCATGCTTTATCATACCATTTTTTTTATAAAACTCACAAATTGAATTGAATATTGGAGGTTTTTAGAGTAGGTGATAAAAATATCAAAACAGTTTTTAAATTTCAACTACTCCTTTTTTAACTTGTAATTACTAAAATAAACTTTTAATCCCACCCCAAAAATTTCCCGAAATCATGCATGAAAGTGTGTTTCTTGCCTGATTACCGTCCAAAAGGAAAAATCCAATTACCTGTCCACCCCTACTCTATTTACATGTTCTAAGCATAAGCTTGTGTACATTATAAATAAAATACTTATTCATATAAAAATTATTCATGAAACTATGTTAATATTTACCTAAATATCCATTTAATGTATTACATTTTATGACCTGCATTAGACTTTTAATCAGTTTGGAGTATTTTTCTTCTTTTTCAGCCCAATGTTTCTTCACCCTTTTAGAGGGGATTCGGTTTTCTTTGTCAGTGATAACTCTCCCTATTCCTTGCTTGTTGCTCTTCAACTGTAGTGTAGTGTTTAAATATGTGTGTAAATATTCATTACAGTACCATTAAAATAAAATATAAGAAGGCAAGAAATAAATAATTATTCATTTTATTACACAACATATACATCTAAAATATAAAAAAATATTTAAATATTGTTCAAATTGTTTTTTATTCATAACTAAGTCATACATTTTGGTAATATTTTCCAGAACTATGTGTAACTTTTCTAAATAAACAATAAAATTTAATTATTAGTCCAAATCATAAATATCACAAAGCATGGGTGCCTTGGTCAAGGATTTGGGCTCGGAGGGGTGCTATTTTAATTTTGTTTACCTATTATTAGTCTATTTGTTTTGAACCTATTTATTATATTTGTAACTTATTAATCATATTTATTATGTGTATCATATTTGTAACTTTTGAACATATTTATAATATTTATATATGACTATGGCAGTTAATTTGCTGTTGACATTGACATTGTTATGCATTATGTATATTACAAAATGACAAATAAATATATTATTAAATATTAATTATTATGATCGTTAATAATGTGAATCAGCCACAAAGTCACATATTTATTTAGCCACTTTATAACCCTTAAACCAGCATCTTTTATTGATGTAGATGTAGTGTTTATTTGTAACAGTTAGTGTTTTGTTAGTTTAAAAACTAAATGAAGGACAAAGGCAAGGTCTCAAACCTGAATTGTTGGGTTGTTGGTTGGAAGTGTAAAAGTAATCTTATCAATTAAAATTGACTAAACCCATTCCAATATTGTGTTTAATGTTTAGTACTAGTCCATGTGTTGTTTCCAGGTGTCTCCGGACTGGGATGTTGGAAGTACAGAGTTTGTGATCTCTGCTCAGACTGCTCTGGGCTCTGATGTCGAACTACATAATATGCAGTCCTCGCCCCAGTGACAGCTCCGTCGCCACTCCTGCTTTCACCAGATTGTAATAAAATGTATTCTTTCTGGGTTAAGATTAGTTTTCAGCATTCATCATCATTTTAAGACCTTCAAAATGAGGTGTCAATGTATGCCTACCCCAATATCCCAAAAACTAATGCATAAAAGGTATGTATGCATGTACTATTGTATAATATGTTCTGATAAAGAAGTTAGCACATTACAAGCTTTTCAGTTATCTGTTAAAGTTACTAATAGTTAAATTTAATGTCAGTTTATCTATATAATAATGTACTGCAGTAGCATAGTCAGGATTTAATAAGACAAAAGATTAATTAAGGCAAAACAGTCTTCACACGTAACATAACATCCAGCAATGCTGGTGAAACAGACGAAACTGTCAATTGGCAAATAATAAAAAAACTTAAGCTATACTTAAAACTAAGTCTAAAACACCTTTTGATAATTTCTGATTCTTAAAAAAATCATCTTTTCAATAAAAAAAATTAAAATTAACTTATTTATGAATTGTATATTAAAATTAAAATAAAAAATGTACACTTTAACAACTTATTTACAATTAATCCACAGTTTTTCTACTGTCTATTGACTAAGTTTTCTTAAATTCATTCAACTGTAAGGTATTGATTTTATAGGTGGAGCGATCCTGAGAATGATAGAAAACTTTTTAACGACTGACGTTTGGAAGGCTGGACTAAATCAATATTTGAACACTAATGCGTAAGTGAATATTTCATGTTTGTATCAATGTTCAAAATTAGAAAATTTCTAGATTAGGGAATGAAACCCATGAAGGCAATGTTCATATAAATAACTTGTACTGCTCTGTGAAGTTAGCTTTGTTTCTCAGATAGAGTTAATTATTACAGTACTTTGAAACGTTTGAGTGACAGGACATTGGCTGCTCACTATTCACCTGGTTGTTTGTGTTTACACAAGCTACAAACGGGCACACCTGAGGAGCTGTTCTCTGCTCTGGAAGCTGCCGCAGATGCCAGCTTTCTCACAGTCGACAATCTCAACCAGACACTGATGCAGTGGACCACTCAAGCCGGCTTCCCACTCATCACTATCACTCACTCAGACTCCAAAATCACCAACATCACTTCCACACAATACACAATCACCCAGGTATGTCAGTTCAGTTTTAACCATTCAGTCTCTTATTACAAGTTTAACGGTTAAACCAAATATCCTTGTAGCCTTATGTTTAGGCTAATTTTAACTGCTTTTGACAGTTATGTGAGCGCAAGTTGGGAAGTTAAAAACAAGTAATATTTACTGCTTGCAAAAATATTGTTTTCAAGGGTCATCCAGAAAGAAAGGTTTTGGCATTGTCAAATAAAAATAAAGATATCAACACAAAACTTTATTTACAAATGCATAGAACCTTCCCCTACTTTTCTCGAGTCGCCATGGATTTCAAGACACTGGTTTTAACGTTGGGACCAGTTTTTCATACCCATGTTCTACTCATTTGCCGCCAAAACGTGAGCTAGGATTTCTTAGCTTCTTTGAGTTCCTTATCATTAGCAAACTGTTTTTACCCAAAATCCTTAAGCTTGGGAATAAGTGATAATCACTGCACCAAGTCAAGTTGTTTCTTTTCTTGGCATAAATTCGACATGAATTAAGCCCTTCGATACAGTTGCCAAGACTTTTCGAGTATTTAAATTTCACACTTTACATTTAGGAGTTTTCAATTGTCGATGCATTATTAATCACTGTGGAACACGAGATGGGTAATCACACAGCAACGAACCTACACACAAACTGAAGAGGAAGAATGTAGCTAACAGCTGCAGCTGCTTCGTAGTGGTGAGGGGTGTGCGCGGCGCGTGATGCTCAATCGTTCTTTACTTTCTGGATGACTCTCGTATTTATTATTATTCACGTATGAGTTTAGTCGGATCACGCAAAGTACGTAAATGCTGCCTTGAAAAGTTGGGTTTTCTGTTTCCAGATTTGTTCATTCTTTCGGAATGAGCTCTTTTTCTTTCATTAGTCCAGACTACTTATCTCTTTATAGTGACTTCCCTCTGACAAACTTTCCAATCTTAATCATAAATGTTTGTTTATTAAGTACTAAAGAAATTTGAAGGCAAAATGTTGAACCGAACCGGGACTTGAACCCGGGTCTCTCACTTGCTAGGTGATTATACTGACCACACACCATACGACCCAACTATTTATGTCTCCAAATTTAGAGAAGTACTTAAATCTGAATGTTTATCCGAATGTGTGATAAATGTCCGTTTATGTGATAAGTGCTGTTTTTAATTTTGCCATTTAATTGTTTCTACTTTTGCTTTACTTCGAGTTTCAAAGCTACAAAACTGGTTGTTCTCTGCTCTAAAAGCTGACATGAATTTCTTTGTCAAATTATAGCAATGCTTGCAAAGATATAAAAATAACTTAAATAAGCTTTATAGTACAACCATATCAATCATTTCTGAAGAGGGATTATTGTGTAACAAAAGCAAGTTGGATATTGTAGTATGTTCTTTGACTTAGATTGACTTTCTGGATGTCTGTTGAGAAAGCTTCCACTGTAACTCACTCAATCACTTAGTGTCAGATTAATTATAAGCCTTTGTAACAATAATTTTTGTACACGTTGACTTTTTATAGCTATTTATTGTATTTTGCACTCTGTCACACCATTTTCCCCCAAAAAACTTCCGCTTGTTGAACTCATTTTAACACGTTTGCTGTGTTTGTTTTATCAACAAGATAAAACATGAACATTAAATTAGTTTCCATCTATATGCAATTTGCTCATAGGCACCCAATGCATTGAAATTGAACTGATTGTAAATATAAATAATCTGGAACCTGGGGGCCATAGCTCAGTGGTATAGTGCAAGTTTCGCACCTAATCATGCCTGGGTTTGATTCCCGGGCGTAGTGATAAATTTTCACGATGGCCAATCCTCCTTGGTTCGAAGTCACGTTAAGCCGTTGGTCCATTCCATTGGTCGTTGGGCTATTAATTAATGACCCAATGTAGGGAACTGTCTGCCCTAGTTTGTAACAAGACTATACCTCATCATCCATCAAAAACCTTCAACACACTCACTCTTCATCCCATATTCATCTTAAATTACCCTCTCAGAGTGGTCGGTGTCTCAAATCAAAGTATCAAAGTTATATCTTAAAATAGTTCAGTGAGTTAATTGTTTTGAAAAATTCCTTTAAATAAAAGACTAATGTGCTAATTTATTTGATATATTCTAATGACAATAACTGACCAATGTTTTTATGAGGTTCCTTACAATTTGGATAATAGTTCAACAAGTACATTCGTGGAATGTACCGCCAGATATACCACAGAATTTGACAAGGAGTTTGATCCGACTAATGCTTCTCTTCATTGGTTCTACCCTTCTGTCGAGAGCTCATCTAGTTTGACTGTCAACCATTCTGGCTGGGTAATTTTCAACATTGATCAGACTGGTAAGCTATAATACCACAACCTGATAAATCAATTGCAACTGGTTTGAACAATGGTTAAGAGTTTGTAAACAGCAAAGTGTGGCTTATTGAGTCCAAAACATAGCCGACTCCACCACATTACTGTAGCCACCAGCGCTACGGTGAATCTCAAAGAATTTTCAATGAAACAAAAAGAGTTTTTGTTTAAATTTTTTAGTCAAAGTCAAAAATACTTTATTCCAAAAAGTACAATGTACAGGATGGTGTCATATTTACAATAGTGTATATCACACTTTTAATTGGAAAAAATAAAAGAAATACAGATTATGTAGATTAAAATATTGTTGGAAAATGTTATTAGTAAAACAATTAAGGTTTATACTTTATACCAAGTTTCACAAAATATCCTCAAAGGGTTTTCAATTATTAATAATTTTCAAACATTTACAAAATGGTAAATTTTTACGGCTAAACTAAACCAAAATCAAAAATGTTATAAGGCATTTTCGACTTACCTTTGTATGTAGAATCCTGGTTCTAGTCACTTACCAACACAATAGCTGCTCCCACTTTCTCAACTATTTAACCTAACCTCTAGCACACATTTTTTGAAACCTCAATTGAACACCCTGGCTGTATAGTCACTTACCAACACAATTTTTAAATGAAGTACCCCCACATTATTTTCAAAAAACCCCAGACTCTAAAGGACCAATTAATTATTTCAAGACCAAAACTTCCATCAGAAGATGCCAGGTTCAAAATTATAAAAAAGGATCAGATGTAATAAGCCTCACCTGCGTGGTTAAAAGTATGTGATCAATTAACAACATCAACTGAATTCACAAGTGGTTCTACAAATAGAACATATCAAATTCCTAGTCTATTTTACATAAACTTTACATAACTATAAAAAATGGTCAATTTTTGTTAAATATATGATTTTTATATTACAGGTTTCTACAGAGTTAACTATGATATCGACAACTGGATCAAGCTTAAAGCTCAGCTAGATTCGAACTGGACTGAGATCAGTGACATTAACCGAGCCCAAATCTTGGACGATGCACTTCACCTGGCCCGAACTGGACATCTTAACTACTCAACTGCTCTCGGTCTCACAGAATACTTAGTAAACGAAACCAACCCGGCACCGTGGAATGCTTTCATCAATAATTTCAAGTATCTGATCAACCAGTTCTATGGAACAAGTACTGGAAATGGTCTCGAGGTGAGCTCTTTTATTTTTTCAATACAATATTGCTGCCATTTTGTTTAGTTTTGTCTGAAGGTTATAATAGTTTTGGTACCAAAACTTTGAACACAAATGACGAAATTTTCAATTTGCGTTGGAGTTTCTTATCAAAAATACAAATGAGCTAGTAATCCCTTGTGTTAAGGACTAATGTGTAACTAATCCATTAGTTTCTCTAATTAATAGTTTCTTTGGAAAAGTAGTTCCACACTTTTTGTAACAAGCAAAATAAAAAAGGTATTGCTTTGCCAGTGGTTAATTATTGACCAATATCTCTACTGCCCACTTTTAGTATAATATACAGAAAACTATTCTTGATCAGAATTTGTTCGTTTTTGTTAGTGGTTTAACATTCTGTCTAAAGCCCAAAAGGTTTTACAGAAGGCAAAGGTACTACAGAAGCCATCAATTAATTTATAGAATTCTGTTTCAAATTTACATGAAAGAATTAAAGATGACTTTGAGTGTCTTTTGGACCTTATCAAGGCGTTTGAATGTCTTGCCAAACAAACTCATGCCAAGTTACTGGATATTTTATTTCCATGCAGAACTTGCAGACGCTCTTACAATTGGACAAAAATGTATTTAAGTAATAGAACTCACAAGGTGCAAATTAAAAATTAATTATATTATCTAATAAAATATATTTGAACTTCTAACTATGGTGTCCCCAAGGAATCTAATTTTGGTCCTACATTGTTCGGTTTGTCCATTAAAAAATGTAAAGAAATGTTGTTTGTGAATCATTTAAACAATGTGACATGGTGCAATATGCTGATGATGCAATGCTTAGTTTCAATGCAAGTAGCTACAATAATCTTAAAGATCTTGCAATTGAAAAGACTAATGGTTGTGTAAAATATTTTAAAAGTCTTGATTTAGGAAAAATTTTGTAAAACTAATTATTCCTACTTTGAGTTAAACCATTATAACAAAAATTATTTTAACAATAATAATTTTAATGTCTAGCTTCATAAATTAATTCATACAACTGCACGTGAATTTACCATCTAAAACAATTTAGGGTTATCAAAACATAAAACATGTTGGGCCATGTTTATGCGGTGAAATTGGTTTATCTTGGACCCAAGGAATCCTCCAAAGCATGTCCAGAAAGTTTGAAAACAGTAAAACCCCTGTATTTTGCACAGAGCCAATGGTTTGTTTATAGAGGTGCGTTACACTAATCTTGGTCATTTTCATCTTATTTTACAGATGTGGGCGAAAGATCTAATGAGAAACCTACAATCTAATCTTGATGTATCTACTTACAAAAGAAGTTTAACCACCCTGATGGTTTCCCAATTTGGTTGTGATATTGGAATTTCAGATTGGGAGTCTTACTCATCTATGACTTTTAAGAACTGGATAAATAATAACACAGCTTTAGTGTAAGTACCGTACATAATTTCTGTTTCTATAACTTGGCTGTTTCCAGTCTGATACTTTTAGTAATCCTACACTAATTAACTGTGTACATGAATCAGGTGTTTATATTTCTCTATAGTTTGTAGCCGCACACACTTTACATATTGACAATGTTGTGCAATACAATATTACTGTGTCAATACTGCTTTTGTGACATATTATTTAACTAAATATTAGTAAATGAGTACTAAATATTTGTTGTGAAAGTAGTCATTGCATTTTAGTGAAATTGCACTTATTTCTTGGGGAAAGTTGTCTCATTTTAATTTTAACAGGTCATGCCTTTCTTAAAACATGTTAACTTAGACACATTTGTGCAAATACCACCGTAAAATACCTACATTTTAAAACAGGACATTAAATCTTGCCGATAACCTTTTTGTCAAATGGTCTTTTTCTAAGTACAAAAGTACAAGAGCTAGCTCTAAGAAAATAAGTGTGGTTCAGAAGATAAAAATAGGTTGAAAATATTCAAAGCAAATAACTGTAACAAAAGCTTTAAAAAAATAATCCTTTGTATTTTGATTTGTTAATTTTTTTAAATTTTACAATGGGGGTATATAGTGATCTACTAAAAAACCTCCCTCTTATTCTCATCCTTTGCATCTTGGTACCGCCTTTTAGAATTTTGTCAAGGTCAGTGGGCAATAATAGATTTGTAAATTCACTAATTAAAGTTTGTAAATCTAATCTATTAACATCTTACTCATAAACAAATTTGCTGCAGAATTCCAGTGAAGCATCTGTAATCTAGACTCTTTAGGTTCAGCGCTTGTTGATGTTTGGACACAATTCTAATAATGCTGCAGAACAACTCCTGATGTTGAATGCAATGGGCTGTGTGAGCAACGAACAAGCAATCAAACAACATCTTAAATTATTGCACAACAACTTTTTCTGCAATTCCAGAAGCGAAGCTAAGATAGGTTCATGTGGTTGTTCAGTCTGTACGATCAACTCTCAGGTCTGTGTCGAACATGGAAATGTCTTTGTCAATTGAAAATCCCGCCAACTGTAAAGTCTAGTAATAAGGTTTTTGGTTGCAAAAACTGTAAACCAATTGAAATCTATCGGCAGCTTTGTGAAGTGTAAGGTGACAATACCCTCACAGAGGTGGAGTGCGTCAATGGAGCATTCGCTTTAAAATCCTGATTTAATAATGCGAACTGGACAAAGTGAATGAAATCACAAAAATCAGAATGGATGCAACCATTACCACAAATATGGCAATTCACTACTTAATCGTTGTTACTGGTGATGAAACATGTTAACTGTGAGGACGAAATTGCAGTCAATGTAGTGCAAAATCAGAAACAAAAAAATGCAAATGATGTCGATAAGGAAGATTATGACGACCGCTGAGTGGGAGTTGTACAGTGATCTTACCAGCGACTACTACTTGAACGATGAAGAAGTGGCTGGCACGCGCCTAGCGTTTTGACGATGATGAACAGGAAGAAGTAACAAATGGGCTGAAGGAACAGGGAGGCGGCATAATTGTATGACAGAAGAAATTTTAAAGCTTGTCCATCGGTATGATAATTGCCTAAATTTGTATGGCGATTATATAGAAAAGTAGTATTTTAGTGTGGCTTTCAAATGTATATATAAAATCTTTTCCTATCTTTTCCTATTCCAAGCGTAATTTACTTTCTGGATGGCCCTCGTATTAATAAAACATCTTTATTGGTTTTTACAAAAGGCAAAGTTAGGGCTTAAAAGCTCTTTCTACCACTAATAATATCAAAAACAAAAGTATCTTCTTATTTAAAATTTTAAATGGTGGCCACAATGAAATTTTGAATATTTTTGCGATGAGGAGAACTTAGAAAATATGTACTAGTGAAAATAAATATGCTTATTGTTTAAAAACTTAATACATTTTGAACCATCATGAATTTAAAATAAATTGGTGTCTTTATAAGGTCTGTACAGGGCGTTCCATAAATATCTGAAGTTCTAACATTTATTACTGTTATTTTGAAACACAACCACATGTTTTAAAATCTGTTTTGTATAAATGTTGAAAATTAAATAAGCTTTGCAATGGTGTATAAAACCAACTACAACATGCGGAAACCCCTGGGGTTCGAACATAAGTACACTTCTGTGTTTCTGTGTAGTGACTTATGAGATGTACACTAAGAAGCTTAAAAATATTTTTGCTGGAATCCTGCGTTTGTGGTTTAGTAGAGAACAAGTTTATTTGACCTTTCTAGGTCTAATAGGTTTTCTGTAATGCGTTTAGATTCTATGAGGCCAGGGGAAGATGAATTTAAAAGGTTAAATTGGTAAATGGTGATCTTAACTCTTAGGCTGCGGTGTCATCGCTAAGATCTAAGGCTTCGGTTTACACGGTCACAGTTGAAATATAAGGTACTGGCTAAAACGTTTCGACCCACTGCCGTTTGAAGTTGGTATCAACCAGTCAACAAGCTACTGAGGATGACTCTCCACGCGAGGTCGAACGTTTAACCAAGTAATTATATTTCAACTGTAATTTCGTGTAAACTGGAAGCCTTAGATCTTAGTGGTAAATGGTGAGTTGGCCAAAGTAAGGGATAAGAACGGCAATGATGAATTCACTCAAAAGGGATCATTAAATATATACACCCTCCCCAGTTCCCCTACAGCACTTAAGGGTTTAACTTTTGTTTTCGACCAGGCTATCTACTTTCAATAGCTTTGTAATGGGCTCAAATTTATAACTTTAGATGGCAAGTCAAAAGCAAAAGTTATATTGTCTGATCGGATGAGTGTAAATGAATGGGGTTATTATATTTTTCAGTTACCTGGATGCAGTATGTGACGTTACCAGCAACTACGTGAGGTTGCAAGACCGCTGGATTGCGTTCCGCGCATTGCTCTCTCGGCAAACCGGTGTTCTACCTGGCCTCAAGTACATTGCCAGTAATTATGAGAATGTTAGCACTGCGTAAGTATCTCTCTCCATCTTTAAATCTATTATCTTAAATATGAACTCACAGAGTATGTTTTTTTGTAAAAGACAATAAAATTAAGATACAGAAAATGCCTTTTTAAATGTTAGCAGTATATTTGTTTGGAATTTATATTTATTTTTCAAATGGTCGAGGCTTCCACCAAGTGCTGGCTCATGCAATCGGTCTTCCTCTAAAATGCAGATAATTTGTCTAAATAGGCGCTTTCAAGGGCCGACAGTTGTTACTCATCATGTTGTTGCTTGTGTATATAATATAGTAAATACAGTTCTGAGTATATACATGGGCTATGTCATATTACTAAGAGGTTCTTTGATGTTTATTAACAAAATACCATCAGGCAAAATTTACTGTTTATGGATAATTAAAACCATTTTGGTAAATATTCAATAGGGGAGTTTTGGTTGTCCGATTTTGCTGACAAACCTGACAGAGGTATTTGCAAAAGGAACATGAGTACCAAGTTCAGTGAAAATCAGATAAAAAATGCGACCTGTAGAGATCATACACTTACAGTGTTGAAAAATGTTTGAAACAAGTTCTGGGGTCAGGGTCGTAGCTCATTTTATGCTCGAGGCCTGGTTCTTACCATGTTGACGTTGAATGTCTCATTTTTTAAAGTTCTTCCAGTTGTAAACTATTAGTGTTGGATGTTCTGTTACCTGTATTTCTATAGTATTCTCAAAATAATTTCTTTTTTAATTATTTTAGCACAGTATTTTGATCAACAGCTCAAAACTATGTCTCAGCTTATATTAAATTCAAACTTTAATATGTAACTCAATATTTTAATAATTTGTTACATGTCGTTTCCTTGTGTGAAAATGTAAACTATGCAGATAGTAAACAACGTAACTGGAGATTAGTTAATCTCCTCCTAAGCTTGCAATTAAAAAGAACCCTTAATGTACTTAATGTATCACTTGTGTGTTAAAATCTCATGTTTTTGTGCGGCTAGAAACTACAATCTTTATTTGAGCATACTGCCATAAAACTGACGTATTGAATATTTGGCATAATTTATTTTATTATTTCTAGTTTTTGATCTTCATCTAATAAAGTCGGCAAATTTAATAAAGGTAAAAAACAACCAAGGAAGTTGTATTGTTTCCAGTTTTACTGGGTTTCTAGAAGGGCTTTAAATTGTTAGCTTGAGACTAGCGGCAGTCGTATACCTGCCAACGAAGATAGAATCACCCTCAAGGGTACTTGGCAGAGCACCGGCACTAACTATGTAAATTTTCCCTACTGCCTGTCCACCGGCGCAATTCGATCACATCCATTTATTTATATTGAAACTTATAAAATACTCTAGATGTTTTTGTAAACACCTTAACAAGACATTTACTGTTTCCCCAAAAAGTGCTGCCACTCTTCCTTCCTCTAACAATGTTTGCTTGTTTCAGTCTTGGAACAGACTTCTCTGGAGTATTCAGTTACATGGCAAATACTATTTCCCAGGATGCCCATATTACTGAGGTAAACATGATTTAATTTGAATTTCTTGTTTAATCAGTATGGCTTTAGAAAATCAAAATTTATTAGAAGCCATTTGTGATATTACCAATTATTAACAAAGCCATAAGCAAGACTGTAACTTTATAAAGACACCTGAATCAACACTTATGAATAATGAAGGTAGACCTATTGAAAACTCCCAACTGTTGTCAAAATTATAAGTGGAGAACGGAGAACTATTTACAGGTATTGTTTCCTAGGAAGCAGTGAACACTACATTAAGGCCTTAATACTCGTATGACGGTGAGTTTTGTTTTCAATGTAATTAGATGAGAGTGGTTTGCTAGAGAGCGGCGGACGTAAAGAAGCAATAAAAAAGGTTTTTCTCGCCAGATGACACATTTTGTTTTGTAAACAAAAGTTTAGCTTTTCATTACTATATACGTAGATAAACTTTGACAACTAAAATTAATAACATGTCAAACATTGTTTTTTCTAATCTGTTCAATTATTGTGTGTCCAATCAATAAAAGTACTTTCCTGAAAACAACTTTAAATTAAAGGTACAGATACTATGTGACAATTTTATTCTTTGATATTTTCAAACTACGCTGTTTTCAAAGCAACTAACACATGTTCTGTAGAAGATTGTTTTAATCAAAGCTTGTTTGCTGTTTCTAGGTGCGTAACATGATAGCAAACACGGCTCTGGACCAGAGGTTCAGGTCGAGTCTGAACACAACAGTATTGCCTGCTGTCCTCAAGCGACAGGCCTGGGCAGAGTCCACTCCAGGACAGAGTCTCAAGACTTGGGTAGAAGCCAATGTTAACTCATCAGCTGTTTCAGTATTTGTTAATGTCTGTTTAACTTTGTCAGCAATTTTGATTTTAAACATGGTTTAATATTAAATTGGACAACCAAACTGTATATTTGTACAAAATAATACTTGAATAAAGATTTACATTGATTTGGTGCAAGTTTAATAATCCCCTTTGTAGCACAAAAATGTGGTTATGATATTAATATAATACACAATAGGCTTTCACCTCTTAGACTCGCAATTATCTGGTTTCTGGTTTCACCGTCATCGGATTTGGTATTCATTGAAATGCGTCAGCAAACAATCTTTGAGGGGGATGACAAGGGGTCCTCCCCAGAGATCAAAAGGGGTCTGGGGGCTTCCCCCAGGGAAAAACGTTGCTATACATTGAAAAGTATGTTTTGCCTCTGATTGAGATTGAATATTTTGTAATTCTACTTTAGAAAGGGCAGATTTTAGTAGGTAATGTCCTAATAGACTATTGAAAACCAGCACCAAAGCTATCATATTCATGTACATGTGGAAAACACTCTCAAGGTATTAAATCTCAAATATATTTATTTGTTTACAATTAATTGGATACGTTCTTGTAAAAATATTGTACTTTACTTTGTTAAAATAAAAAAAAAATTTAAAATTCAAAAGCGGCCTGCATGGTATGGATGAATAAACTGTTTTATGTCTTCTTCTTTGGGAGCAATCGCCACTGGTTTAGAGCTCAACCACTATGCGGGTTGCGGCTGGCCAACCAGTAAGCCCCTGGCAAAGTGTGTACTATCACTTGCGTGGTGTGTCGCCAGTTAAAACTGATATCCATGACGACGTGCCTCATGCCCTCGTCCTCGTCTTTTCTTCTGTCTTTTCTTCTGTCACTGATACTCACCTCTACTCTAAATTTGTATAGCAATACAGGTATTTTAAAATAGTAACCTTTTCAGAATTTCATTCATTGATTATCGTAGTTCTTTTGAAAGGGACAGAATCAAGTAGCAAATATTCGTCCCCTTGATGGCCCGTGGTGGTATTGATGAACTAGTCAATGAGTCATTTATTCAGCACAATTAACAATACAATTGCATTAGCCAAGTCAAGATATACATTTTACACTTAAAAGTCCTTATAATGTAAACATTTAAACAATATGTACAGTAGCATGTTGTTGCTCATAAGAAAATGATTACTTACTGTTGCTAAAAGCTTACTCTTGGAGACTCACCAGTAAACTCACGGACACTGGAGTAGGCACCCTGAACCAATAGACACTTCAGACGGGACCTAAACATCCTGCTGCCGGAAAAGTTAATCAAGCCACTCAGCAAGTGTTTAAGGTTTTGAGGAAGGCTGTTGAAGAGCTTAACTGAATTGTAAACAAAGTGGTTTTTGAAAAAAGTGAAAGAGTGTTTGGGAATGGAGATATTGGCGGAATTTATAGTGGATATCTTTTATTGTTGGGCCTGTCAAAACTATTAAGGTGCATCTGTGCAAAGGAAAGTGTTTCGAGAATATAAATTGATGGAAAAGTCAGAATTTGGTGTGTTTTGAACCAATCTTTGTAAGATTGTCGTCAAGAAAAGTGGTTTGGAAGAACAAACCAATAAACAAAATACAAAATAAGCCATATCAGTTCAAATGATGCGGACAGCCCTTATTTGAAGTCTAAACAGGAACAAGGTTCTAACAACGATTGACTCTCACCCTTGTACATTACTTCATCTGATGGTTTACTGGCACGACATTTGATCATGAAAGATAAGGATAAATGCACTTCCTTAGGTCCAATTTCTACTATTGGCCAGGAATAAAAAGCTGCCAGTGGAAAATCTGTTTTTTGGAAACATGCTCGAAATATAGGTGGAAGTTTAGATTTTCATCAATGATTACACCAAGAAATTTGATACAAATATTTTCTAGACTTGTCAAGTGAGGTACTAATGACGTCTTCCCCCAGGAGGATCTCAGAAATGCCTTCCTTGGCCTGGTAAGATATCTTTGAGATCGAGAAATTTAGAAGTTGGGCCTTCCCAGGGTTCATGTGGAGGTGGTTGTCATGACACCATTGGAGAAGAGTGTTGGATTCTGAGGAACAGCTTTGCTCCAGGATATCTGTATTGGAATTTGATAATAACAGAGACGTGTCGTCAGCAAAAAGACAGGGGTTGGCCTCTTTCAAGCAAGATGGAAGATCATTGATGAAAAGGAGAAAGAGTATTGGCCCCAATATAGACCCTTGGGGGACTCCATTCTCGATAAGAGCCTCTGAAGATACATGGCTTCCAGAACCAACCGCAGACAACACAACAAACTGCCTTCTCATGTGAAGGTATGATGTGAACCAGTTTAAAGCGACTCCTCTGACTCCCATGCGGTACATCTTCTCTAGCCATGGTTGACCATGACAACAGCTTTGCTTAGATCGAAGAACAAACCCACGACAGATTTATCTAGGTCCATGTCTTCAACCATATCGTTAATCAAGCTGAGGATAGCACTGGTGGTTGATTTGGTCTTAATAAATCCATGTTGGTTCTTGAACATTAATTTATTTTGCACTAGGAATTCCCACAGTCTTTTCAATACTGCCATCTCAAAAATCTTCGAGAAAGTAGGTAAAACACTTATTGGTCTGAAATTGTCGCACACTGGGTCGCTTACTTTTTTCGGGATGGGTCTGACTTTGGCTATTTTTAACCCAGAAGGGAAAGTTCCTCCAGTGAAAGAGATATTTACGAGATGGGTTAGTGGACCCAACACTAAGTGTGAAATTGATTTCAAAAGTCCAGCAGATACTGCATACACTCCAGCCGATTTGGTGTTTTTTAGACTTTTGATAAGATTGTTGATTTCAACCTCACAAGTAGGACTAAAGAAGAAAGAGTCAGCGCTGGCCTTCGAGCTTCCTAACTTCTTTAATTTACGGGGGAAGGCTAGTTTAAAAGTAATAACCCAGCTGAGAACTGAATTCTTCAAATTTCTCATCAATGCTTTCTGCTTTATAAACTGTGTCCCAAGTCTCCCGTTTGAGGAGAGATTTAAAAGTGTCAATATTAGCTACAGAAAACCTCCTGGCATAGCAAGATTTTGCCTGCGTCTGCACCTCGTGGGAATTTAGGATTGTTACTACCTGGGCGTGATGATCTGACAACAGAGATTTAACAACTTCGCTCTTGCAGCTTTCCTCATTAGTAAATACGTGGTCAATTAAAGTTCTTGTGTTCAAAGCTTCTCGGCGGGTGTAGGATGAAACAATGTTGAACAAACCAAAAGATGCCAAGGTAGTCGAAAGTTTTCGGCTGCTAAAACTGTTTGACGCCAGATCCACATTGATATCGCCCAAAACCAACACCCTCATGTGCCCGACGATCAACTTATTTAAACATTCGCTGAGGTTATCTATGGACAGGTCGAGGCTTCCTGAAGGCGGCCTGTATCCACCAACCACCAGTACTTTATCTTCTTTATTTATTACGAAAGATGTCGCCACCAGCTCACAATCCTTCTCAACACAAAACAGACTGCAATCTAGGGTCAGACGGTTCAAGTTGTTATGAGACCACAGTGCAACACCTCCGCCATTTACTCTTGTTCTACTAAAAGCTGAGATAAAGTTGTAGTTTTTAATAGCTAGATTTTAAATTCCGTATGACCTAAGACTGTGTTTCGTCAAGCATAGGATATCAGGAGTTTCTTCGCTTAAGAACACTTTGACTTTGTTCAAGAGGCTTCTAATGTTCTGATGAGCTCAGGCCTGGATTACCCGGCCATATAAATACAACCTAGGCCATGGCCTAGGGCGCATGCTTGAGGGGCGCAGTCGCGGGAAAACGACAAAATGCTGCACTATACTTACTAAAAAAAAATTATTTCCATAGTTACTTTAAAATTCCACAAATTATTAACGATAACATTAAAAGTGCAACGTATAATTTCTATGGCAACTCAAGTCAGAATGTATTTGTATATCAATAAGGTAGCTCTCCTCGACCGGCTGCGCTGTAACGTCCGCTAATAACACCCGATTAGGTCCCTTGGTTAAGGAAGGTTACACCGTGGTCACCCGTCTTGCTTCACGCTCGGTCTGCGTTCACTTCTAAGTATGAAAAAGTGAAAATCGAGTCATTCTCTTTTCCCTCTTTCATATTAGAGTGTTGATAACACCCTATTAGGTCCCTTGGTCGGTGGAAACGGGCAACAAGCAGGTCGGGTTTGCACAGAGGATTGCTACCGGCTTCGCGCCCGCCAAGGAGATGTGGGTTTTCACGGTTTTACACATCTATAAAATAAACAAAACCTAATTTTAACTCCGCTAAGCCGGTGGCAAGCCCGGGACTCGGCAACGAGGAGGAGGAGTCGGAGGAGTATCAACCTCGATAAAAACCGGAGGTCATCTGGCCCGGATGACAGTTTCTCTGTAAGGGCTCCTTGCCAGGGTGACGGCAAAGTTCTCAACGGTGGAGCAGGTGGACCAATCATCCCGGGGAGCTGCGACACTTGAACTTGCAGTGAGGAGTGGTGACCAGAGATCTGGAACGAATTATGTGACATGGGAGACTTGTCTCAGTGACTAGAGATGAAAGAAGACCTGACAGGGAGGAAGGTGAAGATTAACGAAGATGAGGTGAGGGACAGTGGGATTGTGTACGTATCAAAACTTACTCAACGAATTAATTAAATAATGAGTTCAACGGAAATAGAGT
This sequence comes from Matsumurasca onukii, assembly GCA_018831715.1. Taxonomy (NCBI): domain Eukaryota; kingdom Metazoa; phylum Arthropoda; class Insecta; order Hemiptera; family Cicadellidae; genus Matsumurasca; species Matsumurasca onukii. Next base: position 5,160,542 of record CM032061.1, read on the forward strand.
TGTGTTTACTTAATTGAATGTGTACAAAATTGTGTTACAAAACAAAACTAACTCGTGATTAAACATAGATTAATGTTCACCATCCACACTACCCCCACAAGGAGTAAAATGAACGGCGAAAACACGAAATTTAACAAGGATTAACAATCATTGACCATACAATTTTGGTAGACATTTTGTTCATCTCAAACGCCAGGTTCTTGTCTTTACCAAATTTTCCTCCACACCCTCCTTAAAGCGAACGTCTTATATCTATTCAAGTAAGTTCATTGATACCCGTGTTTCTATTCCGTTAGCTGCTTATCTCTTGGAATATATTATTTAATTAATTAAAAATTAGTAAATGGCTAAAATAGTTCCAAATAGGCTCTAGAACGAGTGGCGGTGGTTCGCGTCACGACCGAAGACTGAGACCAGAGACAGGTGACCGTAATCTATGTATTTGTCATCTAGCTTTGAACAGGCGCTAGTTCGCGCATGCGACAGAGACAGGGGACATACAGAAGACATCGAAACACATGTTTGTCGCGGTCTCCTGTCTCTAGTCTTGGTCATCAGTCGCGGTGCAAACTGGCTTATGTACAGTTAATATGGCAAAAATTTCCACACACCTCAAACCTCTCAGAACACTGAAAGGGGCGCAATCTAGAACTTTGGCCTAGGGCGTAAATAATGGCTAATCCGGGCCTGGATGAGCTAATTTAAGGCAGATGCCCTGCTGAAACCTGCGATTGCTCCTAGAAAACTCCTCCAAGAAACGTCTGGAGGTTTGAAAGCTTCCCCTAAAAAAATTACGACCAACGAAAGTGCGGGTTGATGTCTTGGCATGAAAAGAAGTTTTGAACTGACTATGAGATTTTGGTAGAGGGGGTAAGTTTGAAAGATTTAAGAGGTTAGAGGTTGGTGTCTTTTGCAGATTTTTAGATGGTATGGGTGGAGTAGATGAAGCTTCAGATGGCTTAAGGTACTGCTGGAGAAGATCAGCAAGAAGCTTTTACCGTAGATGTTTAAGTGGAGCCCTTGGGTTGTGAATGCAGAGCGAGGTAGTGAGGTCAGAATATCTAGGTGGCTGCTTCTTGATCCTATGCTCTGAAAATGCTCTTGATCCTAGATATAAGAAAGAAGGCTTATCATACCTAGAGGGAATACCGACCAGAACAACTCTCTTGCCCACAATCCCATCCAAAGTGCCCCGAGATCCGAAAGGAAGTCTCCACTGCAGTGTCTATTTACAATCATTGATGATTGGTCTGCAGCCAACATTTTATGTTTAAATAAGGATAAAACACAAAGTATTAATTTCAGTCACAAACTTACTAGTAATATTGATAAGGTAAAATTTCTGGTGTTTACTTGCAGTCTAATGTTAAATGGAATTGTCACGTAGACCTAGTGTGTAAAAAAGTTTCACAAGCCATATTTTTGCTTAGAAAGCTTAAATACCTTGTAACTGTAGATGTTCTTATATCTGTTTATTATGCTCATGTTCAGAGTCATTTGCTTTATGGTATCTTTGTTTGGGGAATAGTGGGCACGTAAAAAAGCATTAATTTTGCAAAAAGAGCGATAAGAATAATTGCTGGTGCCAAAGCTAGGGAACATTGTAAACCTCTGTTTAAAAAATTTAATGTCCTTACTGTTACTTCCTATTTATTTTAGAATGCCTTATGTATGTAAAATCAAATTTGAATATAATACCTACAAATAGTTTAGTTCACTGTCACAATACAAGATATAATAGCCACCTCAGAATTAACCAATGTAATTATAAATCTACAATTAATAGCTCATTTGAACTTGGTTTAAAACTGTATAATAATCTACCACAATACCTAAAAAACATGAATTTAGTAGATTTTAAGAAAAACTTAAAAAGTATTTTAATTAAGCTAAGTGTTTATTCTGTAAATGAATTTATTGATAGTTGTAATGCTTGATTGTATCTTTTTGACGTTGTCATACATGTAAATGTGTTGCGACAATAAACGATTTGATTTGGTTTGATTTGAATGTCGTTTGTTCCTCCCATTACAACTATATGTTCACATTCACTCTTAAAAAACGCACGGACAGTTGCCAGTACATGTTCCATAAATCCACTTGGTTCCATAAGTCCGCATTCGAAATTGTTATTTTGCTGAGGGCATGCAATGCCAGTCAAAGAATTTGGATTGAAACCTAGGGTTGTTTTGCCAACTTTTGGGCTGAGGGAAAGTTTGTAATGTTAATGGAGTCTAATTAAGTGAAGCGTCAAAGTTTTTACAATGTCAATAAACACAAGGCTCCAATGGGAACCTCCGTCCCCTACATCAACATCAGTGTTGTTACTTACACAACAAAAAGCAAAATTGAAAGTGTGAAAGTTCAAGTCAGTAAGTAACTGACCAATAGTCTCAGGGGTGCCATATTTCATAATCTCATTGAGACAAGGGCCAATGAAAAGAGCCTTAGTAGATACAGCCTTAGAACATTCATTGAAGGATGAAAGATAAACTTGAAGAATTGTGTCTTTGTCCATCTTCATAGATTGCAGAGATTTTAGTTCTATTATTACATTTCTATGAGCCTTCAAGGCATAGGACAATTTACTCACCAATCTTTAACATTTTTACTCTGGACACAAAGCAAAAGGATTCATCTTCAACACTATCTTTATTTTTATCTTTAATGTCTTTATGCTGGTTACTAATGGCAATTCACAGGTCGTTTTTTCTTCCTTAACTCTAGCTAAGTCAATTTCTAGTTTAGATATTTTACTGTTGACCAAGGCTAGATTTTCATTTAAAAGTACATTATCCTCTACAACCAAGTCCTGCAGTTTAAAGGACTCGTCAAGTTCGTTTTTTGGGTTTCCTTAAACTTATCTACTTGCGAGCTAATCTCAGACATCTCAAAAAAGTTTGTCATTTTTTCAACGAGATTGCTATTTGTACTGCATAAACTGTCTTGAGCTTTAACTAGCTCACCTACATTTTCGATTAAAAATGTCAAGTCAATTTCAGAATGATTTGCTAATATTGTACTGTTAACTAGCGAAAGCACAATATTTTCAGAATTACTGCTTAAATTAACATATTTCAAAAAACTATCTTCTAGGACGTCCATGGTTTATATTTTACAAACACTTAAAATTATTAGGTACAATGGAAAAGGAAATACAAACTTTAACAGCTATCAAATTTAATACGCAGTAAAAATTATTTTAATTTAAAAAGTCCAGATGATGTAAGATGTAGCAGAGATTCAAAAACAGGCGGGACCGCAGCCATCCAGGATAACGCCTTCAAAAGACAGGAAACTGCAACCACGCCCGCTTAGTTGAGAGACTAGAGAGGTTTGCAGGAACAGCGCAGGGTAATTTGCTATTAACAAAAGTTAATAATAATTGTTTTCAATTAGGGTAAGTGCCGGGTTTAACTATTCATTTGTTTTTTATTTGTTGTTACATTATATTTTAGTGAAGAATGTTTATGTTTAGAGTATTATGTAATTTTTATTGTGAGTCTGAAACAAATATTTTGAAATTGAAAGAACAGCTTTAATAATTTTTGGTGGAACATTTTGAGAGCTGCACTGCATTTATTTCTTTATTGACGAATTTGTACTATTGTTTAATCATTCTGTTTGGACTCAAATTGGCTCATAGGCTTGCAGACGCTTGCCAAAGAGTGGAGCAGGTTATTGTGCTGCTAAAATGTTATTTTACTAATTTAACTCAACGCCATTATATTCAAAATTCCAACAAAAGTTCACAATCAGCCAGAGAATAGAAATCTCCCCATTTATGACTATGACCTGCTGTGTATTGCTTGAAATAAAGCAAGGTGTTTGTAAAACTAAATAGAAATATGTTGAAAAATATAAAAGTATATCTTTGAGAACTAGATTGTTATAATGTTACGAGGCTGTTCACTACGCCCACACTCTCACTTCGGTCTTTGGTTTAGATTTACGTTGTCTTTTACTAGAAGATTTAATATGTACGGAGTCATAAAAGGAACACGCATTTCAAATATAATGTGACCCAGACTACACCTTCTGCTGTTATACAAAAAAATACTGCTGTATAGAAAAATACTGTTTTGGCCTTCTTTTTGATAGGACTGAACGTATTTTCAGCGTTTTTGGTATATTGATAAGTAAAATTAAATTGATTATTTTCTGAAGGTTGGATCTTCTGAGTTAAGTCAAAGTGAAATAACTTACTAACAATAAAATGCATAGGCCTATGTACATGGGCACACGTCAATAGATACAAATAACAAATCAAAAAGGTAAAGAATTTAGCAGTAGCTTAAAAAAAAGCATCGTCTAGCAAAACGTGTTTGAGCTGACTCTTGATCGAGTCGTTGTCGGATTCCAGTTTCGGGGATACAGGAAGAGCATTGAAAAGTCGCACTCCACACAGTAAGAGGTGGTGCTCAGAAGTTGTCCAGTGTCTTGGGGTTAGGCGACGGTTTCTGTTACGGTACGTAAGTTGAGATTAGGATTTACCGAGGGTATGGTACTGAAGGAAACATGTTAAATAAGGCAAAGGTGTTTCTAGGATATAAATTGATAGGAGTGTTGGGATTTTGTTAATTCGGAGCAAATCTGTACAATTCGTAAGAATCTTCAAATAAAAAATTGTACTTGCAAGTATTGCTTTTTTGAAGAATAAAGAGATGCTCCGATCTGGATGAGCTGAAAGCCCAAAAAGCAATCGCCGCAAACCAGATGAACGAACTCCCGGTGTATCGGACATGGGAAGAGCTGTAGAGTGACGTGCCGGGTGCCGGGGACCTGCGCAGTGAGAAGACAGCTAGCAGGTGTAAGGATAGCAGTGCGCGGTGAGGGAGGTGGCTCACTCCTCACTCATCACTACTCAGTCAGTGTTAGGTGCGCACTTGGTCACTTAGCTACTAGCTAGTAGCCTCCGGTACTCGTTGCGTCGGGTGCTTCTCCTTTGGGCACGATGATGCTTACCTCAAGGCCTTCAGGCTTAAGCTGCATCGCACTACTCCTAGTCTTCCACTCGACTTCAGCCGCTGGTAAGTCAACATTGTATCGCATACTGGGATAATACGTCTCATGGACTGTTCGAGTAGAATACATTGGCTGGAGGCTTTAATTGTAGAAAAGTCGATATTTACTTCCAGGTTAAGTATTTTAGCCTGCATTATAAACAGTTCCAAAAAATTGCTAAATTTGGAAAGTTGTTTTGGTACAGTAAACTAATTTTTCCTCAACGCCACTATATCTAATTAAACCAATTCAATACAGTTTTGTTCAATTTAACATTGATTCTGGAATATCCGGTATAAGCCACCAAGAGACAGGAGTGCTTAAAGTGTGCATTGTGCGGGCACTGCGTGTGTAGGCCTACAGAGATCATAGTCCATGGATGATTCGGAGATATTGTATGCGAGATAATCTGCAATTCTGCATGCCACTTAAAGCGCTAATAATAGAGCTCTAATAACAAATTAAAATAACAGGAGGAAGAAAGTCCTTATCAAAATAATAAAATCTATTAACTTGACTTATGTCCTATTATTCCTACGAGGAACATAAGGCTGCAACCATCCCTCACCAGCGCACTCTGTTGGGAGCTATCATTTTGGTTTCCCCAGGACTTTCCAGCCATCTGTAGCTCCCGGCTCACTCTCACTGTATGCCTCCAAGTTGTCCCTTGTCTACCCCACCTTCTTTAGCCTTGGGGGTTCCAGTCACCAAATCACCAATTTAGCCTTCTTTACCAATTCATTTTCTTCTTTCCTCAGACAACGTCTTATCCACTTCCATTTCCTTTCCTTTACCTTTTTCTCGACTGGACTCTGAGATGTCCTCCACAACTCTTCGTTCAATATGATTTCCGGCCATCGTATTCCAAGAATTGACCGGAGCAAATTATTACATCTCATTACTGCTACATTCCTTCCAAGTTTCACATCCGTAGAGTAAGACTGACTTGACATTATTTTGTTTTAGAAGTCTTAGCTTGACTCTGAGATGTGCGCAGCGCAATCCTATCACGCTACTGTACTAAGTAGGTCACACTTAGACACATCTGAGGGTTGTATTGTTATGTTATTAAAACTCATTGCTCCTTGACACAAGCGAATCTTATTAAATCGTATACAGTTTTAATAATCACGTACGTAGCAAAATTCTGTTTGTGTAAAAAATACGAATAAAAGCATCGGTTTTGAAAATTTTGGTATCATTCAGCACGCATGTGCACCGGCATAGTTTAGACGTTCAGGAGGATTATACAGTGTGTTTCAAAATAATGTTTTGTCGACCACTAAAACTAAGTAAATACCTCTATCAAACAGTTCAGATTTAGTGGTCAACCTTTCGGTCGCTATATGCCATCGTAAGGCGATGAAAACCTCCTCGAATAAATCATCCATTCCGTACGGAGTTCGTCATGTAAATGGTTCACCGCCTGACGAGTGACGATGAAGTATAGACAGAACATGTAGCAACCGACAGGTTAACCACCAAGTTTAACAGAGTTTGCCTAATTTTAGTCATAACTACACAGTTCAGGGATTATTCGTAACTATTTGTTGTACAAGACTGTAAAAAAGAAATAAGATTCAGTGGTTTCTGAAGTTTCCATGACGTTACTCGCTGACCTTTGATATCGGGAGCCTTTAATATGTATAAAGAAAAACATATTTGAGTCGAAAACGTAGAAGCTTAACACTGTGGAACTGTATGGAAGCTGTGTCGGTTTGTACGCGTATGAGGATTCTGAATAACTACGGGAGATTTTAGAAACTGGACTGTAAAAGGCAATCTCGTTAATTAAGTGTAGGTACATTAAACTTGTGAGAAATATTGCCGACACGTAACAAATTATGGGACTTTATTCATCCAATTAAAGTTAACACTGTCTTATTTTGTTTAAATGCAAATATGGCCTACACCAGTGTAGTGGAAAAGCAGGAGTTGTCAGTTGTGGTACCGAGATAGTATATCTTTACCCGTACCAATGTCCTGTTCAATTAAAAACCTAGAGTTATATATTGGCATATAATACATATTATAATTCTTATAATAATAAAGTAATGTGTTATATTATTAAGTGTTATAAAACATATTAGCTAGAGTTATATAGGCCTACTGAATAAGACTTTGTAACCTCTCAAACATAATTTGTCAGTGTTGGACACCTGATTGCAACCGTACTTGGTGAAAAAGGAGAAACAGTTATTGTTGAACGCTGCCCCCATCACAGCTGACCGGCTACAAGCCTGCGACCGTGTAGACTGAGTTACGTCCAATGTACACCTTCTAGTGGTGTATTGTACATATGCGTACATTATATTAGTTCGTCGTCAGGTCAGAAACCGTGTGTTTCCATTTCAGTTTGTAGCCTTTTGTATTATAATTTGTAATATGATTGATAGAGCGTACAAAAGTAGACATTGGCACCCTAATACAAATAAATTATGAGTTTTCTGTTTTCTTTTCGGACATTGTACCATTGTCAACAACAAACTTCAAACAAAGAAAAGAAGTCATATACGACGAACTTGCGAGTATTTGGGTGAGTAAGCCATGATTCAAACCACGAGAGAAATATACAAACATAGTCACAAGTATGGAACACACCTGAACACACATTCGTAACCTCGCTTAAGTGTTCACCGTGTGCAAGTCTAAGCGGCTCCGGCTCCGGCGCACAATAAAATAAATAAATAAATATGTTTTATTGAGTGAACATTTACAATAAATGCATAGCCGTCAGATTTATAGCTAAAATTTTCCACTCATTCTTACATCGAAAACACATTCAAACATACAGATTTGTTACATTCACTCTCTCCCATTCATCCGAATCATACCACTCTAGACCCTATTTAATGCAGTGTCTCTAATTAAATGCCAAGAACTCGTCTGTGCTATAGAATGCTTGAGAGATCAAAATAGCTTTCAGACGAGCTTTGAATGCCTTGGGCATATGGCCATTTTTGAACGAATTTGGTAATCTGTTGACGAAATGAACTCCTGCCTGAGAAGGCAAACGTTCATGGACTACCGTTCTGTGTCTCCCAGTTCGGTAGTTGTCCCTGCCTCTAGTTTCATAAGAGTGTATGTCACTACCTCTTATGGCATTACATTTTGAGTTGAAAAAAGGCATGTCTCCAAAATATATAGGCAAGGTAGTGTCAACAGTTTCAGATCTTTGAATGCTTCCCCGCACGACTCTCTTCTACGCAATTTACCTACGCAACAATGGAGATCAGGAGATGTTACACAGAGTAAGTGAAGCTTTTAACCCAGGCAAATTTTAACTGACAAGGATTGTAGCTATAGCATATAGTGCTGGATTTGAAACATTTACTTTGGACATCCTAAATAGTTTTTTTTATTATTATATGATTAGTCCTGACCCAAGGTTAAAACATTGCGGCAACATACTGCTCATAAAGTTCAAACTTATTATAGTTATTAGCTTAATTTATTCACTTACTTATTATTTATTGTTCAGTTACCTACACATCAGTATTAATAATTGGTTGTCCCATCCCTAAAAGCCATTTTCGAAACATGTTACCCTTAATTGCATTGTTTTCCTTATTTAACACTGCTTTGTTCATTGATGTATCTATTGGGCGTCTGACCGTTGGAAGAATAAAATAAACAAACTAGTTAAGAAACAAACAGAAATTACAGAAACTAGAAATACGACCGTGACAGCTGCCCATCGACTGAGTGGCTGGCTGGCTGGGGCAGAGGGCGACCAATCACAGAATATTTTAAAATTGTCCGTAGTGCAGTGAATTTGTAAAATTTAAATATTGGTGTAAGACAATAGTTACAACATTTTATCCCGGTCTTTTGCGGCCACTTCAGGAGAAAACTACTCCCTACGGTTCGAGCAGTTGGGAGACTTCACCCGTTGTCTAGTGTCTCACCTAATCTTACACATTATAGGCCTAGTAACCACTTAACCTAAGACCTACTCTCAGAAACATGAAAAAATGAACAGGTGGGGGGTGGAGTGTGGACTTAGGACTGACTGGTCACTGCAGTTCTGTAACTGCCGTCCTGGGTGAGCCCTTCCCCTTTTTAATATCCAAGGTTTTTTTTATTTATTAAAAGTTATTCTTTATTTTTATCAGGATAAGCAATGGAGCTGTACCATGTTTCTCAGACACCTGTTCCTTTTTTCATGTTTCTGAGACTAGATCCTAGGTTAGTTTTTAATGTAATGTAAGGGTTAGTTTTTCTCAAAAATCGCCGAAAATTCTTAGATGAAACCTTTGTAATTGACATCCGCCACTATTATGAACTTTCAATTCACGGTACAAATAGTGCTGCATTCGCGCGAGGTCACGAAATACTCCATTAGTCATCCTGGAAGGGTAGAAAATGAGAATTGTGTTTGTTTGCTGTCCACATTCTGACGCTCTGCAGTCTGTTGCACGGAAAGTCACCTTGACGCTTAGCGTGCGTCTGCCTGGCCTGTCCTTCACCATGGTGATGGCGTGGATGCGTCCCATCACCGCCATCACCATCTAACTCGCGACCATTTCCGTTAACATTGTTCAGTCTGCACTGAGGCAGTGAGGCTAGCGTTAATGTGACAAAACAGACAACAGTGGTACTCGATAAGTGATAGGTGAACTCAGTGGAGTCGGGACGGAGACGGAGTAGGGGCCGTTCTGAGGATCTGTAGATTTGAACTTAGGTCAGCGTCAGATCAAACTTTGACTTAATATACAAATCATAAAATTTAAGCGTATTCTCAAATCGTTCTATTATATTTTCCTTTAAACCCATCCTGTTAAAGAGTAAAACGGTTGCAGAGCGCCGAACCTCCGAGCGGGCGAGGATGACTCGGGGCACGCCATTCGTGGATAGTTTGTATATATGACATATGATACAGTTAATGACGATAGCCTAGAATGCTAGTAGGTGAAATGTTTAGTTTTTATTCTTCATTGTATGGACATGCAAGAAATACAGGAATCAATTCATAAGACTACTCACATTTTGTTTTAAACATATAAGAATGTTTATTCCATTGATTTTTACAGAAATAGATTACATCAAAATATTAACAATATCATCGTCTTAAAAGTACTGTAATAATAAAAATAAATCTTAAATTGTTCTACTTTATGTTAACTTCAGATTCTAAAAACTCTTTGAGTTGGTAAAAAGGATTGCGTAACAGCCATCACTAATATGCCTTGCATCCTCAGTTAGTCTATTAAAAAATTAGTACAATTTAACTTCAACAAATGTCCTGTTAAGGTTAATCTATGCAAAATATATCAATTCTACCTCTACCACGGTGTCATACTGATGAATTTCTTGCCTCAAGGTAAAATATTTTGATTTGTTTTAGTATATAACAGTTCGTGAAAATATAAGATTATTAACTACAGTAGAAATTATTTTGTAAGTAGTCTTTCATCCAAACCATATAGAATACATATACAGGGTGATTCAAAATAGGGCGCCAAATTTCAGGGCTGGGTTCCTATGAAACAATGAAAAGGTTCCTATACATGGGTCCTATAATTCTTCGTTACCCCGGTAGCCGCCATTTTTATTTTTACTTAATTTGATCTCCAGAACGGTGTTGACCGATTGCATTCAAACTTGGTAGGGCGTTTATGTGTCACTTTAAGGTGAACGTTTGAAAAAGATTATTTCATAAAACCTATAGAAACAAAATGGTGGCTATTTAAATTTTTCAAATTGAAACACCATGAAAATGGCGCATAATATAAAAGTTTACAAGAGTAAAACAAGTTGTATTTTATAATTTTACATAAAGATACAAACTCATTTTTCCAAATTTTACATTAATATTTTTCAAACTCTTAAATTGAAGAAAACTACTGCAGTTAATTAAAAGGTAAAATAACTAGTTATATACTGTAATCTGCTATAATACATAGCCGGTATCATCGCTCAAGCAACATAAACTTTACAGGTAAGTAATGCAAACTGTCTAAGTTACACTCCATTTCCATGTAGTTCAATTGTTTTAAACTGGTTTTCTCAGCATCAGTGACGGTCACCGGACTCACCGCAGCTAGGAAGAGGTACTTCAAGGTATACAAATTAAAATAACACGTTGCCATTTGTGTATTTTGGTGTTTGGTTTTTTAAAATAGAATTCAGCAAACTTCGTTCTATAACTTTGCTATGATGAAAGTTAAAAGATATTGATTATACGATATGTTAGGATGCACCTGTATAACCCCACCCCAGGCCCCTTCAAGGGGACCCTGACTCTCAAAATATATTATTTTTTGCTATGTTGGGGTTTGCACTATAACTAACGAGTGCGCAAAGAGCCTCTTTGAAAGACTTCATCAATTCATTACCGATTGCATTTTGACCGTAGTATGAAAGTTGTATAGCTTAGGAGATCCCTTTACGGGTGTAACATTTGGAACAGGTTGTTTAAGTTACCACTTCAATTAGCCATATTTTGGTTGGTTGGCCCTAACGTAAATAAATAATAAAATATACGTTTTCATTGCAAAACATTTTACAATGCATGGCAATCTTCAGAAAAGTTGATTGTTGAAATTTTTATTCACTCTAACATCTAAGTCCCTTTTATACATACGAGTTTTTCCAATCTCTCTATCTCATTCATTCGAATTATCCCACTCTAGTCCCTAGTCGGTCAGCCAATTAGAAGGTCTCCCAATTAAATTCCATAAACTCGTCTATGTTGAAAAAAGCTTGAGTGGACACATTTTTGAGTCGAGCTTTGAATGCCTTGGGCACCTACGGTTTGGTAACCTGTTGATGAGATGAACACCTGCCTGAGGAGGTAAGCGCTCATGGACTACCGTCCTGTGTCTTCCAGTTCGGCAGTTGTCCCTGCCTCTGGTTTTATAAGAGTGTGTGTCGCAACCTCTTATGGTATTGCATTTTGTTTTGAAAATGAGACATGGTTCTAGAATTTAGAGGTAAGGGAGTGTCAACAGTTTGAGGTCTTTGAATGCTTCCCTGCAGGACTCTCTCCAGGGCAATTTTGCGACGGTTCGAACTGCCTGTTTTTGAAGAATGAAAATTATTGAAAAGCTTGTGTTTGCGCAACCTCTCCCACAATCACGTAGTGTACATCCTCCGTAGTACACACTACACACTCACTCACTACACACTACACACTAACCACGGTTCTGATTAAACAAGAGATTCTCACAGCACAGTTACTCTCACACAGAGCACGGCACAGCTCGGTGGCAGTTTATCCGATGTTCGTAGCCTTCAGGACCTACAATTTTAAAATTAGAACACGTTTGTTTCTATATTTTCCACGTTTTTGTCAAATTTGTTCAAAAATTAGTACACACCAACTTTAGTTGCCTAAAATTTCGACCGATTCTGATGAAATTAAAAATAAATAACTATGAAAACCCGTTGAGTATTTCCAAAATAGCGACTAAACACTGACTCTATAACATATCAGTGGAAGAGGTAGTCCAAATTTAATAACGTTTGGATTGAATGTTCCCTTCATTATATCTATTAAAACTTGCAATAAAAGAGCAGGAAAAGCTTACGCCAAAGGCCAAATAAATAAATAAATAGTTTATTGTGTTAACAATTTACATGTTATACAAACGTCAATTCTTTTGAAAAGCTAAAATTTTCCACACATTCTAACATCGAAATCCCAATCAGACATACATTTTTGACATTCATCTCTCTCATTCATTCGAATTGTACCACTACAATCCAGTAGTCAGTTAGTGTTTTCCCAGTCATGTGCCATAAACTCGTCTGTGTTGTAAAATGCTTCGGCGGTCAAAACCTTTTTCAAACGAGTTTTAAAAGAATAAAGCTACAATAGTAGCCCACCAATGGACAAAAAAAGTCATACTTAGGCCATGAAGATACTGGATTTCATTTTTAAAATATTTTTATGACCATCATGGGCCTTTTGGCTACGTTGTGGGTCAACAATGCAGCATAATGCGCGCTGTAGTTGGCACGAGGCAAAATTTAGGAACCTTAGGTCAGTTCATACATACACTTAAACTCATCAAACAAGTTTTGTGAACTAAACGGCTACAACGAAATAAACCTACCGTATGTATTATTGCATCCGCATTTGATAGAGCTTGAGTTAAAACGTTTGATAGAAAGAGAAATGAAGACAGCATACTGAATGAAGATTAAGCCAGAGAAAGCCAGACCGAAAGAAAAGTATGGGAAAAAGGAATATCCACGCACGCAATGCTGAACTGGCTGTGAGCCTGTGAGCTCGTGAGTTGACATGCAGAAGAGTAGTGAAGTCTATAACATAATCATTAGTTTTATAACATTCAGATTGTTCCTTGGGGAGACTTCACTAGTGGCAACAAATCATTAGTGATTGAAGTAATCTGTAGTAATGTTAAGAGGCAATGTTTAAATGGAATAGGGAATTTAACATGGGCATATTTGCAAACGTCGATTTAGGGTTGTAAACGTACTAAAACATGGAGAGTTTTTCTATGGAAGCATAGAGCCATTAGTAAAATAAATAAAAACCGCCACAAATAAAAACGGAAGACATTGATTTTGGTTATAAAACATAAATTTAATCGCGGAATTTCAAGTATTATATTATCATGGAAAAATCGAGTTTTAAATTCCAAGATACAAATGTGGTTTTCAGTTTAATCTGTTATATAGTATGAGACAACATAAATTTAACTTCATTCCATGTTTAATAATTAGTTTTATTTGTTTTGTTAGATGAGAAATGTTGTTTTGTTTTGTTCTAAAAGGATTAAAATGTAAAGGTGAACAGTTATTTGTTTTACTTAAAGTTTACACTATCTCACGTTACAAACGGGGCCAGAATTGGACCTGCGGCCACTCTATCCGGCCGCCTCTTAAATCTTAAGTCCGGTTTGGTCACTCTGTATGTCAGCCAAAATACTTAAGCACAGTGAAGCAAGAACTCTGATTAAACGTATGAACGTATTGTTCCGGTTCTGAAGTATTTTTGGACATGACTTGGTCATACTTTATCGGTCGTAAATCATATTAATGCTTACTTACTTCCGTCATTGTTAATGGACGGGCTTGTTGTGAACTATTTGCAAAATTGAGCTTAAACTGTTTCAGGAATTGAGCACAACTAATTATATCACTTGAATTGACGCAAATCCCTTATCTTTTATTGTTAACAAACAGTAGACTACTTTCTGGCAAGCAATTATTGCCCACTCACGCACGTGACAGTTTATTGATGACGTACTTTCTGGAGAATACGACGAATCTGTTATACACAAATTCTAGGAAATCCGAGCGTTTTCCTTCGGATATAGTAGATCCACAGTGTAGAGACGTTTACATTGATCTTTAGTACTGGGCTACAAGTTAAACATACTTTAGAAGTTGTAATGTTTTACATATCTAACTTAATAGTTTAATGACACGATTCACTAACAACGTATTATGAGCATAAATGAGTATGTTTACAATATTAGCACCTTAAGCTACTTATATTCTAAGAGACTCTGCCTATAAAATAACGTTTTGGGAAATATTTTTGCGAAGAGATTGTGCATCGTGCTGGAGCTTCATAGTTGTGTAAATGACACTCGTAAACAATTGCGATTATAGAATTCTTCCAATTATCAAGATTTAAAGATATGGATGGAACCGAGGCTGATGTAGCCAGGCTTGTTACAGATCCTCTGAACGGTGCATTGTTTCCTAGTGTTGTGCCAGAGAGAAGTGTAATACTTGGAGAGAACTGGGAAATTAATTTGAAAAGGAAGAACGATTAAGCTACAGAGGCCGTTTTACCGGCTCACCGGTACCAAGGTTAACCCACTTCCTTACAGGAGTTGTCTATGAGCGCACAATGCTGGGAGCGAGCAGAGTTCCCAGCCGTGTCCTCTGCTTCTACACCTATACCATCCTTCCATCCTTCTATCCTACCATCCTTCCATCCTTGATGGAATTTATGAAGTCTTTTTAATGAACATACTCTTTTGGACGGGCAAGGCCCCTGAGGGGCGCAAAGGTGAGATTGTGTCACCGCAAGAATTATAAATCCAAACGTTGAAAAGGTGTCATGTAAACACTAGACAGGTAGGCCTAGCTATTGATACACGTACTAGCAGGTCAGTAGCTACTCAGTAGTGTACCTACTGTATGTCGAACCACGAACGCATGCTTGTAATACTTATATTTACATTTTACTTGTAATACTTGTAGCGTACGACCTTGACCGACAGTTGTTGGATAGACGGCGTCAAAAAAATAATACCTGATAACAATTATGTATAAAACTATTTACAAGATAATGGTGGGTACAAGCGGCTCCTCACTAATTTCCTCTAATGAATAGAGCGGCCTATCCTGTAGACACTTCTTTACTACGCTCTTAAACTGGGCTATCTTATGTGGAGCTCAGTCGGCGCCGGGGAACGTCCATGCCACAAGCTCTCCGAGTAGTGTGGGAGTGGAACTCATCCCTTCTGGTAAAATTGCTTAGGTTTTCCTTAAGAAGAACCAATATGTTGAGCACATACTGGCTGTACACTGTGAGGATCCCCAGTTCCTTGAACAATGGTCTGCAATGAGCTCGTGGTGCAGAAAACGTTATAGCTCTCAATGCTCTTTTCTGTAAGATAAGTATATCCCAGACAGCTGAAGAATGCTTTCCACAGTGTCATGGTAGAGACCGTATGTTACAAGCTTCCTCAACAAGTATACAACTCTGGAGAGCCTGAAACTCTCCCAGGGCATGGTAGACATTGTTGTATGTTACCAGGACCAACACTCACTCCAACTATGCCTTACTCACTCACTTTGGGAACTAATGCTAATGAATTTAGTCGACGAGGTGGATCGTAGTCAAGTGAAGTGTTTAGTTTGCAACAAACACCGCTACGCCGAGCTTCCTCAACAAGTATACAACTCTGGAGAGTCGAAAGTCGGAGACACACTCTCCAAAGCGTTCGATGTGATCACGGATTCCACAAGCTGGTCAACTCAGCCTTGAATCAATCAAATTTGTAAACCCAAAAGCTTGACATGTCCATACACAGTTGCACATGTTGTTGTATGTACCCAATGCCCACTGCCCAGGGCCCCAGGACCAACATCTTCTTTCACTCCAACTCGCATACTCGCTGTCTCCGGCCTTCACTCACTCACTTCATTGTCCTGGGAACTAATGCTAATGAATTAACTGCAGTGAAATCGACGAGGAAAGTCAACTGGATCGTAGTCAAGTGTAACCTGTTTAGTCCACTTACAACAAACACCGCTACGCCAATGCCTTATTAGTAACACATACGTTAGTACTTGGTTCCAGGGAGTTGAGTACTACTCGAGTGAATGAGAATTGGGTGTACTGTATGTTTGAATGGGATTTCGATGTGTATGACAAAATGTTAGATACTCTCTGAGATGGTTTTACTAATAAAAGATTTATTTATTTACGATCATTTGGGGTGAAATGACTTTGTAGTCCTAATCACGACAAACTTTACCTTTTACCTTTTTAAACATACCCTGTTTACATTTCAAATATATACTTACTCACATCTCATCAATCTGAGCTTTCGTATTGCGCTATCTTTCTAATTTCCTCTGTACAGCTAAAATACAGGATGTTTTCAAATATTTTAAAAACTCTCTGTAGATATAAATAAAATGCTATAAATATAAAATGAATGATGAAAATAATTGTGTTTTTATCTTACAGATTCCGAGAACCCTAAAGCTGTGTTGCACATGAGGACTGGACCTATCAAAGATCAGAATGGACACGCCACTGTGAATCTTGGAATTGAACTATCGTTGTACTGTAGAATCAACAACACTAGGTAAAACACACACACACACACACGTACTCACACATTTGAATGACTCGAAATGGTTAAAGTGTGCTACTATTGATAAAGTTGTGGTGTTTTCCAGCTTGATGGATGGCTACTGCATGGCCATAGATCTGTAGGAGTATGCACGAAACGGCCCGGGATCGATTCGCATTTCTCGGCGCTGAAGCAATAGTTTCTATTTTCAAAATAACAATTTCCCCGTGGGTTCGGGTTTGGGAAATCAAGCCAAGCCATTGGTCCAACTCTTAGCGGGCATATAAACGACTTGGTTGTCGATGGTTTAATACTTAGGGTTCGGATAAAGGAAGCAGTAGACTCCACCGCTCTAGCCACTTTGTCTCTCGTATAGCAGAAATAAACTACCGTTTCGATGTATGCCATAATACACGTGGAAAGACAATAACATAAACTTTAGACCTTGTATTTGTATCTGTATCATTAAATATAATTTGTCTGTAATAATGATATTAAATCTGTTATTTCGATTTGAAACACCCTGTACCTGCTTTCAGAATCCGCAAGTGTGGGTGGATTTACGACGACCCCCTGGATCCCTTGTCCACGCCAGTGACGGTACTAGTGACGACGCTCAACTACTCCACGGTCAAGAAGACCTCCTTGTGTATTTTGAACATCAAGAATGTGACTCAAACTCACAGTGGCCGCTGGTCTTGTCAAGGTCTGTTCGACGACGAGGATTACAACAACGCGACGGACTTGTATAAATCTGACCCAGTTATCCTTCACGTTGTCCCTGGAAGTAAGCTCTAGATTTAAGCTCTAATTTTGATTGCATTTCTTATTTGATTAAAATAAAACTAATGTATGTATGGATGTTTATTGATGTTTCAGTAATGTAGAACAATGTTCCAGGGACATTTTCCTGAGGCCTTACTGATTCTTTTACTGTGTGAGCTGTAGTTCCATCCTGTTTGAACCATAACACTCCAACTTTGTCCTCAAAACCTCTTAAGATAAAAATGTGCCTCGTCACTACATCGTTCTGAGGAAGTGTAGAGATAGTTTCCTAGACTTCCTCAACACATAGGGGGGCAATGAAATATCTCCAGAAAAGGGGATCTGGGAGCTCTCCCCCATAAAACAATTGAAAATCAAGGTCTTAAGATGCAATTTTAGGATACTTTTAGAACTAAACTGTTGAATATGATGAGGGAGTTAAAACCATTATATCAAGTGAGTGGCAACGTGTTGGTAGTTGTCAAAAGGTCACTGTAAATAGTACGAGGTTGAAAGGTTTAGCAGATTAAAACATGTTTCAAATGGCTTTTAAACTTAATTTCCCCCGCACGTACTAGCAATTAACAAACCACGATGTAATCCATTGATTTACTCGTATTGATTTTCTGAGTTTGACAATTTCCATTTCAGGGGATGGGGGAGTGTCCAGACCTCCGGGCCTCCCCCTTTTTCTACGTCATTGTGTACTTTATTAAAATCGGTTATTCTAAGGTTTTATGACAGATTTTGTTGTTTACGTAATTTAAATATAACTCTTTCAATACATAACTCCACATAACTTGACTGTGTGCCACTGGGGTATTGGTATTTCCTTGTTCAGCTATAACGTTGAAACTATATATGAAATGTGCCGTACTTCCAGATGACATTGAGTTTGAAACATCACCGACGAACCGCACATTCTCGATAGGAAACACGGCAGACCTGGAGTGCACAACCAATGTCCCGGTGCAGAGCTGTCGATGGAGGTAAAAAAATTATTTAAATATTTATTGAATAAACATGTTAACCAACATATATCAATCGTCAATTTGATCAAATTGGATTAGTTCACATCTAGATCCCCTTCAAACATACATGCGTACTATCCCCATTCACTCAAATCTTCCCAGTCTACTTCAGTCAGTGTGTTTCCTGAGTCTCCCAAATTGTGTGCCATAAACTCGTTTGAACTGTAAAAGCGTCTACGACACAAACTGATTTTGAACAAGCTTTTAACACCTTTGGCACTGGGACACTATTGATAGAATTTGAAACTCTGTTGGCAAACTCAACTCCGACGCCTGTGAGGGCAAACGTTTATGAACTAGTATTCTGTGTCTCCCAGTTTGGTTAACATCAAAACTACTAACTCAAAGAGTCAAAGCTTAGAGTATACTTTAACAAGTCTAATGTTTACTAGTTTAACATTTGTAAATAATAATGTAGTGTTCCAAATAACCTTTTGGCTTTTAGATCCTATGAGTAAATAACATCCCATTTTCGTGAGCTTTGAGATATTTGAACACTGTGTTTTGGGGTTGATGGGGTATGTCTAAGCCCTCGGTCATCTACACCATAGTCCAGCCCGGTAATAAGTATGAGTTTATAAGTTTATTACACCATGATCTACACCAAAGTTTACTTAATTAAAATTGGTGTGCTCCAAGGTTTTAGCAGTGTTCAAATATAACAAGAAAGAAGAACGATTATACTTTAAAATAGGCGACATTGCTCAAGATTTACTGTGTGAGATCTACTTATAGCATTTACAGGCCAAAAACGTAATTATAACGCAAAAGGTTCAGAACTGAAAAAATAATTCTGTAAAGTTTTGACAGTGTGAAGAACAGCACTCTAACAAAGCAAACCTGTTAGCAGCACAGTCTAATAGTAATAATTTAAAGTTATGTGACGCACTTGGAGTTGGTTGAACAAATTAAAACTAAAACCTTTGTTGAAGTTTGTTGGTTTAACCAGAAGTTGATGGTCCATCGTTAGTGAACAGACGTTTGGGATCTGCAACGTTTCGGGATCTCAATCTTCAGGTAGATCCTAAAACATAACACAGAACATTAGAAAATGAGCTAGCCAGTCAGCAAAGTTACAACATGTAGTTGTTAAACAAATTAAACTAAAATAAACAAGTAGTAAATTCAAAACGAAACACAAAACACGTCCACTAAGAGCTAACCTAGACTAACTGGTTGGCCGGTGCAATGTGATAAACGTGAGTTAAGGTTTGCGTCCTTAATACCATACTATGAGTAGTTGTATGGAAAATGTCCAGAACAAATAGAACTGAGCTTGTGTTTGGGGTTGAAGTTTCCAGCAGGCGGGGCAGACAGAGCCACTGGTAGTGAGGAGGCCCCACCCAAGGATGACACTGACTGCTCATTTCACCTGGACAATATCAGCTACGAGCAGGTGGGATGGTGGAAGTGTGTTGCGCGCATGCAACACTATGACAACTACACCTACACTGACACGGCTTACATACAGGTGGAACATAAGGAAGGTATGTTGCTCAGTCAGGTACTCACTACTCAGCAATTATGGATAGATGTTCAGAATCTGAGCTCATAACAGGGCTAGTAATGTGTTTTTGAAGCGGCCGGAGTAACGACTATCATCCTGAATGTGATTTAGGAAATATAAATAAATAAACCCTTATAAAACAAAATTAAGTATGAAACGAAAATAGATAGATAAAAAGAGTTTAAAATGTATTAACTGTTCTGTTCGAGTTAGGAGATAATATTAACATTGAACAAGACCTGCACATGTTGGCAACAATATAATAATTTAATGTTTTTCACAGCACATGATTCACTGTCAAAGTCAAAGTAGTGTATTCAGCAAAATTAACAAAAACACATTGATACTAGCCAAGATGAAGAGTCAAAGGTGATTTAGTCAAGGGTTGCCCCCACAGAGTTAGGGCTGAACATATAGGGACTACATAATGAAATCGTAATGGTCACTATAAAAACAACACAATATAACACAGTGCAGTTAACAACTATAATACAAAAAGTGAACCCATGCCTTTTTCCTACAAGTTAGATTTACCTTCCTCCATCTCTGGTTTGAGAATGACTCATCAAGGAGTGTCAAACCCAAGACAACAGTGAGAAAACCAATTAAACTCTAATCATAGCTTTGCTTTCAGAGGCGTTTCCAATAGAGTTTGTGGGACAGCCTGAAGACACGGAGATGCACATCGGGATGCCTGGAGAGCTGAGCTGCACTGTTTGTGCTGAAGCACACATCGAGGAATGCAAGTGGTACTGGCAGCCAGTAGGGCGAAGTCGAGGCTGGAGTCTGCTCGTGAGAGAGTTTCTTCCGACCAACACAAACGATTGTACCGTGCTGTTTCCCCAAGTGACCAGTGACATGGAGGGTCTGTGGACCTGCCACGTGAAACCGATTCACTCCTCCACATTTGAAATGAGCAAGTCTGCAATAGTCACGGTCAGAGCAGGTAATTTAACAAGGGAGCAATTTGAGAGCAAAGAATCACACAGATTTGTAGCAGAGTGGTATTACGCGCGACTCTGGAGTTCATCACTCTGTTAGCGTAGGTTCGATCCCCACAGTCACCACTAACAATTTGTTAAGTGACTTTAAGGTAACGCTAGGGAATAGTCCTAACTTCGTCTGGATAAACAAGTCAAACTTTCAAACCTTTCACCTTTTTTATAGTTTATCAAAGCTTGTATGTAGATATTGATAAAGCATATATAGAGGTTGGTAATTTCAAGAGTTATTTTCCTGCCTTTTTTTTACGTTATTCTTTATTGATGACAGTAAATAGATTTCTTACTTTTGGACAAAGAGAGAACATGAATCTGGGCACTTGTAAGCATTGTCGCGTGTGAATGTTTCTTCAAAATGTATCAGAGTAATAAAGTAGTTGAAACTTACAAATTTGGAGTTCCTGCCAAAAATCAAGGGTTGTGATAATATACAATTTTGATTATAGAAAAAACTGAACTAATTGCTGGAAACCAACTGTAAATACCAATTTGAAATAGTCTGTAAACATAATGATTAATTAATCATTTTTGCCGTTTACTCACAAGATTTTGTTGAAACTAATTTTGACTCAAACTAAAAGTCCTCCGCAACATGGTCTCTGTCTCAAGATTGCACTGGTTCATAAAATGTACAACTTTTTTAAAGTTAACACCGTAAAACTTGGTAATTGGCTACATAACTGTATAACCTACATTGCATAAAAATGTTATTGCGCTACAACAAAAATTAGAGGTTGAAGAAATTTTCAAAGTTCATCCTTAGTCCGAATAATCCGCAAAAATGTGTTTTTTAGACTCATCATACCTGGAAAAATATATTTTTTGCTTTAAAAATAATTAATTGATAGGTCCTTACCTAGATTTAAACGGAGAAGATTTTGATGTGACTGCCATAATTTTACGTTCACTGAGTGGCATACAGCACCCGCTCAAACTCGAGTATATTGCTTTTTGAATCCGATAATAGTGTGAATAAATTCCAAATAAGATACAATCTAAATTAATTTTATATATTAACATGTACAGTCTGCTAGTTAAGAGGTTTAGAATTAACTGAGGCGATTACTTTCACACATTGTCTGTGATTTGGCATCCACACTAACACAACACTCACTGGGTTTCAGAAGTAGCAGTGTCAGTCCTATCCAGGGAAGTGAGTGTTATCGAGGGAGAAGAGCTGGTGCTCAGTTGTTTAGTTGAAGACATGGTTGACATGTGTCACTGGAAGAGACGAGATCTGTACGACTCCAACACATCCGGAACCCTCACAGACAATGATGGTTTAATCTACCCTCCTACAGAAAAGTCTCGAGACTGCTCATTAACTATTACTCATGCAAAGAAAGAGCACCAAGGGTTATGGAATTGTGGAATGAAGCTAGTAGGCGAAGAATTATTTAAATACACCCTGCCCACTGCAGTGTCTATTAAATTACCAAGTAAGAAACTTTTGCTCAAGTTAAACCCAAAACATTTTAACTTTACATTTGAATATCACGGTAGCATATAAGGTACACTTACCACCCATTCCGCATTCACCTTAAAATACCCTCTAAGAGTGGTCGGTGTCTCAAAGCAAAGAATCAAAGGTGACAACCTATACTTTGGTGACTATAGAGATTTTACGTATTAAATATTCATACTTCTGGACCAGAAAGCTGAAAGGTATATATTTTATTACAGAAAAAGTGCGGTTCATTGAAGGGTCTCGCACAAAGCTGGCAGCGGAAAACAAACCCGTCACCCTCAACTGCACTACTCTATCTGCAGTGGAGCAGTGCATGTGGCTGTGGTCTGAGGATCATACAAAGGTATCAATGAACATTTAAGGACTTTTTGGGTAAGTTTGGTGTTGGTTCTAATCAAATGACTTATTGCTGGTCTCACTTCAGTATCCAGACAAAATAAGTAGAAAGTGATGTATGTATATATGGTGCCACGAGAGAAGACGGTTGAGCTGTGTCCGATAGTGAGAGGTTTTCTTCTTCTTCTTGAGATTCTAAACTGGTATCTTACCAGTTGTATCTTATCTGGTATGTTATTGATGTTCTTTAAGTGGTTAAAGGTTTTCTTTGGTTCATATGAACAAAGATGTCATATTTACTATGTTAAGCTAACTTGTACTATGTACCAAACTAAGCTAACTTCTTCCATGTTACAACTTGTTTGCAGATACATGAAGGAGTGGTAAAGTACCAATCAACTCACAACAATGGTGTTTACGACTGTAGCATCGAGATCCCAAGCACTAACCGAAGTCACCAGGGATTTTGGCAGTGTGCAGTTGGATACAAATTTAACAACATCACGAGCCTTGTTTATGCACAGCCTTTCAGCCTCACTGTTATGAATCCTGGTAAAGTAACGGTTATAATAAAATTGATTGAACTATGTTTACTTTTCGGTTTATTACATTTGTAAAGATGTTTTCTGAATTTGAGCTATCATGTACTGAAAGACAAATTAAAGCAAGTGTAAGTCATTTTTTTAAGTATATTAAATATTATTACTTTTTATTGAAGTTAGAATGTTTCTAATTGTAAAGTTTAAATTTCGCTTCCTGATCGCCCTACTGCAAACTGGAGTTGCCGGCAAGCCTTTTGTAGTCTGGGATTTTCCAACGAATCTTTGTGATAACCTTGTTACTTCTGAAGCTTTTAAACCCTACATTTGCAGCTGTTGCTTTAAGAAACTTTTGAGTTGCCATCAAGGTTTTTAAACTTGAGATTTTTTCCTCATTTCAAGAGCTCTTGAGTTGCCACTGAGCCTCTTCAAACCTGAGATTTGCTACAAATGCTTTTGGAACACTTAACCTGCCTCCCCAAGTGTTTCTGAGCCCAATAATTACCCCCAATGGTTCCAGAAGCCTTGGCGGAAATCCAAGGCCTCCAGAAAGCCCGGTGGCAACTCAAAGGTTGAAAATCTTGGCGACAACTCAAAGGTTAACAAATGTTTTGACGAGAAATCTTAGTGTTCAAAAGTATTAGTTGCAAGTACAGTACGTCATCTTAAAAGCATCAGCGAGAAATCTCCAATTCCAAAAGTTGCGGCCACAACCACTGACAGTGTGTTACAGTACAACCAGATAGACAAGTACCAAAATAAGACCATGCTAATTACTCTTCCTTGCCAATATTCGCATGTCAGCACTGGTAGGGTATATGATTGTAAATATATAAATTTGTGTGAAGAAAGGGTACATTACATGATTGAAAATAATAATTCAGACAAGAATTAATTGTATTTCTCAAGGTAATAGTGACCATTTACGCAAGTGTGTAAAACTGTAAAATAATTTCAGCGGATATCATATTTCGAGAAGTGACGCGGGGTGTGAATGGGCAGCCAGGCCCTGATGGCAGAGTGATGCTAGAGTGTGTTACGCTGAGGCCCGTGCAAGAGTGTCTGTGGCTGCACCATTTCAACAACGACTCGGAGGTTCGGCAAGTTGCTAAGTTTGAGCCTCAGAACTTCAACAACTGCACTTACCTGGTAGAGGCGGCGGTGAGCTCGGGAACTTGGACTTGTGGGGCTCGCAATCCTGGAGACACAAACTTCACCATGGCACAGCCCACGGCAGTTGCACTTGTTCAGCAAGGTTTGCGCACAAATATATCACTTAAGATGGTAATATGTCAAAAGTTATTACAGTAGAGAACAAAATAGTTAGTACAACAGAGAAAAAAACTTCTTAAGCCAGCTACACCCGTTTGGTCTTTTCCTTGAGCCGAACCTCGTCGCGAACAGGGAGAAGGGAGGTCAAGGGGAGCCTGTCCGAGTGTGTATGGTCCAAGGGACGTTGCTGCGAGCAGGGAGAAGAGCACTCTTGAGGCAATCCCGGGCGTTCAGAGTGCTTCCTTCTCCCTGCTCGGACGGGTTCAGTTCAGGTTACGACAGTGTGTATCGTATCCTCGTTGCCCAGACCACCATTACAAGCCTCATTGTTTTTATTAGCAAAATAAAACATCCTGTTCTTATACAAAATTATTTTAAATTTAGATGATCAACGAACTATTTTTAATGTTGTTTTAAATACTTTTAAAACTGTATGAAAAGCCTGTTTTATAAATTTAGTAGCTGACTATCCCTTTATTACGCTACAAGATTTAAAAAATGAACTTATTTTAGATAAAACAAATTCAAGTACAAAGCTAAAGTGTGAAGTAGATGCTACAATTGTAAACCCTAAAGTATCTGTAAGGCTTTTAACAAGTTTATAAATCTCACTGTGTTTTAATTACTCTGAAGAAACTTCCCAAGTACCAATATTGCAGGAAAATGACATTTCACATTTACTCAAAATACTACCAACTAGTTTTCTGTGAAATATATCCATATAACCCTTTAGAGAATCATTATGTAGAACTCAGTTTCAAATTCAAATATTGTACTAATTATTAATCCAGATTTTGGTCTCATTGAATTTACAACACTTTTCGGTGAGGTCTATAATAAAATACTTTATATTTGTTTAACAATATTTAAAAATGATTGAATTAACTAGATGGCATTTGTAGTAGATAATAGTACATATGTTGGTGTTATGTACCCAGGTACAGTGGTGGCCAAAGCAAGGGATTCACTGACCACTTGTGATGTGGAACTGCAATGCCAACTGTTGGATGTCTCGGCACTGCCGTTTCTTGTCAATGGATTCATCCCTCCGGCTACAATGTTCTTGAACTCAACGAAACCGGAAAGTAAGAGTCTTGCAATAACACGGTTAGTTCATCAAGTTGACTTGTTGACTACTGGTTCACTGTAATTGGTGAACTGATGCTGACCACTTTCACACTTTGTCGCTTGACACAAGAACAGATGCAATGTGGATTTTGGCTTTGCCTCAGTCCGGGGCTATCTATTGTTCATTCACAGCTGTCTAGAGTCTGTGTCTAGACTGTCTACCATACGGGTATCTGCCACCCGTGACATGTCCAATACTTTAGGCAAAGGCATATATATATGATAATAAAGTGCTCTAGTTTGAAATTACAGTGTATAGCTACAGTGTAGCTACTGCATGTTTTAGGTACTTTCTAGAGGGTGAGCCAAAGCTACAATCCTGCTCTGTGAGGTTTCATTCAACGTTGCTTGACATGGGCTCCTGGAAATGTATCTTTTCTTGCAATAACCAAACTCATATTCTTGGACAAACTACAATTACCCTGTTGAATACATCTGAGTGTAAGTACTTCAATTTGTGAAATTTTACAACATTTTAGTGACAAAAACATCTCTAACATGACATAATTTTAGTTAGTTTTAGTAATTTAGTTAGAAAATTAGGCTTAAATGCCTTTAAAACTCACTCGTTTAAGCTTTAATTTTCAAAATTTTCCGGGGAGAACCCGGAAACTCCCTTTGGTGTTGGAGGGTATTACATACTCCCCAAACCCCGCACGTCACTCGCAGGTTGTACCAATGCTAATGCCCTGAAACCGCCACAGCCACCTGCACCTACTTGTAACATTTTAAAATTTAAAAACACCGTAGTCAGATGCAAGCCTTCTGTGGAAATAAAATAAATTATAATATGGCAATTAAAAGGATCCTGGAAGGGATTCATACCTGTCAACTCATGCTGTAGTGACACCATTGACTTTAGCCATGTCACACGCTATATTTGTGATTCGTTCCTTAGATTATCTGTATGTATTTTGTCTCTTTCCTCCCTATGTAAAGACTGTACGTGTAAGACATTGAGACCACTCTACCTTTGAAAGTCTTTTGCGATTTGGAATGGTTCTATGGGGTTCAGCATCTCAACCGATTTCTTGTAATCCAAAAGAGAGCTCTCAGAGTAATGGCAGACCTGGATTGGAATGAGAGCGTTCGAGTAAATTTCATAACATGGAAGATCCTAACAGTTATAAACATTTACATTATCGAGGTTGTCTCCTTAGCAAGCATCAAGAGAATGGTTTACCCGCACAACACTCGTTTTGCCCACAATTTCAACCTTGCATCTCACCACAGCAAGCGTTTTGAGATGAAATCAATGTACCCAGGAGCCAAGACGTTCAGTCTGCTGCCAGAGGAGTTGAAGAAGATCGACCCCAAGGCATTGAAGGGAAAACTCAACGAGTGGCTGCTATAGAGACCTTTTTACGAGGAGGGGGTTTGATAAATACCCGTTTTACTTACAGTATTAACCACAAATCCATTTTTATAATATCAGCTGTTACTACAACTATTTGAACGACAGGTGAGTAACTATTGAGCCGAAAAAATGTTTATTCACGTTTTGATAGCTGTTTTAAGAAAACAACTCACTACTCAGCAACATCAAGTTTTGCTAACATCAAATTACCGTATCGATTTGTGATTAGATTTTTGTTTTGGGATGGGAGCAAATGTGAGGAAATCCAAGAAAAGATTATGGAGGTGTATAGGACCAATCACCTTCATTGACAATCACCAGGTATTGGTTAAGCAAGTTAAAACAAGGCCGAACATCTGTCTTCAATAAAGATCGTCCAGGCCACCCGACTGAAGTGTCCACAGATGAAATTGTTGACAAAATCTATGATATTGTGATGGAAGACCGCCGTATCAAGGTGAAAAAACTTCTAATGTAATATCCTTAACCAATTTGATAAAAATGTGAAGGAAAAACAACGACACTATGCAAGGAAAACAGTTATCTTTCACCATGACAACACGCCACCTCATTCTTTAGCAATTGTCACTGCAAAACTAGTGGACCTAGACTATGAACTGCTACCCCCTCCGCTCACCATACTCACCCGACCTTATTTTGTTCCCTAACTTAAAGAAATGGCTTGGTGGAAAGCGTTCTATGTCCAATGAATAAGTTGTCTTGGAAACTGAAGCCCATTTTGCAGAGTTCAACCAATCATACCTTTTGAGTGGCTTGGAAAAGTTGGAGCATCGCTGGGACTCCAACTTAAGCTTCAAACTGGGGCTTGAAGTATTAAGCTTCAAGGAGATTATGTTGAGAAATAAACGTGTTTCAGGTTTACAGTTTACTCATTTCATACTAAACACGGGTACTTATCAAACTGCCCTCGTACAGAGTAAATGAGTCTAAAGACATGGCAAAATTGCATTAAAAGCAAGAAAATTATAAAAAGTTTTGTTCTACATGTACTGTAATTGTTGACACTATTTCAGTCTTAAAGTAAATAAAGATATTCTCTCTGTAATGCACTTAATGTGTCGTATTTCACAGATATACGGGGTTGGGTCGTTGGAGTGCTTGCGGCTTCGGTCATTGTCCTGACAATATTGCTATTTTCACTGCTTACTTGCTACTTTCTTCACTTAAGAAAGAAACAAGCAATTGTACATCTGAAAGACTCCACCAGTCAACGGTACACCGGACCCGACCTCTGGTAAGTGGTTGAATACACCTCGCCCAACCATCTTAAGCACCTTTGCACTGCTCTGAAACAAAGTATTCCCATATTTGTATTTATAATGGTTTTGGTTTGAAATTAAGTAGATACAAGCACAAAGAAGAACGGCAGCCCCATTGTTAGAAATAATGTAGTACTTGCACTCATTCAGTGTTTACAAACTGTAATGACCGATGGCGATTTGTACATTTTTGTTTGAAAAACTAATTAACTTTCATGCCTTGCCACTTTTAGTAATATGCCTGACAGATTGAAAATTGATTTTGTTTGAATAATAAATAAATAATAAACAAGCAAGTTTGTACAGTAGTTGTTTATAAATTGTACTTAATATTGCCCCTGCTTCTACAGTGATGGACGATGGTTTATATATGGATAGTACTAGTCTTTAGAGCCTAGTCTTTGGAGGTGATCGGCATCGGTGGTGGAGTGGGCATGACATCTTCGTACGTATCAGACATCAGTATATTTCAAATCCATGCATGTCTACACAACTAATAGGCTTGTTTTAAATTTTGGTACAGTACAGTTAAACAAATAAATTCACCCTAAGTTCAAAAATGTTAAGGGAAAAATACTTTGGTTCTACTTGGTTTGACAAATTGTAACTAAAATTTTAGCACACAAAACATTTAAGACTAATGGGTTTCTTTTAAAAGAAAATAAAACTCAACAAATACTTTTCACTCTAAGGCCATTACCCCAAAATTATTCTGTTGACAACAACTTATTTGATTCAGTGAAGTTCCTAGCTATTTATGTAGACAACAACTTAACATGGAGTTAGCACATTGATTATATCACACCGAAATTTGCCAAAACCATTTATCTTTTGAGACGCCTCACAAGCTCCGTGGTGGACAGTTATGTGAGAGTGGCTTATTTTGCTTATTTTCAATCAATTATTAAATATGGTCTACTGCTGAGGGGAAATTGCAGTAAAATAGATGAGATTTTAATACTTCAAAAAAGTGCTGTTAGAATTGTTACTTCTGCCGACTTCCTGGACCACTGTAAACCTCTTTTTATTAAGTCCCAAATCCTAACTATAATCAATCTTTACATATTTGAATTAACAATTTATATATTAAATAATCCACAGTTAATCAGAACTTTAGAGCATGTCTATAATACAAGACATAAAAAGAAAACCTCAATAGAGTATTTTAGATTGAGCAAATCTCTGGACAGTCATGTTGTAATGGCTCTTAAAGTATACAACAAATTAATAGCTTTTGTTAATAAATATAATGTCAGAACATTTAAAAACAAGTTTTATGATTGGTTGTCTTTAAATCCTTTTCATAATATAAATAATTTTTTTAATAATGACCAACTAAATTGTTAATGTATTGTTCTAATGTTGTATATGTTTACAATATTTATCTCTTGTAAATACTCTAATGTCTGTAAATAATTATATTTTAAGTGTTTTCAACATACTGTCTCTTTTTCTACTGTCATTTGTATCCTGAATATGATATTGTACTGTATATATTATACAGAGAGTTAAATTGTTGTTAACTCAAGACTATTTATATTGTTTATAATGGGTCAGAAAGATAAAAATGATTAAAGGTACGGATTTTTTAAAAAACCTAGACGATCCTTTCTCCCTATGAGTTTGTTCAAGTGAGAGTCTACTGTATTAAGTAGAACATTAGTAGAATATAAGTTCATAATTAAGTTGTAATAATGGTTTATTTTCTTTTAGGAATCAACTTTAGCTTCAATGAAACCCCTGAGCTGCTGGTAGATTTCGAAATCCCGACACAAAGCTCGTCTAGTCACCACTATGAGAGAGTCGGCCACTTCTTGCCTTCTAAAAATAGTTTTTATCAAAATGTTAATTAAATTAGTGACTTATGACTTTCCGAACAAAGTACAGTAATGTACGGAAATATTTGTACCTTCCTTTTATACAGTATGTGCACAATCTTATTACTTGTAAGAGAGGCACTTTTATACTACAGTATACAGTATGCCTTTATTTGAGTGCACAAAAGTGAAGAAAAATTAACTATAGGCTTTTATTATGAAAAGAAATACATATAATGGAGAGGTTTTTAAATGTTGTACACACCGTTTAGTCTTTTGTGCCAACTAGTACCGGTAACCACTTTTGTGTTAATACTCATAAATATAATACACTTGTAGACACGGTTGTAGTTGACGAACAAAATTATATATTCAATGTAAATTTGCTTTAGGTAAACATGTCAGATAGTAAATAAACATTGATCTACCGAGTGAATTGGGGAGGGTTTGTAATAATCAAAAGAATATCTTAATAACTTCAGGGTAACATAAAGGAAAGAACTATTGATTTCAATAGGGGGCCATACATTATTTTGTGTAAATTATTACGCGGATAATCCAGTATTTAAGAATAGAAAATAATATAAACATTAGTTTTTTACAATGAAGAAAAGTGTTTGACATTCCCAATAAAGTATGACAATAACTGTATAATTTATTTTGTTTTCATTCTCAGCATTTATCATTCACCCATATATCAAATAATTTTGATAAATATATACAATCATATGAATATTAAGTAAACACTTTGAACCTGGAGCCAGCCAGTCTGACGTCAACGATATTGTTTGGAATATGGACTAATGTAAAAATATAAATATTGAGTAGGCATTTAAAAACAAAACCAATTAGATTACTGTGTAGCTTTGAATGTATGATTGTTCAAATCAGGTTATGCTAAAGATACTCACAGCATTTTGAGAGTTTCAGAAAGTAGGGGTGTAACAATACACCCCAAAAAGGTTGTATTGGCACAGTTTATCCAGAGAAACTCAGCCACAAAGCCACCATTTATTGGGAGTCTCTTTCCCCCACTATCTTTGTTTGAAGAGATTTTAGCGAATGAAGGTTGCATCGAAAAGACAATGTGACTATGTGGGTTTAGTATTGAAACTTTAATAAAGTCAAATTAGTTTATTTGTCGTTAAGCAAATACATGCAATAGACAAAGTAAATTTACCATAAACGTTAGTCACTTTAGGCATTTGGAAATCAAAATTGTTTGCAAAATCATCAAATTGTATTGGTGTTTGAATGGAAGTGTTTGGGGATAGAAGTTTTACCCGTTGACATTGGTGTCAAAGAAGTGAAGCGTGGGCAATAAAAGTTTTATTTATGCCCAATTTGTCATCTCTTGTTTTCTCTGAGTTCTCTTGCAGTTTAAAACTAATAAACTAAAAGTATTGAAAAGCTTTTTACTTGGATTTTATTGATATATGTTGTATATTAAGGACCTATGTAACATTTTGTACATGTGTAATAAATTGTTAATAACTAATTCTTTTATTCACCTACTTAGGTAGAAGCCAGTGTAAACTCATCAGCTGTTTCAGTATTTGTTAATGTCTGTTTAACTTTGTCAGCAATTTTTATTTTGAACATGGTTTAAAATTAAATTGGACAACCTAAACTGTATATTTGTACAAAATAATACTTGAATAAAGATTTTCATTGATTTGGTGCAAGCTTCTAATAACCCCTTTATAGCACAAAAATGTGGTTATGATATTAATTATAATACACAATAGGCTTTCACCTCTTAGACTTCAATTATCTGGTTTCACACGTCATCGGATTTGGTATTGATGAACTAGTAGTTATCAACAAAATTAATAATAATTGTTTTCAATTAGAGTAAGTTCCGGGTTGATTAGACCGTTGCGCTCTGTACAGAGCAGAGCAGTTAAGAAAGTGTGGCTGAGTGAGTTCACACGCAGCGGTCGGCATTTAGTTAGAAACCCTTTTTATAACATTAAGGAATATTTTGACCTAGTTATGCATTTTTAGTTTTAACTTTTACCATGTAAATTTTCTGTGTAATCTTGTCTACTGTGCAGTGTGTACTGTCTAATGTGTCAGCTGTCCTTCACTAAATTAAAGTATTTATTAGCCATGGTTTGAGACAAGAGATATTCACTTAAAGGGATACTGGATATATTTGCTTGATTAACATTTTATTACTACCGGTTTCAGAGATGACTCGCATCTTGGGTGTTACAAATAATCAAATAATTCTTATTTAGCACACCCGAAGATGGAGTCATCTCTGAAACCGGTAGTGTGAATAAAATGTTAATCAAAGGGTACATAGTTTTCACTTTAAAGTATTTATATATATTATTTATTTTAATGTTTATGTGATATATTTGACAATATTGTAACAACTGTTAATTAAGACAAAATAATAACTTATTGCTTTTAAATGACAATGTCAATTGCTATGTCCGTATGTATGTATGCTCAAAGACAATAAAGTTCTTGATTCTTGACTGTAGAGAGTCAACCAGAGTGCAGGTGGCGCGGCCCTGGCGGAATAGTAAAAAGGTAAACTTTGTCTTGTTGTTGTTTGAGGCAAAGTTAGGACTACGAAGTCCTCTCTCCCACTCAACCTTCACCTTTACCTAACATTACCGCATTGTCACTTTAACAAATTGTCAATGCTGACTGCAGGGATCGAACCTGTGTCACCGAAGTGATTAGCTCCGGAGTCACGCACGATACTAACCCGCCACGGCTCCGGTAAAACCTGAAACGGTTGGGTATGGAATAAAGTCATGTTAAAGGGTACTCTGTTTCTTCTTTGAGTTTTTTTTTGTAGTCAACTTAACTTATTTAGTAGCCCTTCTTGGTGCACAAAAGGTTTTTATATATAAAAATATATATACACATATAAAGGGTTGCCATTATATTCAGGAGGTGTAGGGATGCTCAAAACTGCAAACCATTTTGTTCTGTGACAATTTGTTCTATGTGGCAATAGAAATGAATAGCTCTATTTCTGATCAAAATTCACTAACAATGCAGAGGAATAGAAGTTATACAAGTATTTCAACAAACAAATGTTTTATTGACAGTACATATTAGATCACTATTTTGTCTAAAGGGCTCCGAAAGCTCAGTCAGTGATTATTTGGCTCTGCTAGACCAAAATATTGATAACGTAACAGTAGTGCTGAAATAAATACCTGATGCTTAAGTATCTAACCAACTATGGATGCATTAAAATGAGTAATTCGGTGAACTTCCTGGAAATTTGTGGTTTTATACCTCATTTCAATTATGATAATGCAGAATTTTGCTATTTCAGCTTGCTTGAATTAAAGTTCTGGAACATCAAGTACAATTTAAAAAATTGTTTTATCATTGTATTGATTTTTTTATGTGCGACTAATTTGTCCAAATTTCGGATTATGTTTTCTGTAATTTTTAAGTAATATTAATTTTTATTGTTCTACCGGATGTGTTATAGTTTGTGGTGGTACCTCAAAAAATTAAAATGAGGTACCTAAGTAACGGGTGATTCAAAAGTCTCCGTACTCTAGTTGCCAATAGCAATAGGAGAAAACCACTTTCATATAGTATTTACAGATTTGTTATCAAATCGATTCTTACTACTGTTCTGCATCTTTACTGATGATGGCAACACTGGACAGCTGTTTATTGGTGGGTGGGCATATGGCATATTTTAAAAACGGAAAAATATATTTCACACAAGATCAACAAGTTGCTTTGCTTGAAACTTATTTTAAAAATAAAAGTTACGCCAGTTTTCTAATCTTTTTTTGAAACCACTGTTAACTCAAATGTTTATTCAGAAATCATACTTTAGTTTGTCGCTTTACTTGAAGAAGATGAGAGGATGTGATGGCTGCAACAGGATGGTGCGACGTTGGAAGAAACAATGGCAATGCTTCGCGGTTTCTTTGATGAACAAATAATTAAGAAAGGACTTTGGCCACTAGAATCCCAAGATTTGACCCCTTGTGATTATTTTTATGGGGTTATTTGAAAGGACAAGTTTACCAAAACAACCCAATGACACTTAATGACTTGAAATATCCATAAAAATACTATGCTTGAATACATACTGTTCTTTGAGTACGGAGTCTTTTGAATCACCCTGTACCTAACTATTCATTTGTTTTTATTTGTTATGACATTATATTTTAGTGAAGAATGTTTATGTTTAGAGTATTATGTAATTTTTATTGTGAGTTTGAAACAAATATTTTGAAATTGAAAGAAAAGCTTAAATAGTTTTTGGTGGAACATTTTGAGAGCTGTACTGCACTTATACTGTACTACATATTTCTTTATTGACGAATTTGTACTATTGTTTAATCATTCTGTTTGGACTCAAATTGGCTCATTGGCTTGCAGACGCTTGCCAAAGAGTCCAGCAGGTTATTGTGCTGCTAGAAATTTATTTTACTAATTTAACTCAACGCCATTATATTCAAAATTCCAACAAAAGTTCACAATCAGCCAGAGAATAGAAATCTCCCCATTTATGACTATGATCTGCTGTTTATTGCTTGAAATAAAACAAGGTGTTTGTAAAACTAAATAGAAATATGTTGAAAAATATAAAAGTATAACTTTGAGAACTAGATTTTTATAATGGTAATAATGTCGTCAAAAAGGCATAAGCTATTTTGATTTAACATTAATTACCTATTTAACCAAAAATATACTTAAATAGAAACAAACACTCAAATAATGTTTAATCTTAGCTCAAAACTAATAGCACAATGACGATATTCAAATTTGTAAAACAATTTTGCAGATTAATCCAAGCAATAGTACAAATTGTTTTAGTTATAAATCGTATTTGCAACCATCTAACTGTCTCTATGCATTGTAAAATACAGAACTGTAGAATGACCCATTCTAACATTTAACCTTTTAGACATGTGCTGAGCTTTTCTATGTAATTCTAGATATTACTTGTACCGTATCCAACAATTTTAGGGTACTTTAGCTCAATGCCACCTTTAAACTGAAACAATTTCAATAAATACAATATTAATGTTATTTTAACTGGCTAATTTTGAAAAATATTCTTTGACTAATTGAAGTAATTATCATGATGCAAAACCTGAAGATACCATTATTGGATAAGGATTCAGGAAAACCCCTGCCATTTGCATTCTAATTCTATTGGTGAACCTCAAAAA
Organism: Matsumurasca onukii; assembly: GCA_018831715.1. NCBI lineage: Eukaryota > Metazoa > Arthropoda > Insecta > Hemiptera > Cicadellidae > Matsumurasca > Matsumurasca onukii. Next base: position 5,196,019 of record CM032061.1, read on the forward strand.
ATGTTGGATTAAAAAAGGGTTTCAATTGCTTGTTTACTTGAATTCGAGGATAAATTACTTAGGGAATAATTTATTGAACCAAAATGAAGCACTGAATCACATATTGATAGTTAATATAATACTGAACCGTTTTGAAACAGAGGTCACCTTCAATGGAATTTCTAGTTTCATGACTAAATCCAATTTAAATTAAAAATGTCTAAGCATTTGCTAGTTCTGATGTGCAACTCTATAGCACATACACTTACGTAATAATAACGTACATAAATCAAAGCATTATACCTTTGCAGTTGGAACTCATGTAGTGTGTTCTCTACATTGTATTTTTTTATTGCACGTTTTTTAAAGAGGAACAGAAAAAGCAAGAAAATGTTATTAATAACATTTTGACATAAATAATAAATCAAACAAAATAAAAGTTCTTATATTTACCTAAATTTAAATCTCTGGTATTCCCTACAAACCTTGAAGTAGAGTTTGATCAAAGTTGTTTTACTGAACATAACTTGATCCTTTAAACTTGTATTGGCTTCATACCCCCTTTACAGAATGAAAACTGAAAAAATTATCAACTTTTATGGTGTTACTTTTTAGCAGCCACATTGGCAAGTTATTAAATCAAGTCACTGAGCTTTTATGGTTTATGGTTTAGCACATTATTCAAACAGATGTAGACAAAAACAACTTCTAATGGACAAGCTTGACTTTTGTTTACAAAACAAAATGTGTCACCTGGTGAAAAACCTTAACTAGTTTTCACCGCTAACTTTAGCCACTCATTGATTGTATTGCCTAACCCCAAGAAAATAGAAAGAGAGTTAGAGTCACATTGAGATCTGCATAAGTTCAGCTCAGTGCTACAATGACCTCATCGTAGGGGAAATTACATTTATTTATACGCCAATACTTAATAAAAATTGGTTAATTTTGGTAAATAAAACATAAGTTTGTTTGTCAAATCTTTCAATGTAGTGGCGCATGTGACGTTACAACACATGTATGTGATCTCAACCTTCTCTTTTAGTTATCTTGCTAAAATCACTGCTAGAAAATATCACCTAAGGAGGTCATGAACGTAACTCTCAAATGAAAACAATTGTTTTTGTAAAAACATCAACTGTTTTCAATAATAAGCAAAACCATATTGCTTTTAAATTTCTATCACAGTACTACGAGCGATATATACATTATACTACATAAAGACTACATTTAACTACATCCACTATGTACATGATAGTGTTGGCATAATTATTTATTTTAAATGTCAAGAAAATACTGATTTAATTTAATCAAACTCTGGCAACAAAAGTATCAATAAATGTGTTTCATAAATTATCTTTTGTCAATAAATAACAACAAAAATATAAAACAAAATTTCTATAATGAAAATGTAGTATCATTTCAACACAAGATCATTTTATGTTCTAGTAAAAATTAGTACATTTATTAGTACATTAAATTTTAATGTCAAGAAATTACTATATATAATATTGAAGGATAACAAACCAAAATTGAACAAGTAGGCCGAATGTAACAATTTTCTTTTCACCCAAAATAAAATAATCTACCACAACACATGTTCCATTGTTTCAAACTATTGTACAATTTGAAGCAGTTTTTAATGTTGTAAATCCAACATCCATGGTTTGGTGTTTCTTTTTAAACTGCCAAAGCAAAATGAACTTAACAAGAGTAGTACACCAAAAAAGGCACTGAGAAATGACTAAACATTCCTATCTGTCCTCAAGCTAGATCAGTGTATAAAGCACTTAAAAGTACAAGCCGCAATCATGTGCCTCAGCTCTTGGGATCATCCAAACAAAGACACTTGTTTCAATGGATAAACCCACTGCTACAATTTAAAACTTTTGCTTTTGTATGGTATTTCTTTAAGGATTAATAGATTTTACACCTTACTGGCTTGAGACAGTGGAAAACACTTTCAAGTGTAACAACAGAATACTACATATTGACTAATTATATACATAATATACATATTTATTTTATTGAAATAAATAAGAAACTAAAGCACTAGTACTAATAGTTTTGTGTAAATAAGAACAAATAAATTAAATTTTACCTGTTAATGTATGGAAAATATAATAGGCAATAATGAAACTCAATTAATAAAAAACATTACCGACAGACCCTTCAAAAAAATTAAATTTCTTTTCTTGTTTTTATGGTAAGTTTTTTAGGAGAAAATTCCATCCATTGGGTTAAAAATGTTATTTCTTTAGTATTTATAATAAAAATATCCTCGTGTGATATTTAAAATCCTCGTGTGTGCTTTCTTATTTTGTAATTTTAATACATTATTGTAGGCTTTTAGTGAAAAGGGAGACTTCAAGCATGTGTCTAGTATTTACAAAAACTACTTCCGTGAGGACATGCCATACCACTGTAAGTGCTCTTTCCCACATACCACGGTAAGCACTGAGTTTGGCAGTTTGTAACCTTAAACTGTCTGTGTAGTGCGCATACGGGCGAGTGACTGTGTGTCTATGAAACCGGACCCTGCGCTTGCTTGGTAAATGGACGATTTTACATTTATACTCACAGACCGAAATCATTAGAAGTATTCTTTTTAACATACAAGAAAGAATGGGGTTCAAGAAAATGAAATTCCCTTCTATTTCCTGCGTCTCTCTGAACAAATTTTGCCTGATTCTCGGTTGTGGAGTACAGTTTTGTTTGACATCAATTCAAATTAATTAAACCGTTGAAATGCTATCAAAAGAGAGTCATAGTTACTCCCACCCAGGTCTAAGACGGAAGTGATCTACAAAAGACAGCAGTGATCTCTAGTATTCTGTAAGGATCCATGACCAAATCACATCATTTGATGCCTTTCTTGATGATATCTAGACTACTGTTAACATTCAAGACGAAATCACAACTTTTATGGCCAACCAACCTTCTCAAACTTCTTGCTTTTAAGACAAAATTCCAGCACAATTCCCAAATTTTCTCGTATATTGAAATTTTTTTTAATTTCTGTATGCAGAACAACTTGTATAGCTAGAGCCTTTTAATTTTAATGTCTAACTACTAATTACAAGATATTGTAATTAGGATTGTAACGCAAATAGCTATACTGGATCCGCATTATTGTTCACACATTAACAGGCTTAATGGACAAAAAAAATAAATGCTAAAAAAACAATAATAAAGACTAGAGATAAAGCAACATTTTATAGATGAAAATAAACAATTGTGACCTATTCCACAAATTGAGAATTTCAGGCCATGTTTTCAACACTACTAAGTGCAATAACAGACTAATATATATTATGACTAGACTAAAGTTGAACGTATGAGTCAATAGGACTATAAAATGGTATTTTAACATTAACAATTTAAACCATAACACTTTTCAACATAGAGATATTTATAAATTCTATCAACAAAATTAATTAAATAAATCTGAAAACAAGAAAAATTTTCACAATTGAAAAAAAGGTTTTGTATAAGTATGAAGTAAATTAGTCTAATTGGGTATTTAGTTTGTAGTATGTTGAATTCATTTACAAAATAAAAACTAAGTGTATTAGACGATTAGCATTTGGTAATCCACCCAATTCAGTAACCTTTAGAATTTGTCAAAACCTAAATTTAAAATTGGTCAAGACTTTCATGAAAATTAAAACGATTAAAATAACATTATTTGCTGTAAAACTTGATGATCATGAAGTTTGAATTCATAATCTTTTTAACAGTTTTGAACAATTAAAAATATAAACCTACCGTATATACTCGAGTTTAAGCCACATGCGAATCTAAGACGCATCCATAAATTTCCCCTGAATATAAGGTAAAAAACTCCACACCCTTGTATAAGACTCACCCCCGTTTTTTATAATGTCAACAGTTAGAGAGGGCTATGATTTGTCAGGCCCCTGACTCCTCCTTAGCAACCAGTGACGTAATTGTCAGCTGCAGCTGTCAAGAGGTAAAAGCAGAACAAAGAATGATATCCACGCTTGCCTTCCCCAACCCCCGCCCTGCTAGGTCCACCACTACACCCCTCCTGCAGCACAAAAAATGTTGGGTTTGAAATCATTATCAAATAAGCATACAAGGGTCAGCAGTGAGGAGATAAGGAAGGCAGGTAGAGATAAAGGACCACCTGGGGTTGGGGTCTGACGAGGGACTATTCTTTGTAGTCAGTCAGTTCATGTTTTTGCCACTAGTGATTTACCCATATTTCCAAGCGCTAGTGTTTGATTTGCAATAGATGCGCATCTTCCTCTTATATGCTACTGCATCCCTTCTCTTCTTCCTCTCCACAAACCTACAGGCAAGGGGGGTGGTGTAGAAGGAAGGAGAACAGAATGCAATAAGAAGCAATTCTGAGTCCCCTAGTCACTTTCTCTGTTTTCAACTACCTATTCCTCCATTCCACTCTTCAAAACAATATGCAACCCTGTTGTGGTTCCAGTGTTTCCTACCTCTCTCGTGGCCTATCTGAATGTTTTTGTTGATGTTTTGAGTGTTTTTGTAACTCTTCAAATGAATTCAATATTTTCATTCTATTGTGCAAGTCTAAGGCGCACCTGCATATAAGACGCACCCTTATTTTGGGGCCTAAATATGGTAAATAAAGCCTTAGATTAGTATATACGGTAGAAAGGATTATAAGTTCATACTTTATGAACCTAAGCCTAAGTATAGTAAGATTAATTTATTTTGTGGGTGTATAAAATGCCATATTTACCTTACGACATTACAATTTTGTCACATTCTCACAAAAAAAACTAAAACTTGGAAAATTTCAAAGTAGTTAAACATTTATACTTTAACTAGAACCATATTTTTCACAGGTTAACATTTCTATTTCTCAAAACCTGAAAAGTGAAAAGCCTTACAATATTCCTAAACTTATGGCCATTCAACTGAATTCTGAAATTAAGTTTGATATGGAATAACTTTTATAGAACTTAACCAACACCCCTCTACCTTAGAGTCTGCTAACAATGCGAAAACCGATACCTACTAACAAACCTAACCTCGATGATAATAGGACATTACTTTATGCGTTGAATTTCCGTTCTTGAGACAGAATTTGTTAGGATATTATTGCAATTTTCAGAATTGGCAGAAGGTGAGGGTAATGGAGAGTTAGGTGAAGTGGCAGGAGTTAGAACCCCAAGTGAGTTTGTCGGTGAGATAGGCCGTTTAGTTGCGACTACCAATGTCTTGACAGGCAGGCGAGACTGGCTATGTGTTTGAGGGTTAAAGCTCTGATCGGCTGCAGTGTGGTCACTTGGCTGGGCGGCACTTGCAGCACCGGTCTGGGTTGTGATTGTTGTCATGTTGGCTCCACTGTGCATCACAGCTGTGTGATTCTTCAGTCCTGAGTTGGTCTTGTAGCTTTTCCCACAGTGACATTTGAACCCTTTCCTCACTCTGCAACACAGCACCACAGTCAGTATTCACTCTTCAATATTATCAATACTTACATTCTGAATTTACCTAATCAAAGTCTTGTTTGTAAATTAGTCCACTGCCAGATGTCGTCAACAATCAAGTTTGTTTTTGACAACGAAAGAGTTTCTGATGATAGTGCCTCTAAAGGGCTATATTAAGAATATTGTTTATTTTCTTGAAATATATACAAAAATGGTTACAATACATTTTTTTAAATAACTTATATAAATAACTGTTAATAAATTAGAATGAATATTTTCAACGCAGTTTCAATCTCTATTCTCTAATTATCAATTTCTGAATGTCTTTTCATTACTAAAGAAAAGAAATATATGTCTTTTCATATATAAATACTATATAGTGTTTTTCTTTGTGTGTTTGACTGTTTGTTTTTCACATTATATACCAATCCGTTTGTCCGTCTTTTACTAGTAAATTCATAAATTGTTTAGTTTTAGTCTTACAGCGAAACTAACCTACCGTGAATTCCATTACATTATTCACTAGACCTATCCTGTCATTAGTACAACAGCTTTCAAACATTGACGTATATATATGTTAGGGGTGTGCGTGTACTCGATTATCGAGTCGAGTTCGAGTATTTACCGTAGTAAATTAGTAGTAGTAGTTTCAAGGAGTACCTAATCGGTAAAGCTTGAAATTTGGTCGTTGGTATCGAAGTTGTGATTTTGTCGCGAGCGCTAGTAAAGATATCAAAACGGTATCAAAGTCGTGATATTGTTTCGGGCGCTATGGGGGTCAAGTGGTCGCCGCCAATGGTATCGAAGTCGTTATTTCGATGCAGGCACTAGATGGAGTTAAGAGGTCGTCGCAAATGGTATCAAAGTCGTGATTTCAAACTTAGGTTTTGTCTTGGAAACAAATACTGCCCTGGGGATAAAACTGCAGAAAATATAGCAGAAAGTTATAAAGTTAAGTCAATTTTGTGGATTTAATTTATTTAATGTTTTACTTTTATTTTGTGTGGATTTCATGTGATATACAAATGTTCATATTTAGTTAATTTGAACTGAATAATAAAATTTGTCAAGAAAACTCCAAAGTGAGCTTGTTTTTTAATGCCGATACACTAATACTCGACTCGACACTCAAGCTTTTTAAAACAAACTTGATTCGACTCGGCTCAAACTAAAAATAAATATGTGACCCCTAATGTATGTGTATATTTATCCCAATCTAGATATAAATTTATATCAATGCTAAATAGCTCATTTATTATTAACGAAATCTGGAGACAACATATGTAAGCCGAACAGGGACTTGAATCCAGATCTCTCACTTGCCTGGCGAGTATGCTGAACAATAAACTATCCGACCCACCTATTAATGTCTTCAAATTTAGAAGTACAGTAGACTTTCTTTCCCTCTGCCGAACTATTTGAAAATACGAGACGTTTGGGGGCTCTTTAGAGCTCAAAAACTGGCATACAGAGCCGCCTCTTGGGCAAGGCGGTAAAAGCAGAAAAATACCTTCCAAATGACATTTCACCTTTGCAATTGTTTCCGAGTGCCGTTTCACTCTTGCTATATGTTTAAAGAATCATTTCTGAATTTGATTTTTACTCCTGCCGTAATTTCCTAATGCGTTTCTATTCTCAAGATAATTTTTTAGTGCCACTTTAGCCTCACAGCATGTTAAAAGTATCGCATTAGTCTCACAATTGTTTTTAGTCCAATTTAAATTTTGTGTTACATATTGATCGCCGTTTTAATCCCTAACAGTAGTCTTGAGTCCCTCAAGACTTTCTTAGCATCGTTTTGGCACCTAGGTGGTGCGGTTGTTGTTGTTTTAGTCGGACGGAATTGGGAAAATTAAACAATAAATATTTTCCAATAACAACTTCAACCAAGATTTAACGAGTAAACTTACCTTCCATCATGCTTGTGTCCATTTTTGGAATGGTATTTGATACCGTTGACATTTTTATATCTTTTTTTGCAACCAGGAACTGGACAGGCAAAAGGCTTTTCTAAATTTATACCGTTAGGCCCAGGAGAGCTTGGTGTGACCATTCTGAAAATAAATATTCTATTTAGAGCACAATCAAAAAACTGGTAGTGGAGAAAAAAAGCACTATTTACAAGTTTGATACTAACGAATGAAGAAGTTAGAGATACAGGCCTCCAGTTGGAAAAGCATTTTGGCCATTGAATGTTTACTTACTTGCTTCCATAACGAAGAATGAATTCAGAGCTGAATTCTTCTGGTGTGGTCCAAGAATCATTTGAATCTTCAAGCTCACTCATTAACTCATCTTCATCAGCCTCGCTCCTTAAAAAACCATTTTTAATAGTCATAATTTTAAAATACCCTTTACAATAAGCGTGTATGTGACGAACCACTATATTTTAGTAAACAAATGTATAAATGGTATGACCAGAAATAAATAAATGAAACTCAAGAAAATAAGTTAAGAACATTCGTTTGGTTTCAAAATTATACCAAAGGTTTTGCGTTTTTTTTATGTTTGCTTCTCTGGTCAGGACTTGGTTTCTCGAGATCAGTAAGGGCTGGCGAAAGGCCGGTTGCCTTTTTTATTAAAGGCAGCGTCTGTGTTGGCGTTCACCGTTCAGCCCAGGAACACTCGGGTGTCTGGGTCCGGAGGAGTGAGCTTGGATAACGTACACGTTATTTTTAAGAATATGGAGCAAACTATATATTTGCCCATATGTTTTATCTCAAAAAAATTTAAATTCTTAACAGTGCCAAAAAAATTGTTTGTCCACGCATAACTCTTAGATGCAACTAAATACGTCTAATGATATCTCTAATGAAAGAGCATGATTCACTGAGTGTTCTTAGACCAAAATGAACAATTTATGTCAATTAGAACCTGAGATATGATAAGACAAAACAAAGAAAACCTGGGAAAAAAACCTTTTTTGAGTATAACTTGAGAAGGGCGAAAGTTAAGCGATTTTCGATGTTTGGTGACAAATCTATGCACAAATACCTTTCATTAAAAAAAGTGAAGAAAATCGGCCTAATAGAACGGTTGCACTGACTGCCGTTAGATTTTCATCAATTCTTTTAATATTATAGATATTTAACTATTTAGGAGTAAATTTACAATTATTTTTTCAACCAAAAGAAGAGCTGGAAAGATAATTGTTATCTTTAATAATTACTAAACTGTTCAAGTAAGACATCCTAGTGCAGAAATTCTTCTATGTGCAAGAATATCTTCAGGGATTTTTCTTCTACGACAGCTTGCTACCCACTGTAAATTGCATGTACTCAGAATAGCCTATTTCGGCCTTATTCATCCCTTCTTATCTTATGGTATTTGTATATGGGGGGCATGTGCTGATTACAAAATTAAAAGAAGTTTTATCCTCCAAAAACAAGCATTGAGAGTAATTTCAAAATTGGGTTTTCGGGAATCTTGCAGAGATTTATTTAAGACTTTAGATATTCTAACCCTGTCAAGTTTGTTCATCTATGAGACTATTCTTTTCTGTTTGACAAAATATAATTTAGTTCAAGGTCAGCAAATCCACAAACACAATACTAGGCAAATTCATACATTTAGACAAATTCTCATAGTTTGCCATTTATGGAAAACTTCCATCACAGGCAGGTGCAAAATTGTTTAACAAACTCCCCGAAAACATTAAATTCACTGAAAATTGTATCTTATTCAAAAGAAGGTTAAGAGCTTATCTATTGGAAGGCTCATACTATTCTGTTGGGGAATTTTTAGATCAGGGTTTGAATTAAGTCTTCATAATTAATTTTATGATAAATTTAACTAGTTTTGCTCTTACTAGCATTGGTTTTATTTTAAATATTTGTTTATTGTTTTTGTTTTCCTTGTCAGCAAAGTGTTTGTATGTGGCAAATAAAAGTTACTATCCTAGTATGTTCATTTAGTAAAAAATCCACATCATGGTTTAAAACAAAATGTACAAAATTAGGGTTGATTTATTGTAACTAAAAATTTGATTGATATAAACTGTGACTTAAATAGAAAACATTTAAAATTCATGCAAAAACAAGACTATAAAAAAAAAAAACCAATCCTGAAAAAATCTATCAACTATTGATAACACTGGGGTGAATGCATATTATTGGGATGGACAACGTTGGTTATATTAACTAAGTTTTATTTTTTATCTGTAAAATTAATTTAAACTTAGGTTGAATCTCACAAAATTAAAACATGTCTGTTAGTCCACACTGTTTTAGAAATGAAAACACTACAGCCAAAACAAAGTACCTTTGACACATTTTGAAGTATTTCTTTTTTTTGAAGATGATACTTCTATAATAGCAACGGAGAGTGGTTTTGAAATTTGTCTTGGAATGGAGGCGGAACCATCTATTCGGTAAAATTATACAACTGTTAGGAGTAACCAAGATAACAATTTCAAATTTTGTAACAAAACATGGACCTACTTGCTATTTATAAACTTTCTCTAAAACTAGGTAGTAGCTCTTAACAGTAAGTAGAAGACAAGCATTTTTAGTGAATACCACCAAGTATAGAGATAGAAAAGTATTAAGTAGATGCTAAAAGATTAAAAGTATGTAAGTAAAGTAAGTAAGTAGATGTAAAGTATAAGTGTAGATGTAAAAGTATTAGATCTTTTCTTGACACATGAAAACCTGCAAATAACAAATATGTGGTTATGACTTTCAATTTCCTTGAATATTATGCTAATAATCCTATATAGATTGTCTGATTTCTCATTCTAACACACATCTGTAAAAAACATCAACGTTGTCCATATTTTTCATGAAAGCATATTTGTAAAGAAATGCAGCAACGAACCCCATCAACTTTCACCCAGTAAACAGTGTAACTAAGGCAAAAATTTACTGTCAAATACTTTTAAGCATTGGAGCATTTGGTTTTAGAACCAATATTGAATGGAACTACAATGCTCACCAAGAAAGAAGTATCTCTTTTTGGGAAAAGTAACTTTAAGATCAAATAGTTTAATGTTGTGTTCCAAACATAATTCTGCAAACAAATAACCTAACTAGGTCTTGAACCCACTTTCAAAATTGCGTTCTCAACCGTAGAGTGTTTATCAATAACTAGCTAGGAGTACCCGGGCCTTGCCTTGGGGCTTTCTTAACATAGCTGTGTGTATATTTTAATAAAACTGAAAATTTAAAGTAAACAAAAAATGTTTTCTGTATATCCTTAGAATAACCATTTAGTTTGCCTGTTAGTTCACCATCTTCTCCTTATAAGTGTTGGCTTTTTATGAGAGTCATAGTTAATAGTCAATAGATAGAATAGCGTAATAGGTTAAACCCCCCAGGTAAAACTGTTCATCCATCCGTATACTGTTGTTTTGTCCACTTACACCTTAAGCATTTTTCATGATCTCTATTAGGACATGCCATATCATCCATGGCACAGTAGCTATAACCAGATTTGTATGGTCAGAGGTAGAAATTGGGCTGCAAACATTTTCCAAAAGTCCTTAGGATGAGAAGATTTCATGTTATAACTTGTTTCTCCTATGTTATTGGCAAATTACCTGTACCTTTAACTAGTTTCACAGTATTTCCCAAATGAATTTGAGCAGATAAAATTTGTCATTTAGCATTATTCCGAGTTTATTTGGGACAATTTAGTTTCAGCCCTATCTAGCTATACAGTGCTTTGGCGGAGTAGTTGTTAGACTGTACCCTACTTAGGTAGCAGCATATGTTGGATTGAGTTTCAAGCACCATTGTAGTTGCAGCTGCTGCCACCTATACAAACTACTCCTAAAAGCTAACACATCAAATTGAAAACTTTAGTCATTGATATGTTTTCTGTTGCTAACATCATTTGAAAAATTTAGTTGAAGGGTTTGTAGTCACTTCTGCCATCAAAAAATCTATGGGTTGGATCTGAGCCGTCAGCTCCTGAAGTGCGGCTTGTATGTGCCCATCTGTGCGAAAGTGTCAATCACTCACACAATAAGTATCTCAAGCACCGGATATTGGCACTTAAAGTTCATTAGTATCAGAAATAATATTTGTTTTAGTCCATTAGTATGATGACCACAAGAAAGCTAAACCTGCGATGTCAACATTACTTTCTTCACTTTCCGTATCAGATTCTTCATTTCGGTCACTTCCGATGTCATTGTCGCTAATTTAAAGGTAATCAGCCTGACTAGCTATTTTTAATCTAAACATACTTGACAGTTCAACACTAAGCTAATTCGATATCCTTTAGTCCACAAATTTTCCAACTATTAAGTTTCTACTGTACTGAATGAATTGTGGAACGGGTACCAAGAACCAATAACACAGCTACTGTACCGATGTTGAAGTCAAGAAATTCAGGAACCGACTTATCATTATGTTCAGCAAGTAAAGACTGGTATACTGACCAGTGGGAGAAGTAGAGCGTGTAGATGGAGTGGGAGTTGACACTGTAATGGCCGCAGGACTTGGTTGTAGTGGGGGAGAAGGCTTCACCAACGTGGGTGCAGGTGCAGGTAAACTCACAGGTTTGGTTATCGGCTTGGGCTTCACATCCCGATGATCCCGACGTGCCGCATCCGTAAAGAAAGGCAAAATGTAGCTCAGAGGCATACATGCTGGTTGCTGTTGCTCCTTTTGCTCTATCACTAAAGGGTCGTAATCTGTGAACATATTGGGAAAAATTTAATACAATTAGTCAATAAATTATTAAATACCTTAGTACTGCGCCTGTAGATCCTACAGTTGAGATGAAAATGTACCGTCGGCAGCCACCGGACAAGGAACCTGCGTAGTGTGTAACCGCGTTCCGTGACCCCTCGTGTGTTAGAACAATCAATAGTGTAAATAGTGTTTCATATAATATATATTACTACATATTATTTTAGTTAGTGTACAGTGACAATAAGAGTGTTGACAATGCCCCACAAGCGGGGCGTAATGCTCATCCACTCTGCATAACATTTTCATCTCAATTGTAGGATCTACAGGCGCAGTACTAAGATATTTAATAATTTGAACTTTGGTCCTACGCTGGGTTTCACTTCTAGTAGTCAAAAAGATTTGATTTTTAATCAAGAAGGTTTAGCTCTAATAATAGATAAAATAGTGAAATAATTTTAAAATAAAGCATAGCCGACACGTAGCTAACAGAGTAGATGTCACAAAAATGTGGGGGGGGGGGGCGTTCAGTGGCAAACAAGTTGAAATTCGCTTAATATTATATACACAAGTGTGCGCCCCGGATCTGAATCTGACTGGTTCTTTTACCTGTGCAGATAACCTGATAGGGGTTATCACACCTGATACTGATACTCTTAGCACAGCAAAGAGAGATGATGTCTAAAGCTGGGTAGGTTTTACGACGTTTCCTTTCTATGGGTCAAGAGACGAACTAACCGGATGTGTACTAAAGAAAGTTTACTCTTGAGAGTAATTGGCAGAAAGAGACTCTGAAAAGAGAGTGAACATTATTGGTTAACTCAGGTTTGGATCTAGAAGGCCTCTGTGAAGCAGTTTGGAGAAGACTGGTTTAGGTGAATAAAGAAAAACAGCCAACCCCTGCCCTTCCCCCATTATGACCGAAGGCCAAGTTGCCTAAGCATGATGTCAGCAGACCCATTCCCTTCTTTACCTTGTTCCATATCCTTCCCACTCTGTTGGCTACCACAAACAACTTAAAGACTGAGTTTGCCAAGCCAAGCTTTTCCATGGCTGGTGGCCCATTTGGCCAAGCCAATTGTCCAACAAATAAAACGAATTGATACTTTTTGTTACATATAATTGTTACTTGATAATTCCATGAAAGTGTTTTGTTAATTATGAGCCGAGGTTTTTCATTCTGTACTTGTAATCAGGTTCACGAACATTTAACTTTAATTTTGGAACATTGCCAATATGAATGTTTGCTAAAATACATGAGTATTGTTATAAGTATTGTTTGAGTCTTGTAATAGTGTAATTTAAACCCTTATTGAAAAGCCCAATATGTTATGGTAAAAATATCAGAATTCATTAAGTTTACGGAAGCGGTTAGTAGCAATATCCTTTGCAAAGTGTCTCTAGATTTACACATCATCAGCATATAAATAAAAGTGAGAAACATCCAGGCTGACAGGCAGCTAAGTGTTAAAGCGCTGCTGGCATGTGTGAATCAAATTTCCACTACAATTTGTCGGTCACAGATTTTTTTGTTATGTTTTTATGTTCAGGTGATGAAGACATATTAACTTCTTTTAATCTTCAGTTAGTTGGCAATGTCTTCCAACTTTGGTCAATGGTTAAATTTCAACTATTGTTTTAATGGTTTTTATGTTGTGTATTATGACGGGCATTATGAGCCTGTTTGCTAAGCTTCCAGCCTTGCTTTGGCCTTCAGCCTCAGACTTACGGGGGTTTTACCAGAACTACATATCATAAAAGGAAAGAACACATTTTAAATTTCAATAAAATCGGAATACTCATTTTGCTGTTATAGCAAAAAATCACTTTTTTGGTCACCATTTGAAATGACTTGATGGATTTTCATAATCTTAGGTACAATGCAAAAGTGGTTTACCTTTGAACTATAATAATATACATATTTATTTCAACAGTCTTTTCATCAAATTAAAAAACCGGGCGTGAAAAGTTACTGTTAATTTCTTTTACACAACTAAAAATCCCTTTTTTGATGACAATATTGTTTTTGGTTCGGACAGCACTCTTATATTGAGCATCAACAGTGGGCTCAATTAACTTTTACCATTTATACTATGATGTGACAAACTCAGCCTGTGTAAGTAAAATAGCATTCCGTTTTCTTGGATACAAGTTGAATTACTGGTCCCATCCATAATGAACATGACGAAAAAGTGGTATTTGTCCAGAACAGTGACATCTCATGAACTAAAAACTGATTTAACACGATGTGGAGGGCCCCTTAAACATATCAAAATTAGGCTTTTTGGGGTCTTGAACTTATTTAAAAGTGGCTTTAAAGTTGGGACTATTTTACGATCGGGAGACGCCCGGGCACAGTGCACTCTGTGGCAGACGACAGTCTCTGTCACCCACTTCAAATTAACTTAAAGGTGAATAAGTTATTATCGTGAAAGTAGGTTAGGTTAAGTTATTTTTTATGTTAAGTAGGATTATCTACTTTTAACTGTTGCAATCAATCAAAGAACTTGGGTTGGTTAAATCTGGCTACCTCGGTCAGAGAAAAGGCATACCAACCCTACTTAAGCAAAGGTTATCTCAACAACTAGTATAAGTTTGATACTAGTTTTCAAGATAGTCCTTACATACTCTTGAACATGACTTGCAATGCGTTACAATTCAACGAATAATTCACCAATTAGCCTGTTAAAAAGCCTAATAATAATTACAATATGAATAAATTTAAGGGTAGCTGCCTAGTTCCAAACTGTATTTGAGGTTAGAATATCTAGTGGAAAATATTGTGATGAAACTGTGGTTTAACATGCAATTCTTTGTACACATAGCCCACGATAAGGAATCAGTAGTTTATTTAAAAGTGTTTCCTTAATTTTGACATTCACCTTAGTTTTAAGATAGTCTTGGCTAAACTAGGGTTGAGCTCGTAATCAAAATAGCCTAGACCTTGACCTAACCTAACATTATAGGGTGGGTGTTAAGACCACTATTATAGTATAGGAATGTCTGTACTTTAAAGGCTTATCTTATATTACCAATATGGTTATCTTCTATGTGCCATATTAAATCTCCTAAACTTTGAAATGTTAATCCACAGCCATTAAATTTACAGATATTAACCATGAACACGGCCATTACACAGTCAAACAGCTGATTCCATAACTCGTGAGTACTGAGTAAGGTTGTCTGCTTGTAGTGAAAAAAATCACGATCGTGCAAACAAATTATTTAAAATACACAACGTATGAAAATTGCCTAAGGTTAATAGCTAACGCTATTCCTTACACTTAGTAATAAAATTATCCTTTTAAAAAACTAGAATTATTGACATTTGTTAAGTTAAGTTCTTGTTTTGACTTTGGGCAGGTACGTATTCAATTGATCAATAGTGGTGGGAATGATACGCTGCTTGTGAAGTTGGTGTCACGAAAACGGAACTCAGGCACTCCCTTGCCTTTCATTGGTCTAGCGCTTCGGATTCCGTTTTAAAGCCCCTCCTTTCGATCCACTTTTCCTTCGCCAATAGTGTCTGTTCGTCGCTAACCTTCCTCCTCCACCTCTCATCTGTTCTTTGGTGATTTCGCTGCAGCAGAGCAAGTAGGTAAATTTTATCTCTATGAATCGTTGTATTTTGGATATATTCTGTATTCTCTAATATTGTTTTAAGTACGTTTTAAAATTACATTCTTTATAATTTACATTGAATACTCTTGAACTGTTTTTATACTTATTTATTTGATTTGAAAAATTGGGTTCAATTCGTCTGAGGTAGCCATTTTTCACGTAGGTCAACCGGTAAGACAATCCATTCATGGGCAAAATTCACTCTAAATTTAGACCGTAAAGTTAACATCGTGTACCAAAGGTGCAAGCAAGATTGTCTTCAGTTGACTCGATAGCTCTGTGCCTGTAGTAGCGATACATTCCATTTATTAGACTCGTTAGTGCCGACTATTACACTCCTATCTCATCCAACGTAGAGATTTGCTTCATTTGATCGATATTAAATCGATTTAAATTAGTCCTAATCACTTATTAATTTTGTTATAGAAATTCAAATCTAATCCTCAAGATGTACTCCATCGCCAAAATCATTGCCCTGCTGCAAGGACCGCAGTAAGTACTTTTAGTTTAAACTACCTTAGCGCCAACTGTATCTAAGTGACCTCTAAGATGTCGTGACCTTTTGATGGAAAAGCTATACGGTTGTATGGATTTAACTCAACTTCTAGTTTAATTGATGATGATTAACTCTTTTCTTGGAGTTTTATGGAATAATTAATTGAATCCTGCATCAAAACTAATGTTGACTAGTATTGGACAATGTAGGTCAATCAGCATTGGTAGCCTATCAATTATTATGAAGAGACCTTTTTCTGTAAAAGTTTAATTTGGGCTAGCCGGTTTTCTGACATTCTACCATATTGTTGGAATCTGCCAATGTCTGAGTGGTGGGCATAGGCTAGGATAGGCCCCACTGATATTAGGCCTATACAGGCTGTGTCTAACGTATCAAGCTTAAACATACCTACATACTAGACCTATTAATTTATAAATGTTTGTGAATGTTTAATTTGTATGATGAATTTAGCTTGGCCTATAATTTCAAGGTCAAATGGAAGTCATTAGCAAACTAACATAGGTAACAACTTTTTAAACTCTGTCTACATTCATTTGGGCCTACAATGCAAGTAAGAAAATTGTAGGTTAAATTATACTTATTTTTATAGTATTTTTCCAGTTCATCATTAACTTTTGTTCTACCTTGTAAAATTGATTAGGCACAAAGAGTAAAGGGCCCCACATTTAGCAACAGGACCCACTAGAAAACGTATAAAAGTAAGGATTCTTTACAGGATAGATGTCATTTCGGGTTGAAGTAAAAATTATAAATTTCAATATTGTTCAAACTTTATACTAATTTGGTACAAACATTGTTAAATCATAATAATTAACACAGTATAGTATTCTCGTTTTAGCAATTAAACAAGTTTATAAATCATTTCTTAATGTAAATTTATTAGTAATTGGTGCTAAAAGCCATGTTTTTACTTAACTATGTATGTTTGTGTGTATCCTGAAAAAACCTTGTATTAGAGCCTTATTTTGTTTTGAAGTTGAAGCACCCGATGCATGGTAAAGACCAGAACTAGGTTGGGAACCGCTGGTATATATTACAGCCTACATGTTGTACCAAAAGTATGGGACCCCTTGCATAACTTAGTTAAAAATAAACCATATTTTAATCGAAATCAAGCTACTCTTCTGTGAAGTTGACTTCAATTTGCTACCTTTGGGGAGGGGCCTAATGGTGGATATTTTTAAAAAGGTTTGAACAGGCAAATTAAATTATTAATGTAGCAACAGAAATTCCTTTCTACACAGCCCTCTTAACATGAGCTTAAGTGTTAAAATAGTAAACATTAGTATAGTGTTTGTATTAAATTGTGTATCTTAACAATTAAACCTTTTATTTTTAAACCAAATTTATTTTGGTTTTCATACTAAGTGGTGGTAACAATAGACTTCCATTTTAAAAGTAAAACAATCTCAAATCAGTTTGCCTATGTTCCAACTGGTACCTCAGTGTACAGAAGTACCAAACGGTGTTCTAATGTGTGTTTTATGTATAGCTGGTGAGCGGATCAAGGTCGGTGTACATGAGGCCTTTGAGCAGCGCAGTCACACAGGGCAGCCAACTGTCGCAAAACACACAGCCTGCCTGCGCCCCTGCCACCAGTCTGGTCAGTTCCACTCTTACCCCTAAATCAGTAGTGCACTGAGTTTTGCGTGTCAAACTTTAATTTATTGTAAAATTGAAACGAAAGAAATGTAGGCCCAAAAGTGTTTGATGAATAAACCCGGGGTCCCAGTATACAGAAAATCTGGGAAAGCCCTGAATTACGCAATTTTATTTTTATGTGAACATGAGAAAAGTTACAAATTTTGTATTCTTGTACAGCCAAATACACTATGATATCCGTAGCTGTTGCTAGAAGAAGAAAACATCATAGCCGTGACATTTTGTTAAAAGTCGTAGCAAATAATGAGTCTCATGATTTTGTTGCATAACCAAACAAGAGTTTAGAGAATAGAGATCATAAATATAGAGCAAATTCGTGATTTCATTGGGGAATTAATGGAAATCAAGAGATTGCTTTGGATATTAACTTCTCAATTTTATCACGTACAAATGAGAGTTTAGGAATCATCTGGGATCATCACACATTGTTAGAAAAGTTATGATTTCGTTGCAGACATTAAGGGACACCCCACTTGTAATATGAAACCTTAAATTGCTTTAGTTAATTTTTCATTTTGAGGGTTATATGAGGCACGTGTTTCAAACGACAAAAATATGTTTTAAATTTTTGTACAGTGTAATTAGAGTAGTTGTTATTTAAAATTTAGTTGACTTTTGGAAGATTTTAAGTACCAGAAGCAAGATTTACATTACTAATAAGTTCTTTACTGAAGTGATTGTGTGTTAGTTTATGGTTTCTCCTCTCCTGGTAGACCTTTTACTCAATGGAATTTATGTGTTGCAGTTACCTCTGGTCCGAAACTTCCAAACATCGGCAGTTTCCCGGGATATTGACTCTGCTGCCAAGTTCATTGGTGCTGGAGCTGCCACAGTAGGAGTTGCCGGATCAGGTCTGTTATTCCTCAGCTACCTTTTCATCAAAGTTGTAAAGCAAATTACTTAGAAGAGTTAGGCCTAACTCAGAGAGCAGTCAATTAGTTTAAATGTTTATTTTTAACCTGCCGCTTACATTAACATTTATGTATTGTGTTAAAACGAGCTTAGATTAAAACAACAGTTTAGTAAATTGTAGTTTATTTGTCAAAGTATACATTTTTGCATGAATGATGTGTGTGATATTTTAAAATTTACTGGTGAGTTGTTTGGGAACTCAGTGTGATTGTGCAGTAGGTTAAAATACAGTAACAATGCATGATTTCAGTATCACCAGTAAAGACAAGACTCTTAGCAAGCCAAACTAAACATTTTAAAATAGCTCAATAATGCTAGATTGAAAAGATGTTTTCCTCCTAAAACCTCACTGTTCATTATTCTGAAACTACATATATAGGGACATAATATTATATACACGCTCACCCACAAGTAAACCTGTAACACAGATTTTGTTAATATTTCTTTTGATCAAAAAGTTTACTTAATTTGTTGTAACTAACAGTAATGCAATTTACAAGCAAACTTACTGGCAAGAGCGGTCTCAGAAAGAATGTCACTGCTATCCCTTATAGCAGCATGGTTGGGTGAGGCTAAAAAAAGGGGACGCTGCCATTTTTTGATACTTTGTGAATTGTGCCGTAAGAAAACCAAACATATGAGAATTATCCTTTACATGGCTATAACTGCTCAAAGCAACATGGTCCCTGACCGAGCTTGGTTGTACATATATGTCCGTTAATGACATAGTAAAGGTTAAGTTACGCACCAATGACATCGTTAGTTTTCCTGGGTAGAAGAATGAATAACATTTAGATTTAGGAAATCGGGCACTAGGCTAGGATATGCTATCAAAAGGAATATTAAGGAGAGCTGGCTCACCTAGATATAGAGAAACACATTAGAGGACAGAAACAGGAAATTGAAGTGGAAGGAATTGGTTAGTTGTTACCAAAGTGAACATTATCTTTTAGCTGTACCAAAATTACGCCACTGTAAGTATTGTTATCAAAAAGTAATAGAAAGGAGAGCAGGATCACCTGGATAAACTCTTTTTGTCTTGGCAAAGGCCCTAGTAGGGCTGAAAATTTGAGTCTGTGTTCTTTTATGTGCTTCTACTTTATCCAGGTGAGCCTGCTCTCCTTTATATTCCTTTTTGATAGCATATATATACACTAGAGTCCGTTAATCCAAAACGCCTAATCCAAACACTATGTCATACTGTACATGTGTTTAATAATGAACCAGCACTAGCAAATACACACTTTACGCAGGTATGCCCAATAAATAGCTTTGAACAAAACGCGTCTACTCGGGATAGCAAGCGACACACTGACAGTACGAAACGGAGAGTCATCGTTTGTTTTTAGAACGGTATGTAAAAGGAGCTACTACTGCCACAGCCATCTGCGTACTGCCTGTCATATCTACGTTCTTAATTCCGCTCTATTTACTATTGCAGAGTACTACAGGACATACATACATCATTTCTTACATTGAAATATAAAATATTAGCCATTCGAAGTCAATATATGACTTTTTAGGTCAACATATAATAAATGCACCAATATATGCCAAAATCTGCTTAATCCGAATAGGTTCCGGTCCCAATTAGTTCAGGATTAGCGGGACTCTAATGTATTGCATAAATTTGAGCAAGCTAATTTTTAGCCATCCTCTTGTTTTCAGTTGTTGAGCTCGATATTGGCTAAAATTTGTTGGCAATTTTATCTGTGTTTTTTTTATTTGGCTTTGGTAAATGAAGTGTAGATCTCATTTTTATTTTCTTCTGTGTTGTGGATACATAGTGAAAAGTGGATGGTATTAATAAATTAGACATTTTAAACTTTTCACTGAGTTTTATTGTTTGAAGTAAGTTTATTCTGGAGTGTACGCTCATTTTGAGATGCCACTTTAGATTGCTGAAAACGCAACATAAAAATGCTACTCAAATAACGACTAGTTACGCCTTTCTTAGGTTAGAACTATGTCATATTTGGATCAGCTAACAGTGTTAGGTTAGGTTTTGTTTGCACTTGCCACATTGACAGTTGTTGCAATTAAAATACAGTAGAACCTCGATTATCAGGTACTTCCTGTTAGTGATATACAATGTGTAAGGTATAAGTGGTATTTTCTTTTTTTATTTATAATTCTATTGAGCTTTTTCTACATTATCCGTGTAGGATCCGGTCAAATTTAGTCTGGATAAACGAGATTCTACTGTACTTGTGTTTGTATTTTGTGTAAACTAGATTTGAATGTACTAGAGTTTGTCTTGTTATTTTTATTTCTAACCCAGTTTTGTTTATTTCAGGAGTTGGCATTGGTGTGGTTTTTGGCTCCCTTATTATTGGCTATTCCCGAAATCCTACCCTCAAGGGCCAGCTATTCTCCTATGCCATATTAGGGTTTGCCCTTTCCGAAGCTATGGGCCTCTTTTGTTTGATGATTGCCTTTTTGTTGCTTTTTGCCTTTTAGTTTCCTTTTGTGTTTAAACCTATCTAAAACTACATATCCGAAACTGTGATTTTTACCATTAAGACAAATGTTTGTGTAAAGCTTTACTTGAAGTCTATACCAGTGTTTTACTTGTAAAAACTTACAAATAGTTTAACCTCTCATAACTATTTTTAGGGAGGGGATTCAGTTTTTGTAAATATATATAATAAAAGTATTATTAAGTACTAATTACATTTATTTCTATTCATAGTTTTCTGTTGCAAAATATATTTATAGTTTGAACTCTGTTCAGTACTGTATGTAAAGCAATTTTGTTGTATCAGAGAGAAAATGTAAAATTGTTGTAATAAATTCACTCATTGAGAATCTTAGTAACTAAAATACCTTCATGTAACTGAAATTCATTAAATTTTTGTTTCATCATTAACTAACCCTTAATCATTTTCATTAACCCTCTGTCTGTGTTGAAACTCTTGTAATGATTTGGTCTGATGTTCACAGGAGCCGGTATTGGAACAGTGTTCGGTTCCTTGATCATCGGTTATGCTAGAAATCCATCACTGAAGCAGCAGCTGTTCTCCTACGCCATTCTTGGGTTTGCCCTGTCCGAGGCTATGGGTCTTTTCTGTCTTATGATGGCCTTCTTGCTGTTGTTCGCGTTCTAAATACTGCATTTTTAGTTGAACACTGCCCAAACAGTTGAACTTGCCGTGGGTTAAATTATCAAATCAGTTAAAAATTGACAATCTGGCCCAGTTGTCAAGTTGGAATCACACATTTTTGAATCAAAGGGGTCATTCAAAAAGGTGATGCAACTTTTCGACACACTGCAATAAAATTCCAATTTAGAGTTTAATCTACGGTCCACGTTCGCTTGTAGAGATTTAAAAATACAGATTATATTAAACAGTGGAGTTTTATTCCACTCGAGGTCCGATATCAGCGAATTGGTAAACGATTAATTTTGTAAAATCATTTATGTTAAATTTGTTGTAAATTATAGTTTTTCGTTACGATAAGCGACTTAAAAATTATCTACCAACTTAAGCTATTGTTGTATTGTTATTTTTAAAATATACCAATGTGGAAATTACTATTTGTGTCCTGTTTTATAACTCCTGGTTGATTATGTGGTAATTCTACTATATTATAGTATTACTGGCTTAATTGTGGTTGGTGGGAGGGGTGGAAGTGGAATAAAACTGGAAATTGGGATCAACATGTCAAAAGTTGTTTTTGTCGACATCTCTTTTTATATTGAGTTGCATCCAACATTCTTTAGGTAGTTTATTAAACAAAACTATTCATGTAATAGCGGCTGCTTTGGGTTTTCTTAAGCCTTACATAGGTAACTCTAGCTTATAATACAAGGGGTGTTCAATAAAGACTGACAGTAGCATCGGTGCATTCAAAATATCCCTATTATACTTGAATCTTCAATTGACCATTAAATATTTCTCTATTGACACTCATAACAAATTTCAGCATTTTAACCCCTTAATGTCACCATGGTTACAGACCAAAAAACACCCCATAGATTTTGCATCCAAAGTTCACTAGGTTTGAATTTTGTTTTCCAAGATTCATACAGGAATTTTGCTCAATTCTTTTGTAAATATCTTCACCAAAGCACACAGAACATTCAGGATGATTTAAAATATTCATATATGTGCATTTTGAACCCGTTAAAATTGAACGTGTCGGAGTGTTACACATTTGTACAGCAAACTTTCAAAAACCATGTTTTCGACCTTCTAAAAACCCATTCAAGGTTTAAAAGGACACACAGGTTGAAAATGATTCCTTATGTTACAGTAAAACATTTCATTTCTGTGCTTTGAACCCTAACAGGTAACTTTTAAGCAGGTTTAAATGGTTCATGCACCTGCAGCTTCTCAATGTCAACGCTGCGCTCAGGTTCCTTGCCATGAAAAGTGTGGAGACCTGTGGTACATCTGACATAGTTTTAAACTGGCTTCCAAAACTATTTTTCTATTGAGCACAAAAAAAACTCAAAGGTCAATATGGCAGTTAAAGAGTTTAGAGGCGGATTTGAAGGTCAACGCAAAACAGGGCTTGAAGCACGTCTTTCAGAAGTGTCAAACAGGTTTATTGCTTCAACTATGGTCTTTTCAAAACATATCTCTAGTTTTAAAGATTACTTTTTTTTAAATAAAGCCACTACAACAGAACTGTCAGTCTTTATTGAACACCCCTCGAACAGCGTACTTAGTTCTCGTATCATGGCTATGTACATCTTGTCTTAAGTTGGTAATCATCTAAGATTTCTCTCACATAAGATTAGATGGGGAAAATGTGTGGTTCAAGACCATGCGCACGTCAACCCTTTGGTTTATTGTACATAAAAAAAATTGAATTTGACAAAAAAGACTCCAAGACTGGGATTTTTTTAAGCCCTTGAATGTTAAGAAAAAGTATATTTTTACCAAAAGAGGGTGGGCTCACTGTTTGAAATTTAGGTACATCAGAATAATTGTTACAAGTAACTGAAATTAAGTCAAGGGGTTTACATTGTTTACCCTTTCCAAAAAAGAATCATTTTGAGAGTTTGTTTGGCAGAGTGTTGTGTGGTACTCTGCTTTGGGATTGAATCACTTATGTTCACTGCACTGACACTAAGAGGTGGCGACTGGAGGGTGATGAGCCACGGCGGGAAGTTACCCATGTCTGCAGCAGGCCGAGGTGTTGGACTCTCACACTGGGTGGGTTGCACTGCAGGTGATGTGGGTTTTGATGGCGATTGATCTCCGGACTGGCTTGTGAATGGTGGTGGAACTGGAATGGTATTCCATGAAAGATCCTCTTCATAGCGCCTGACTTCCATTCTCAGTCTATGGACAAAGGCCGAATAGGAAAGTCCGTTTCTCAGCAGCCTGGCAGAAAGTTGATTGTAGGAGACTACCATGACCTTGGCTCCTGTACAGTTCTGGAATGTTACCAGGTTGGAGACGAAGTGTGGTATGTTTATCAAATAACGCACACAACCCATAGGAGAGCAGATCAAAGTTTTCAAGTTGTTGGATTTGAAGTGCTCAGTTAACTGACTGAAAGCCTCATTGTAGTCCTTCACAGTGGGCTTTCCAAAGTATTTCGGTTTTGTAACTAGACTGTACACTTTTGCACCTTTTTCTTCCACTGTCTGACATGTCAGTTTGTTGCGCACATAGTCAGACTGTTTTGGTTTTGCAAACATTTTTTGAAGATTACAGCTACACCTGCGCTCATACATCTTTCATCATCAAGATCACTGGAGTTAGTATGGGCGAAGGCCATGGGTGGATTTTGTTTATACTTTTCCATTGTGGATTTCATATCTCCATCAATTATGTGAATACTACCAAGCTTAATTACTTTTCTGTCAGTTGGTTGATGTTTCAGATAGATTTGATCTTTAATCATTTGGGCTATTTTCTTTTTACCTTGTCTGTTAAAGTGCAGTCCATGTTTGGTGTACAGCTGTCGAGAGGTCATTTATAGGTAGAAAAGAGGCATGTTGTTTTAGTTAAGTTGTTTTTCTATGTCCATGTTAATGAAGCTGACTTTGTTATTCAGTCCAGGATTGTGATGCTTAGAAGGTAGACCAGCCAAGATGATGTTGGTATGTTCTGTCTGATCAACTACATGTTTGATTGAATCTAGAAGTTTATCCTCTCCTTGGACAATGTTATCGTTAGACCAGCGTGTCATTCTTACCAAAATCTTTAGTCAAAGATTTTATATCTTTTGTCACTTTGTTGAAGGTAGCACTTGGTTTATAGATGCTACTGATTAATGTAGTTCTTGAGGGCCAGATTTCTGTGAGGTTTAAGGAAAGGTTTCTTCCTTGGCTGTCAGCTAAAATTAAAATTTTCTCTGATACTAATTGATTTGGTCTGTTTGAAGCTTTAGACCTCATGGCCTTCTTCCCTCTCCAATTCTGAGAGGGTTGATTTTGTGTATAGGGTTTAGTTCTTTCCAGAGAGTAGTTGGATTTGTTTTCTGGCTTCACATTAAGTAAAAACTGTTTCAGTATACTTGTATTTAGTTTTGTGAACTGATATTATGAATTAACAGTGCTAGTTGGGCTCGCTTAGCAAGAATTTCAGTTTCAGAAAATTGGGGTGGACTTTGTTCAAAATTGTAGGGCAGTTGTGAGAGGGCACCAGCAGAGTATCCTGAGGCAATGTAATCTGCAGCCAGGAGCATCCGGATACCGCAGTCAACATTGTTTTTTTGTTGAGGTGTTTTGACATTTGTAAGAGAAGGTTTAGCATTTACATTGTAAAAGGTGGCCAACTTGTCGTAAATATGCACCGAGCATGCTGTGTGTTTAAATTTGCTACTGAGTCATAGTGATAGAACCTATCTTGGCCCTTATCCCATATAAGGAGGCTCCAGTGAGTGCCTGAGCCACCAATGTTTTGAGTCTTTGAGGAGTCATTTACGGGGATGAAAATTACTTTTTTATTTTCAAGGTTCTGAGGCAAGAGTATTTCTCCAAAGTTTTCAAGAGTTTTAATGGCCAATGTAATTGCTGGGCTGATGAAGTGAATGTCTCTATGTACAAGGTTGTTATTCAAAATATCAAATACAATCTGTATCGTGTCATCTGTGGTAAGGTTAAGAAAAAAACACAAGTAACAAAGAACCCATATAACCATCGTTAATGGAGGGTTAATTTATTGAACTCCTTTTTATTTACAACTTCAATTGATATGTTAAAATGGAAGACAATATCATTAATAATACAGTAAATACTAAAACAGATCATGTTAAGTGTGTAACAATTCTTAAAATAACAGAACTAAAATAAACAAGGCTACTAGCAATGTTGTACTGCCTTCTTGGGGGCAATTCTCATGGGAAAGATGACATCATTAATTTAAAGTACATATTGCTACTAATACAAATCCCACAATTAAGATCTGTCGTTTACTTACTAACTAAGCATTTGTTCTTTAAATTGATTTGATAAATCAAAATGACTGCTAGTATATATAGCTAACACAAATATAATCATTTTATGGTGAAGGAATTTTTAAACATTATAGGAATTGTTAAGCTACAACAAAGCTGCTCATCTTCCTCACGTCTCAAAATAATATCAATTGTAGTACCGTTGATTCATTAGTCATTTGACCATGGTAAGGGAACTTTGCCGTGGACCATTTCTACCTTGTCAGTGTTTACATCTCTTTAGTATTCACCTTAGTTACTTGAATACTTGTGTGGTATAAGGTCAAGAGCACAAACACAGGTTAAGGAACCATAGACAAAAATTAGTAAACTTACTGAGAGGTTTTGCTTAGATTTCTATTGATTTAGAACATATAATTGAAATTGTCAAGATTAAATTGATAAGTTCTAGGACAAAACCAAAAATCAAGGACAATTCCAGGTTATACCGGTTATTCCTGGACAACCCTTCTAAGTCCAGGCTTTCCAGGATGTGTATAAACCCTGAATAGAGTAAAATTGGGTTTTCTTACTTTGTAATACTTTACTCATTGAATAAACATTATTTAGTGATATTTCAATACCTCTTTGTGATAAAATCCCATAAATACTGGATAATTCATCCTTTTGATGATTGGACACTTCTTCAGTTCACAAATAGTCAAAACTACCAGTTTCTACTGTTCTCTACTCCTAAGTAAATCGTTTGGGGCTGGGCTCTTGAAATAGGTACTTGAATGCTTCATCGGTGATGGGAACTTCCAGATAGATTGTGTCAGGATAGATGACAATGGAATAACATCTAAATATGTGGCATGTCAATTATTTCACTAAAGGGAGAAATGGTCCTGAGGGTAAGCACCCTAAGCGGTGGCTCCTACAGTACAATACTATGTACAAAACAAATATTTTTGTTCTTAAAAATTACCTTTTCATCCTTTATTTGAGTTAAAAGGTTTTATTGATAAAAATGCTGAATAATGGCAGTGGCAGGTTTAAAAAATTAGCTAATTACTAAATAATGGCAGTAAGCGGTTGAACAATGGAAAAGTAAAGATGCTTTATGTACCTAACTGATTTACCTTTTTCTGCTTCCCCTTCCATCAGTCGAAAATGTGCCATTAAAATACTATTGAGGCAAGAAGTAAATGGACCAGGATTAAATTGACTGTATGCTTTCAAAACACTTTCTTTACAGTTATGCTTCTTTTTGTAAATGATTACAAAATCACTTATTACAAGAAGCCTTTGATTTCCCGATATCTAAACTAATTTGTAGAACCTTTAAGGAGTTATATTATGTTAATATACATTACACAATATGCTAATAAGAAAGTCCCTTTATAATGTAGTTAACTCAAATTTTGGCTGAACCTTGATGTATTAATTGTAAACAAACTTCAGACAAAGAACTCTTATGTAAAAATCAAGAGAGGATTAATATCATTTTTCTCAAGTTTATGTTTTGTTATATATTTGCACTGGTCTCCGCAATTAAGTGTTTTTATGTATGGTTCAATTATTAGTGTAATATTTTGGACTTCTTATTTTCACCACATTATGCCATGTTAATATAGAATGAGCTGCTGTAATGTAATTGGATGTTATCTGTTTTACAGCATGTAAATTAATAAACACTTATTGTAGTTCTACCATAATATTTTATAATAAAAAAGTACAAACTTATCTGTTAATTAATACAAAATTAATTCATTTCATATTATGGTATTAAACAGTAAAACCTCAATATTTCGACATATTATGTGTAGACTTGATAGTAACAAAATTAGACAAACAAAGATTTTAAAATATTTTGTACAGTAGTAATGATGTAAGTAAGCTGTGTAATGCAATAAAGGTTTCTTACTTTGTGACACTACTCATTGAATAAACAGTATTAGTAGTACTGTACATCTAGAATAAGAATGATTTATTTCCATATTTGTACGTTACAGAATTTGTTAACAAATAATTATATAGACAAAACATGTTCTCACATTTACAGAATAATACTTTGTAAAGTCCTTTACCTGTCAAGGTTGTCTTACAAATATTTACTTAAAACAATATAGTCTGCTTTTAAGCCCCTATTTTGACAAATATGGAAATTTAGGGCCTCTGAGGCACAAGGCCTGTTTAGAGGTTCATTAAGAAATGCTGCTACTTTACATCTCTTTATCTCTCGTTGATAAAACCCTATATATACTGCAAAGTTGACATTTCAATAGTTTCACATCCATTAGGACCACAAATAGTCGAACTATCAAGTTTCTACTTTAATACAAAACACATTAAATTACTAAGCCTTACAAGCATTATAAAAGTTGCATGTTTAATAACCAACAAATGATTTTGAAGTGAAACTTTTGAGCCCTCATACACAGTTCATGCCCAAGCTATTTTTTTCCTTTTAGCATAGATTTATACTTGAGTTTATTTAGATTAAGGCTGTGCAAGCTGCACTTAGTTCAGCTAGGCTGTTCCACTCTCAAAAGCCTGCATTTTTATTATTGAAAAAAGCCTGTAGAGTTTGCCTCAAGAGGCGACCTACTCATTTAGGTGTGAATAAACGGTTCATCCACACATTTGCTTTCAAGTGAAACTGTACAGTGTGTGCTGGACGGCCCTGCATATACTTTCATTGAAAGTAAAGAAAAGCAAAATGTTGTACATTCTAGGGGTTGACAAGTCAAAAGGAGTCGAGAATTTACCAGCAAAAATGATTGAAATCCTGAAAATCGGGCGGGAGTTACTCAAAAAGGGGTTTTTGAGTGGAGTTTTTTTTCAATTGCCTACTAACCAGATTGTCAACTAACTGGTTAAGTTGTTTACAGTCTGCAATGTTTACATTTTCACGCAGCGCTCAAAACACTTGTAAATTTGGGATTTGTAGTATATATGTACTTAAATAATTTATCCTAAACAACTTTTCAAATTTTCAACCTTTTCTTTTTGATTATCAAAAACTAAAATAAGCTTTCAATTACACCAAAAATTTCCTGAGATCAGAGAAAAAGTGTTTCTGCCTGATTGCCCAAAGGAAAAATCCATTCCGGCCCGCTCTTAGTAAATTCACTAAGTATTAACTACAATAAGTAATTTTTTAAAACATAGCTAAATAATTTGTTCAAAGAAGTTGTTCTTTTTTTAAGTACTCTATTTTTTTTTAAAATTAACACAGTGTAAAATAAAAGCGTGAAAAGTTTTCTTTTTTCCAAATTTTGTAATAACTATTTCACATCTTATTAAAACAATTTGACTGCACAGCCTTAATAAACTGCATTTTGATCATCATTACTTTAAAGATCTTCTATATTTTTGGACGTAAAAAAATGTAGGTTATTAGAACATTAAAGACACTTGTTCAATCATTTAGTAATATCACAATTTTACTAAGACTTCTCCTCATTGTTGTCATAGTTCATCTTTGTTCAAATTTTTCATGGTCTTTAGGAACTCTTTGAGGCTTTGGGCAGTTCTTTCCCCTGAGTAATTAGTGACTGGTTTCCCTGCACGCACATAAGTAAATGTCGGCAAACTGTCCACCATCACAACGTCCACCATGTTGGGAGCGAGGTCGGCGTCGCAGGCTGCCAACGTGCCCAGTGAACTATCGTGACTCTCTGCTATTGAAGCAAACATTGGTTTCATGTCTGTACAGTTGCCACACCCTGAAATGGGGGAAAGAATGTTTGTTGTAAATAGGTATAAACTTTTGTCACTAATTGTCAAAGGTATACTCTAGAAAATGGTTATTTTGGAAGCGATTTTGAACATTTATCCATTTTCTTGCTGTGACTTCCACCTAAATATATCTGCCAATAAAAAACAGTACAGTGAGTGAGCTGATAACCCATTATATTGTCATGTCACAGCTCACAATAAAAAATCGTATGTTTAGTAATTTTGTCATGTCAACTTCAAGATTTTCAAATATGTAAACTTAGTTGAACTGATCAAAGTTCAATTTGCAATTTATTTGTTGTTACAAATCAAACATACTTACACTTTGCATGGAAGAGAATAAATAAATGTTTATGCTCCAAAAACACAATTTTGTAGTTTTCGTCTGTAAGATGGATCAACCTGCTCCAGCCAGGGTAGCTTGGAGTTTCATTGTTACCTGAAAAGCAATACTTGGACATTTGAATATAACAATAACATTTTTAATATTAGACTAGCCAAGTTGATTTGTACAACTTACGGTACATGATGTCCCGAGTTGAATTTGAATGCAATGAATTTTCATTTGAAATTTAATATGGTTGCCTAATAATAATGTTTCCACTGATGAAATAGTTTAAACTGTCAAGCTAGAAGTTAGCTTTTGAATACAATTTTGTTATCAACTGGTTTGAGAATGGCCAAGCCGAAATATCACTCAAAGTAGATTATTTGCAACTGTGAGTTATTCATACTATTTACTATAATAATGAGTATAGTTAATGACACTATTTATATGTGTGTACATGCATGACAAATAAAGATGTTTTGATTTCCACTTCTCGTGAGTTAGCCTCACCATTGCAGTCGACCATTCCAATTCTACATTATTTTGGTCTCATGTTAGGCTATTTTAAAATTAAGCTCCTTTCAAAAAATACTAAAATGTACACAGTTTCTAGAAATGTTCACTATATTTATATTAAAGGACATTTTTTTAACTATACATACTTTGATTATATTCACCATAAAATTTGGAATAAGGGTGGATTGGATTTTTTCCTTCGGGCGGGAATTTGGCGAGAAAGTTTTTCTTGCTTGATATCGGGAACATTTTTGGGACGGGGTTACAGGTTATTTCAATCATTACAAACTAAAAAGAAAAGGTCGGAAAGTTTGTTTTTTAACTTTTTTTACAGTAAAAGAAAGCGTATTTACCCGACGAATCCCAATATTGTGTTCCTTTTGTGAGTTTTAAAAGAAATGTGTATGGTACAGCATGATTGTCCTTTGATTTATGTTATTATTATTGATCGTATCAGTGATATTGCCATATAATTCAACTTAGTAGTCATTACAAAGAATTGTGAACATTAAAATGTCAAAAAGGGTATTGAAATAATAACTCATTTACTCCTTAAAAAAGATGTAAACATTTTAAAATTTTAATTTTTATTTTTTGAAACTGGGGATTTTTTAATAAAAATTTACCTAAAAAACTAATTATTGATCAGAGTAAATGATCAAGAAATGATATGGTTTAGAAATCCTCTCAAATTATAAGATCTGCCTAAATTTTCCTTTAAACTACTATTTTTGCCAAAAATCTCTTTCGGAAAATTAAAAATCCCTTCCCTAAAAAGGCCTTTTTAGGGAGTTCCCCAAATTTTTGGGACTTTAATTTTTGTTGGAAATTTACCGATTTTGGTTTAAATTTGGAGCAATTATCAAATCAAGACACATGTCTTAATGCCCTGCTACATGACATTTTGTCACCAGTGTACATTGCGAAAAGCCGACACAATTCACTCTTTAATTCACAAAATTCAAATATGTTCAAATTCACAAAACGCTGGTTTACTTACAAATTTTGAAAGTTAAAAGCAAAATTCAAATTTGTTTGGCAAAACAATGGATCTAAAAACATTTTACATTAAGAATTGAGGCCAAAAATATTTTTTTAAGTCTATAGGATTTCTTTTAAATCCTGGCTATGTCCTTGGTTTTTTAAACTCGTCTGTCTTAGAATCCTACCCTGGCTAAGGCACTGGTTCCACCTCTTGTCTAATTGAGTTAGGGCTAAGAAAAAGCCTTGCCATTGAAGTCAATGATTCCATAGTCCTTGTTCTTCAATTTCTTCCCAAAAAGAAAAGAACACATCGGTTTACACTTCATCCGTCCATTCACTTCTAAATTTAGCGGATCCGTGACAGATTAATATCGCGCGACTCCGGAGCTCATCACTCTGGCGGGGCCCACAGTCACCACTTACAATTTATAATGTGACTATACAATGACGCTAGGTAAAGGTCGAGGTTGAGTGGTAGAGAGAACTTTGTAGTCCTAACTTTGCCTCGTTAAACAAGACAAACTTTATTTTACTTTTACCTTTAAATCTAATTTAGTCTAGTAATTAAATTGAAAGCCTATCTTCTTCTTGCACCCAAAGAACAAACAAAACTGAGCAAAAGCTTACCCTCAATTGACTGTTTTGTTTCGTATTCATTATAACATGAAGTTACATTGACATGTAGGGATTACATTAACTTTACCCTTTTCTTTAAATATACGCACCAGAAGCTTTGTCTTCCTTGGCCCCTGTGGAAGATGGAACCTCAGGTACTTGAACTGGTTCTGATTTTGTCACACTTTCTGGTTCCAGAGTCCTCATAAAGTTGACAAAATCCACAGTCTGTAAGAGTATTCATAGCGTTATCCAACAAATTATTTCTTTATAGAAATGGCAGTTGCTCATCGCTGTGGCATTTAAAACTCGTTTAAAAACTGTCTTGGTAGAAGATTTTTACAGAAGAGTATCTGGCACACAATTCAGAAATATTGTGATCAGACTGACTAAGGGCTAGAGGGGGAAAATTCTTATGTTATCTAATTTTTCCTATTGTTAGCATGCACATAACTGTTTCGACTTTAATTAAAATAAAAGTATAAGTCAACACAACACATTTTTGTAAACTGACTTTCATAAATTGTTACCTTATTCAAGAAAAAGAATAAAGTAAACTAATTCATAATTAAAAAATAATAAGAATTGAAGATTTTGCCCCCTTAACTTATAATTTTATTGTAATTTAACTTATAGCTAACAGCCATGGAATGTGAACAGTTTTAAAGGCAAAACTTGAACTTTCTTAGTCTTAAAGCCAAAATCTTCTCTATTCCTAACAATGCATAGATTAGTTGAATGGTAGATTATTTAATAAGGTGTTAAAACATATATTTAAATGTTTACCTATATTTAATAAACATGATGGAAACAGGTATTAAAGTGTCAAGTTTTTACATTCATGTAAATTTATATTTTTCTTTTGAGTTTTGATATTTTTGTCTTTGTTGGATGACAGATAATACAAAATTTCGGATTCGTGAAGTATAAATAATACCTATTGTATTATTGATAAAATAATGTGGATGCAGTAATTTTGAATTTATTACCTTCAATATTCTTTGTGTTACAAATTTTCTGAGAGAGAATCTTGACATATTGACTAATTTAAATAAAATGTATGATGGCATTTGTCATGGTAACATGTTTTTAATTTTTCAATACATATTAATAAATTCAACTTTGAAGCCCTAGCCCCGAGTCTATGTGACACTTGAAAAGTTAACACGTTTATTGCTGGAGCACTAACACTGCAGGAAGACAAAACCAGTTAACTCTGCAGCATACTCTTTATGGTGTGTGATGGCAGAGCTATTTAAGGCAGGCTAATCTTAATATTACCACTTTTTTAGTTTTACAAACGCTTATTTACCTTTCTACCGCCATCGTAGTTTGTGGCATCCTTGTGATACTTGAGGTACTTGAAAGTTGGGTATCCTTTGACATCATAAATCTTGCAGACAGCCTGGTGCTCTACGCAGTTTACTGCAGCGAGAACCATGCGCGATTCTTCCTTCAGCTGTTCTGCAGCTGCTTCAAACTCAGGCTTTGCAGCCTTGCAATGTCCACACCCTATCAACACAACCTTTATATTGCTAAGTGAAGCAAAGCTTGGTATTATCTATTACTGCTCCTTCGCCCCTCACCTGCTAAGACTGAGCCAAAAACTTTAAACAACCTATTTATTAAAAGAGATAATTGTAGAAGATTATAAATATATTTATTATTGAAACAAAAGTGTAAAAATTAAAACACTTAGTACCCTGGACATTTTATTATCTCACGACCGGTTTCGAGCTGAGCTCATCTTCGGGTGATGCAAATGACCTGATTAACAATTTTTCTTAAAACTAATTGTAAATAAATAATAAAATAAAATCTTCAAAACATTTCACATATGATAAATATAAAGTATGCTGGATATTATGGTTTGGTATTTTCTTTCATACTAGCAATTTAAATTGCCCGGAGGTCTGAATGATGGTCTGAATCCAGTCCCAGGCAGCCAATAGTAACATCTTTTTGCTACTGCGGCCATTCGTTTTAAAATTCAATTACTATTAGTGAATAGAGTGGTTACTAAGAGGATTTTTATTAAACCTGTCACTAAAAAGTGGTTGGACACTAATAAAATATTGGTTAATGTGATAATCCAGCACTTAACAAGCTTTATTGTCTTCAAATTCAAGCATTACAAAACACCTACAACAGTTGACTTAACAAACAGCAAATACGTACTCAAACCAGTATAAATAAAACTCTATGAGTTTTTCTTTTGGTAGCCATGTTTAAGAAAAATTAACAAGCTTGTTTCACAGGATTTTCTAGTTTTAATTTTAATAAGCTCTTTTGTTTGAAAGGATAATTTTGTAAAACAAATTCAAAAGTGACAAGAAAAGTATTTTGAACTCACAAGGAGCATAAAACATGACCAAGGCATGCCTCTTAGAGCGCAGCTGGCTCTTGAAGTTGTCATCGGTTAAATGAACCACTTCCGAAGCCACATCTGACCAGTTCGGTTCTGGTGGAGGAGCCGGGGGAGGCTCTTTGGGATCTTGGAGGAAGTTGACAATCTTGTTGTGATCTCTTAAGTTGGAAGTATCAAAAGCAAACTCTCCATCTTTGAAGTACTTGATAGTGGGGAATCCTTTGACCTAATAAAACATGAACATTAGAAATAAAGAAATAAACGAAAAAAATGGTTACGCTTTAGATGAGTATGGACAATTGTTTATAATGACCTAAGGGTCAATCATTATTTTATGTAGGGATGTGCCGATTCCGATACTCGATTCTAGTGGTATCGAGAGTAACTCGATTCTCGATACTTGGCGTTTTGACTCGATACCGATACTATTGAAATTGTTGTGTAAGTATGTCGAGTGCAGAGTACCGATCATCGAGTCAAGAATCAAAGTCAAGAGTCATGATTTCACAGCGCAGAGTCAGAGATATCGGTATTGAAGTCGTGATTTTAAAATAAAAAGGTTTTGCCTTGGAAACAAATACTGCTCTGGGGATAAAACTGCAGAAAATATAACAGAAAGTTATAAAGTTTATAAGCCAATTTTTATGGATTGAATTTATTTATTGTTTTATTTTGATTTTGTTTAGATTTTTACTGTTTGTTTAAACGTTAACAAAGTCTTTCTTTCTTTTGTTTTGTGTGGATTTTATGTGATATATTTAATGTATGTGTTCATATTTAATCAATATAAATTTGAATAGTAAAATTTATCAAGATAACTCCAAAATGAGCTAATTTTTCATTGTGATACGATAATACTCGACTCAAAACTCAAGCTTTTCTTAACAAACTTGACTCGACTCAACTAAAAAAATGATACTTGCACACCCCTAGAAATTTTGTATAGTTTTCGTCTTTTTATCAATATTTAGTCAATTATATTTGTTTTAGGGCTATTTAAACTCGTCCAGGTCTTTTGTACAAAATCTTAACTCTTCTCTGTTTTGGTATCGGAATCGTCTCCAGAATCGAGTACACAATTTTGGAATCGAGAGTTGAATCGGAATCGAGAAATTTTGGTATCGGCACATCCTTAATTTTATAGCATAAAGAGTACTTTTACTCTAGCTGATAAAAATCAGCTAGTTTCAGTCACTTTAACAGGGAACTGAAGCAAAACTAGAATCCCAGGATCAGAAAATAGATTGTCATTGGAAGCCCTAGTCGAGGCTTTAGCTTTCCAGGCAATAGTGAATCACTTGTTCACAAAATTGATGTCTACCTTGGTCCACTACTGACTGTTGTTGAAGTGAACTAACACTGTTTTAATTAACCAAACATTTACCTTAAAACGCTCAGCTAGTTTGGTTTCTTTGGTTGCATCGACAGCAGCCACTTTGCCTTCACTCTGTTTGGTTTTCTGAGTTGTGGCAGCTTTTATCCATTCGGGTTTGAGGTTCTTGCAATGTCCACACCATGGTGCATAAAACATTACTAAAATACTGGGATTATCCTGAAAATTCGTAGACCATTAAATGAATAATATGACAAACAAAACATAAGGGGAAAAATTTTAGTTAGCTCAAAAAACTAGGGTGACTAAAGAAAGGCCTTGGATTGATAATGGTAGAGATTAGACGTTAGTGTGACAGATGTAAACTTGAATCAAATCTAAATATCTTTATGTGCAAAACTGTAAATGAATACAACTACATCTAAACAGCTAACCGTTCTCATCTTGTTTCGACTTCAGAAACTATGCAAAACGTTTTGAATGTTTATTTAATAAAGATTGTACTTTGGTATGATTGTATGCATAATGTTAGAATCAAGTCCTGCGCCCCAGTTAATTTGGATAAACCAGATACCACTGTACATTGTATTTACAACTAAATAATCTGTTTTAATAAATTTGTTTTAACATTAACTTTTCTCATCTAAAAATACCTGGATAAACTGGTCGAAATTATCATTAGTAAGGTGATGAACGTCCGATAATTCTTCAGACCAAGGTTTTTCTTTTGCCTTCACTGGCACTGCCAGA
This sequence comes from Matsumurasca onukii, assembly GCA_018831715.1. Taxonomy (NCBI): domain Eukaryota; kingdom Metazoa; phylum Arthropoda; class Insecta; order Hemiptera; family Cicadellidae; genus Matsumurasca; species Matsumurasca onukii. Next base: position 5,232,753 of record CM032061.1, read on the forward strand.
GGATCTTTCATGAATTCAACTATTTTATCTTGTTTGTTATCGCCCTCGTAAGTTGCTACAATCTCTCCATTTCTGAAAATAAGTTTATATTTTATACCTTTATTATTACCAAAAATATAAGTTATGAAAGAGTTTAAAAGTTAGTCAGTTTGAGAGACAATGACTGTCAGAAAACCTTATGCAGTGTGTTTTTGGTTGAAATTATGTACATTTTTAAAGTTTTAATTTGGCAATGAATTTGATAATGAAGATGAAGTACACCAAATAAAAAGTACTCTTAAAAAAACTTTGCCATATTTCTTGTTTACAAACAATTTTTTTTCTTGAACAAACTGGTTTTACTAAGCAAGCTAAAACTAAAATATGTACACTTCAGACCATGCCTTGAGTTTACCTCCCACCTCATAGGGGTGAGGACTTTTAGTACAGTCGTCTCCAGACACCTTTAAACTAAACCCAAAAATAAACATCTAAAATTCAGTCCACAAAGCCTCTTTCAAGTTTCAACATGTTTTTGTAAACTACACCTTTCTCCACTCTTATTACCCTCATACACAAAATTGGAAAAGGTGTATAGACTATATAGCTGGCCTAGCATAAGTATAACACATTTTTGAACATATTTCTGTAGTCACTGATGTACACTGTTCAACCCTCAAGTTAAACTACATATTAAATGTAACCGTAAATTATTTTAAACAATAAAAAAATGTAATACTTACTTGAAATAATGAACAGTGGGGAAACCTGTTATGTTGTATTTTGTCCTCATTCCTGAGTTTTCTGTGCGGACCACATCCATCGCTGCCAATACGCCAAGATTTAAGGATTTAACCTACAAATACAATGAATATGAATTTTGTACATAAAACTTTATGAAGAGATTCAGCATGAATTTTTATTCAAACGCCTTAATTTCTTAAAGCGTGCAATTTCCCATTTGTGCATACAATCAATGTTATTGAGCTAGAAATTTACTGGGTTTAACACTAATAAAGATGAGGAGGTGAGAGTGCAAATTTGGTACTGGTTCCACAGAAATTTTATTGTACTTAAGACTTCAAGCCAATATTGATTTACTATTCTTGTATAGGCCCAGTCGGACCAAGAAAAGTATGTTAACTCCATCTGAAAAGTTGGTTTTTCTTTGTGTTAAGACTCTCTTTATCCTTTAATGATTATTAACTGAATGAACTTAAAGTTCATCAGTTTTGATATCTTAATGCATTATAGTTTTGTGTCTCTTGTATAAAATTCAGCCATAGAATAAAATGGATTTTCTTAAAGCCACCTTTTTTCAACCTTCTTTTAAAATATTTATTTTCTGTGGCTTCAGTTCGTTAGGCAGACTGTTTTTGTAATGAGCTCTTTTTCAGTCTTTAGTCCAGGCTACTATTCTTCTTTTAGTAACATCCTTCTGACCAACTTTCTCATCAAATACTTTTTTACTTAAAAGGCGGCCAGAAAGAGCCCTTGTGGTGTTTCAAAGAGATAGGAAATTTAACATAGGAAAATTTTCTAATGATGTCTTACGTAGACTAATGAACTAAAACAAAGGAAAGTTTTTCTATGGAAGCATAGAGTCAGTAGTGCTGCTGCATAAAAAACCGGAAAATTAAATTTGGTTATAAAATATAGTTTTAATTACAGAATTTTAAGCACTATGTTCTTACAAAAAAATCGAGTTTTAAATTCCAAAAAACAAAATATATTTGATGGCTAAAGTGAATGTTTTAGTGTTTTTATGCAGCAGCATCAATAGATCTATGCTATTGGAGAAAATATTTTCACATTAAAAAAATTAACTTGTTTAAAACGTTGTTTGCAGTTTTTACCGCATGGTATAAGAAGTACTTAGAGTTGGACCTGCGGCCGCTCTATCCGGCCGCCTCTTAATGTGCATAAAAAATGTCCTTCATAAGAAGGTTTTTGGATGGGGACAGAAATGCAAGCCATCAGGAATAACAAACCTATACTTCTGCTACATTAAAATAACCTATGAAGGAGGTAAAATCAACTTTAAATTAAAAAAGTTAACGTATAGTTTACCACTATAATCTAGTTCTTCCGGTTCACACCGTGTCCAAACTTCATAATTAGGTTGAGATATTTTGGCCTCGCTGTGGAGTACCATCTTCAGTCACGCGGTGTGAACCGGAAGAACTAGATTATGACACCGGCCGCGAAAGCCTAAGAGTTGAGTGCACTTTACCTTTTCAGCTGCAAGTACATATTCAGGCTTCATATGTTTGCAATAAACACACCAAGGTGCGTAGAACATGATGAGTACTTTCTTGTGTTTTTTCAGAAGTTTTTGCAGACTCTGAAATGCAATATAAATTTGTAACGGTTTAAAAAATATGCATTTTTGGGGTCAATCACTCAATAATTACTTTTCAACCAATCATATTTCCAAACAACAGGACATATTACATCTACCTCTAGACTCTAGAGTACCCAGTAAATTTGCAGAAACACACTAAAATAATTTGAAACAAATTAAAACGGCATTTTAAGTCAGTTTTAACTCTGTATGGAAGATATCCCATACTTAGGTTAATCTAACTTTTGCAATTATCATCATGCTCTGTTTCAAGTGGCTTTTAAGAGTGGTGGGTGTCTCAAAGCAAAGTATCAGAGTACCCACATCATCATTCTTTTTATATTAACTCATCACCATTTTATACAATTTTATCGTAGTCAACTCAATTTTATATCTAATAAATACTGATTTGCCAAAATTAAAACCATCTTTTGTAGAAATCATTCGCTCAATTTAAAATCCTAACATAGATAAAATGAGGGGTAATTATTGAGTTGACTCACGGTAGGTCCATCCAAGTGAACTACACTCTTCCCGCTCTCCTCCTCCTCCCAAGGCTTGTCTCCTCTCGGGTCGTTCATGAACCGCACCAGACTCTTGGTGGTCTCTAGCCGGTCGTACACTTTGTGAAACTTGCCGTCCTTGAAGTGATGCATCACATGAGTCTCCGGTGATGCCTTCATTTGCCGACACAGTTTCTGTCCCCCTCTGAATAATAGATATAATAATAATTTATTATCTCAATCCCATAATGATTACCTTCACTAACTGTAACATTGTAATACAATTATTTCCTAGTTTATCTTTATCATAGTAAACAAAAGTGAATCATGTTACGGCGTAGTGAAGTCAGCAATCTTGGCAAAGAGATCAAGGATGAGGAAGGAGGAGAGGTGTGGGTGTAAACAAACGTTCAGAGAGATGGAGATCAGGATTAATTGAGCGAAAGACTGGAGAGCTGTCCTATAAAGCATTGCAGGTCTATGATTTCGTTTCTTTCAACAAAGTAAAATATGAGTGATGTTTTCCAACAAATAACATCAACATTGAATGAAGCAACATACTTACGACACCATATGTCATTGGAGCCTGAGTTGTTTTAAAAGGAAAACTAAGTGCTAGTGGGTAAAAATAGCAAGGAGGCTTAAAAATGGTTATTCACAACCTCTCATTGCATATTTTACGGCTGAAGTATATTTAACACCTGCACTGGACACTGCTGCGGAATATGTGATCAAAGTTCACCAGAGGTATGGCACAAAACAATGGTTGTGCATGATCAAGGGTACTCGGGTACTATTGTCAACGGTTACCAATGTGATATAGTGTAATATATTACATCAAATATTGTAGCTCTTCTATATTGATCATGTAATGTATTTTTCTGTTTATTTACTAAATTATACATTACAGTATACATAACACTTTAGTATAATTTGTATACATTCGTTATTAAGTCATTAGGCATCTCAAGAATTTGTCTAACACTTTAGTATAATATAATTCTTTATTTTCTCTCCTTAATGTTCAAAAGTTGATGTTAATTCCATCAGTACGTTTGATACCAACAAAACGTAAATAATTTGTCTGTATATAGTTTCAATTAATGCAAGATACACAGTAATTAATTAGTACAAAGACAAGGAAACTCTTAAATTTTTATAGTAATGAGGTTAATTTGTGACCTAAATATTATACAACCATCACTACTAAGATAAGATGGCAGTAGCATTCCAAATATATTTTATGTAATGCAATTTGATGTTGTTTGTAATACTTGGCTGTTAGCTGTAATAACAAGACAACAATAAACGTACAGTTTTAGTTATAATAGAAACTGATTTATTTAATAATTTATCAAAAACTTATCATAATAATAATATTTTTAGGGTTTTCATGATTGAAAAATACCCTTTTAAAGAGATAAAAGCTTGAGATATATGTACTTAGTAGAGGTCTTACCCGGCACAGTCGACCATGACCAAACTGCCTATGCCTTTGACTTGAGCTGCAGCTTCCTTGTAAGTTTTCATTACATTTGGGTTTTTTCCCTGAGAGAATAGAACCATGACATTGGTCCGAGTACGAAGCAACTGCTTCAATGTTTTCTGATCTGATATTTCCTCTACCAGGCTTGCCCTGTTGTTCCCTGCTTGAGTATGGCACAGGATGGCAAACTGTACAAAATTACACAAACCTGCAATTACTGAGATAACACACTCTTCACTATATTTTGCTTAGTTGTGTTAGTACACCCAGACAAAAAATTCATGTAATGAAGTTGGGTGAGGTCAGGCTCTCACTGCCCTTCAGGCAATTGCCAAAACGGCTAATCTATTTTGGGCAAGAAGGACTTGCTGAAAATGAAGAAAATGTTGTCTCATGGACATTGTGCTGTCGGAAAGAGTAGTGGCTGTTACTCTAGTTCTTCTAGTTCCCAGTGTTACTGGGATGTTAGTAAAATAACAGCCGTATTCAGATAGGAGGTCAATTAAGGCTTACTCAAGTTTTCCCGTGGGTTTAAGCGTGTTAAAACTTTCTTCTGTAAGGATTACTATTTTGTTTGTTTTTGATGTGTGTTGTTGGATCAGGTTGTTTATTTTCTCGACAAAACCTTCAACTTTGGCATTAGGTGAGCAGAACAATTGCCTATTATATTTTATTTTCATTGATACTGCTTCAAAAAGAGTTCTATTTTGTATGTGTTTAATTTTTTGTATTTAGTATTCCCTTGTAATATTTAAACATCATAAATATTTAAGAATATAAGTCTAACTTCTGTTTTCTATATAAATATCAACACATAAGTGCTATACCCCCTATGTGTAGGTTGATTGTCCTACAGAAATTCATTACCAGGCAGAAACCCTGTATATTTGTTACACCTAGATTATCTTGCTTAGCCCATGGACAAAAAGGATCATTATATCAGGTTTTGGTACATAAATTTCAATATGGAGTCTGTATAATTTATTCTGTAGTCAATAGTCATCTTTGAATATTCTTATCTTATTACTTTCTGACTATTTTGGGGTAATATTTTTTGAATTTGTTCTAAGGTGTTGTATAGTCTATGGCGTCAAAATGTTAATTTAAAGATTGTCAATAACTTTTGCTTCCACACAATACTAGACATTATGTATACACAGTACTTCATAACCAACACCTAGCAGGCTAGCATACACGTAAGCAGCCGGTTCCTGGTTATAGCCTAGCCAACTTTAGAAAGCTTATATCTAACGAAACAAGTTTACCTACCATATAAAAAGTAAGAAGCACCTTAAACATGTTAGATATCGATACAATACTGAATCGTCAAGATATATTTAAAGTTTTAATAGTAACATTGGTTAAATTCAAATTAAATACTTAACCTAAGCATAAAGGAATTAGTAAACATAACCTACAATCACATCGGCATTTAGTTTTCTTTTTTTTTCTTATATGGTTCAAGATATTCACAAAAAATTTGTTAAGTACTATATGTAAACTATAAACAATAACGCGCTGACTTTTAACAGTGCCATTGATTTTAAATATATATTTAAAGTCAATGACAGTGCCCAGGAACATTGAGTTTTAGTCTATAATTTTAAAGTATCGTCTTTGGAAGTTAATGTCTCAAAAATTAGAAGCTGTTTGAGTTTTTATTTGATTACAACCTTAATGCTGCCAAGTTTTTAAAACAAGTTTGTGTGTCAAACTTTACAAAGTAACACAAATATAGCAGCGATGTTTATTGTTTATGGAAAAGAACATAGTCATTAATAGGGCGTGGACTTTTAGATCAAGTAGATCGTTCGCAGTACTGGAAAGTCAACTGAATAAATGAGTTATTGAGTTATAGCTTCATTGATTTTAAATGTATAGGTCAATGATAGCTTTCCGACTGTCTCCACTTTTTGTTATGACAGCCATGTCATACTCACTTTCATACGATGTCCCTGAAGGGCCACTAAAAGTATCAAGACAAATTTGTCTTACCTCTGAGATAAAATCTCAGAATTCTGACTTTTTTCTCAAATATTTTTCCTTCGAGAAAAATGTTGAAATTCTGAGTTAAAATCTCAGAGCTCCGACATTTAAGTCGAAACCACTGATTTTATATCTTTAGTCAATGTCTTTACTCTTTGTATATTTATGGCAATGGTCGAAACCGTAAATTAAGACTAGTTCTGACTCAAAAACTCGAAATTAACTAGTCCTATCTCAAGCGATTTTTGACTTTATTTTCACGAACCATTTTTGTTTCAATAATTTAACCTGTTTAATCTCCATTATACAGGGTGAATTTTATATGTCCCCCCACCTTAACTTTTGTAAAAGGAAAAACTTGTTGAAACCCTTTAGGGCATGTTTTTATAGTAAAAAATGGTTCGTGAAAAAAAAGTCGAAAATCACTTGAGATAGTTAATTTTGAGTTTTAGGTCAGAACTAGTCTTAATTTACGGTTTCGACTTAAATGTCGGAGTTCTGATATTTTAACTCAGAATTTCGACATTTTCTCGAAAGAGAAATATCCGAGATAAAAAGTCAGAATTTGGACATTTTTTCTCGAAGGAGAAATATCTGAGAAAAAAGTAAGAATTCTGACAATTTATCTCAGAGGTAAAGAAAATTTTTTCTTGATATGTACTTTTAGCGGCCCTTCAGGGAAATCGTACTTTCGCTTCAAGTCAGGGTAGTCCCATTCCATCGAACACGTTGTTCCATACCACACCCTGTACCATACCCTGAAGGGCCACTATTCATAATTATTAATATACCAGTCGATGCCTCAAACCTTACTCCATCAAAAATATAAATACTATAAACGCCAAGGGCATTTTAATTTGCCTTAATCAAGATTTATGGGAACTATATATGGGAAATATACTAATAATTTGGAAACTTTCAGGTGGCGAGAAAAAACTAATATATAATTTCATTTACTTATTTCTTAACTTTCAATACTTTATACATCAATCTTATTTGCATGGTGTTTTTAAGCATTCATTTATCCTAGCTGGTACTTGTACACTGGCACGCTAGTTGTAATTTATTTCAGGCACGTTATTATTAATTAAAGTGTAATTTACTGGTACATAACATTTAAAATTACATTAAAAATAATAAAGTATAAAACAAATAATACAAAATGAAATATACAAAAACTAAAACAAAACTACTGTAACATACAAAATAAATAAATGTGTATAAGCTATAAATAAAATAAATCTTCCAGCTTCTCTTCCTTGGGCAAGGACGAGAGAATACTGGCGGAATTTCCTCTTTGAATCGCCATGCTGATCCTAATTGAATCAGGAAGGACGTTGATTTTGTTTCACCTGTGTTTTTCGGCAGTTTCCTTCCGATGTTCTGGATTTATTCTCTGTACTCTCCACACCATATGCCCATTTTCTCCACTGCAAATACAAACCATCAGATACCCCCTGGCTTCGATTTCACTATATTTGGAGTGTTTACTACAAACTGCTAGTTCTGCTGCAGCTCCTGTGTGGGTTTTAGTTGAGTTGACGTAGCTCGCTGCAAAGGTGTCAACACGTACAAGTGAAATCCCACACTAAACACCTCCCCTTATCCCAGGGAATAATTGTGGCTCCATCCGGACTTTTTTCATCTTTTCTGTCCAGCCCGTTTGGTTCTAGTTGCGCAGGGATATCGGCACTTACCAATCCTCTTTCCAGAATGTTGTTGATCTCGGCATGTCCAAATTGTCCATGGTATCTACCTGAATTTTGGAAGCAAGACAGCGGGTGTAATCCTTTTTTGTCTACAATTCCACACTTACATTATACATACACTTACATTGGTACTCACAGCATAGATTACATCCTAGTCTTAACCCAATACAAGCTTGAAAGCTGAGATCGTCCAAAAACATCCCAATGTTTTTGAGGGAAAGGCATGCAGCCAAGCCCCTGCTTTTTTGTTTTGGATGGCCTTTATCCTTGCAGAATCAATTGCGGGTTGTCAAAAATGAGTCCATTTTCATCTTTGTATTTCAATGCAATTTCATCCCATTCATGTTCAGCTGATTCATTGGTCGGTGCGTAGTTTGATTTCCCAGATAGTATTACCTTCTTCCAGGGAGTTCTACGCCAAATTGTCAACAGTATAGTAGAATAATGGAGACAAGAGGCATTACCCCGGCACAAGATGAAAGGAAGGCTGGAGACTTAAATCCAGTAAACTTTTGGTACCGATACCACATAGACGTATCGGGAGATTCGCTTGTTTCATTTGGGTATATAGAAAGATATATAGAAGCTATATAGAAATATAAAAAATTAATTTAAATCTGGAAGTTCTGTGGCGGAGCACTCAAGCACCAAATCTTTATTCAATCCAATAATGTCTTTGATTTTGTAACCATAGCTAATTTTTAGCGGTAAACAAGAGCCACCTCTTAAACGTTTCATCTTACAAAAAAGTCTGCCTAGTTAAAATTATTCAAACTATTTAGTAGCAAAATGGAATGGTCATTAAACCAGTAGTGCTCATTTAAGAGATGACATTAATTTTGGTTAAGATAAGAATAAACTAATTTCATTTAACATTTTATGGGGGTTTAATCACAGATAACAGATATCGTAGCTATTCTGTGGTTTAATCCTTGAATGTAGTAAGCATCAATAAACTATGATTTGTGTGGTTTAGCTTAAAATTTTATAATTGTTAATATGATTAGCAGATACACTGTGTCACCTGTGCTCAGTTTAAATTTATTTATAATCTTACTTACTCAGCTATCACTTACTTTACTCATTTACTGCAAGTTATCGTTTCTTCTCATAGTAATTCTTCTGGTAATAAATGTTCTTACACATACAGTCAATGAATTGCATTTCCTATAAACATTCCATCTCAGAGAAACTGATCTGCTTTGATACAATTGCAAGTAGATAGCATGCCAATTACCCCAGGTTTATGAGTGTAAACTTAGTACAGTAGACACGGTACTTTCTCTCACTGATGTTCTGCTCTGTGGAAGTAGTAATTGTAGATTCACCACACTATACACCTTCCTAGATCAGCTGACCAGATATCAACAATGATGTAACACGTTATAGTCTATCCCACTGACGAGTCGACTTGACTGCAGTGTTACCTTTCAGGGTTATATATATATAACAAATCCAACCCAACTTGCTGATTGGTTGAAATATTTAAGTAACAGCTGATAACTGTACACTGTTGGTGAACTTGCATTGAGACTTTTTGTAAAATCGTTACTGGCCTGTTGGAGTCAAGTCAATTTGCTATTGGCATAGACTGTAATCATGTACACTACATCAATCAACCCCTCAGTGTGTTAATTACATCTTCAAATTAACAAATCATACTTCTGTAGATTTTAAGTTGTGAAACCTTTAATAACATATCATATAATTATTATGTGTCATTGAGTAAAATGGATTTCCATACATTTTCCTCGTGGCTAGTCAGTGCCAAATTAAACTCTATGCCGCCACTAGGCAATCAACATTTTGCCGCCATTTCCGGGGGGTCTGTGCATATCAAATACCCCCATGCAATCGGGGTGTCTGGGGGTCTTCCTCCCAAAAATCTCATGAATTTTGCATAAATAGGTATTTTATTGAAAGTGTTACAAAAGCTAACTTCCATTTTGATGCATTACCATCATAATTAATAATAACCAAAGCATACAGAAATTGTCAATAAACCATTTATACCAACAAGATTAATACAAAATGACAACCAATTTGTATTTAGCTCATCTTAAAGTTTATTAAAAAATATTGAATTTTACTAAAACAATTTCTTTTACTTTACTTAACTACTATGCGGGAGCTTACAAATTATTCTCAAATTATTTTATTTTTATCTATTTAAATTGTACAAACTGTATTGTGTTTGTATATTAATGACAAAAAATACATTGAAAATAATATAAAATTTGTTGTATAAATTTTGTTTGAAATTCATTTTGAAATTTAGTAGCAAATCAGCCATTAGTAACAAAATACAACAGAACATCTAATGAGTGATCCAATTACCAGAAAGAAAATCTTCAACACAGTAAATTTTCAATTTAAATAAGAAAACATTAATCAAAATTCAATTAGTTTCAATAAAATCATCAATAGTAATATTAAGGAATCATTTATACAACAACAACTAAATTTTGAACAATATTCTTTGTTATTGACAATAAGATAAAATTTTTGTAATACATTTTCTTTATATAATTACGTTTAAATGCTTTAAAGTTTTCATACTATTAGGGAGTTTGTTAAATAATGTTACACCCACCTGTCAAGGGCGTAGCCAGGGGGAAGGTTGCTGAAGGCCGGTGCTCCAGCACTCCCCGAAACTGTCACCAAATTAAATTTTGATGCCTTCAAAGCAATGTTAACTTTAAACTAGTATACAATTAATATATTACAAGGAGTTTTCTGTTTTCAGAAATAATAAAATTCACGTTTTTAGTTATTGTTTGATTTATTTCTATCTTAATGAATACACTGATACATCTGTAGACTTGATACTCTACTAGGATCTAGAAGGTTTACCCCACGCTATCGTTAAACTGTTGCTTGTTGACTGTGTTATTAATATATGGTTTAATGTCGAACGGTAAAGCACAAAGTCTTACCCTTTAGTATTCTACATTTTCCTATGGTCCGTAATGAATCGAAATAAAACATTTCAAATCGCCTTAAAAAAGACAATTTTGCTCTAAAGTTTGTAAAATCTTCCCAAGGGAGGGCCTGGGAGTTGCCAAAATAAATTAGATTTAAAGATTAAAATAATTATTTAGTGAAAACCCCAAAGGGACTGTGAGTTTTGTAAAGCACTTCCGTAATAAATGATGAAATGTACCTAAAGTCACCCAAGGAACATAATCATAAAATCTCTCAAGTGAGTTCACCAACATTTTGTATAGATGAGGAATCAACATGACTATTACGTTAGTAAAAGTAACTGATTAAACTAATTAAACAAAGTGACATTACTTAACTACAGGATCGTTGGATGGTGTAGAAGAATGCGTGCGGCACTGCAAGCACTGGACTGTGTCTCACATTACATCACACATGTGTGTCTGCACACTTGGCTGCCTCCTGATATATACTGGGCAGACACACTGCAGCACCAGTACAGTGCTCTACCATGGATGTCAGACTGTGTCTACTGCTGGTGCTCTGGGCACGTACGAGTGGAGTCTGGGGCTCTGAGGAGGAACACGGCGGCTGGCGAGGACTTGGCCATCACCAGGACACGGAGGAACATCATCATCACGTCAAAACTGTCACTGTTACGAAAAAAGTCCCAGTACCTTATCCTGTCACTGTGTATAAAAAAGTGAGTACCGTCCATGTTTAAAATACAGTATTACTTGAGGGTGAAATATTAAATATACATTGTAAAGTTTTTGTGGTTGAGCTCTAGTATTGGATAGTTGTTAGAAACTACCTTAAAGTAAAGAAGCAGATATTGATACAACTCCTAATAGTGTAAAAAGGAAAGTAGAAAAGCTGTAGCAATAATTTCAACCAATAAACTGTTTTAGAGATAATCTGACACAGACAACTTTTCTGCTTAAACCGTTCCTAAATTATACAATTAAAACTGTTTCAAAAATGGCTTTTTGACTTTAAATTAGTTTATTTATTCAAAAACTTAGGTTTGGGTTTTAGAAAATCGATACATATATATCAAGTTTTTCACTTTGGATGTTTAAATTGGTCAGCTTTTAAATTAAAAATACAATATGGTACAGTATTTGCCTGTTACTTTTTAGAAAGAAATGGTGCATTGCTAATTAATACTGAATTACATGTTTAAAAAATACCATTAGTAAAAAGAATGCAATCAGGCAATCAAATTTAAATCCATCAAATTTTCAAGCACTGACATTTAAATTGCATACAATAAATCTGCTTAAAGATAATTTGACATTCATGACATCTTTTAAAAATAGGAAGATCAAACAATAAACCGGTTGGGCTGATTCTGTTTTTATCCTGATTCCTCACAACAAATCACTCTTGCTTTAACTGCCTTAAAATTGATTGACCTTCAATTTTTTAAACCAGTTATTATTTTTGAGTAACTTAAGTCTGACTTGAGCAACATCACTGGGAAATTGAACTAGAAAAATAAGACAACAAGCAAATACTAAGTAACATTAATCATTTATTTTTGGCAAATTAATGGAGTTAGAAGAGGGTTTGTCAACTTGCAATGTAAGTCATCAGCACTAAGTTTTAAGAGCCAGAAAATGTTTTTATCAACACAAATTCTTCAATTTCTTAACCCTAAGAGGTCCTAGCAGAGAACACCGAAACTACTACTACCTCCCCCGCCAACTCACAATTGAGAGTTTGTACAGCCCACATCAAACAGCCCGGTGGTTTAGTGGTTATAGTGACGGACAGTTGG